>OU026154.1:69393057-69918158 GCA_907269105.1 Volucella inanis | reverse complement strand
ATACTTTATTTACATAGAACATTTCGTGTCACGTGCCTGACAATAAAATAACCAAAGTTTGTAATTGCATTTAGTTTTGATTTATTTTAGCTTAACCTAAAAAAGTAATTACAAAGAAGCATATTCTACATAAAGACAATTGCCTAAAAAAATTGGTTGGAAGCAAAACAATTATTCTAATTTTTCTGCATAATAGCTGGCGTCACGTGCCCGACAGTTTTGTAACATGCCCGACATGTACGAAATTAGAACTTAAAAACTAAGAGAACTTGATTAAAAATGTGATCTTCTTTATGTAAATCGTGTATTTTAGCATGTATTGATTGCCCATCACATTTAAGGACATGAAATTTCGAAATGCCTGAAATGGGGCTAATCTTTTTCCATGGTTCAATTGCTGCAATTCGAGTGTTGATATCTGCTTTGGAAATGTAAATAACTTGATTATTGGGTACCAATGTTACAGCTAGGTTTGCAAATTCTTCAGCCTTTTGAATGACAATATTTTTGTTTTTTTTTTTTTTTTTTTTGCCTCGCAAAGCGTTCGACATTGCCCACAATTCCATCTATAACTCCTTTACAATGTTTTTTTTTTGTATTTTTGAGTTAGGTAATATAGGATTCTAGCCATAATTTTGTTTCTAAATTCTGACGATGGGTGGACTCCATGTAATGTCAATTATTTCTTCATTGTCATTTTTACCCATACTTAAATTATTTTGGGTATCAGAACAAATAATGTAAGTCTAACACTTATTCGCAAAAAATGTAGCAGCTGTAAAAAGGGTTACACTCGATCTTGCCCAGAGTGTACTCTGCACCTCATTCTGATATTCACAAGAATATGACACCGAAAAATCAACTTGTAGAATCCGTAAATTGGTAGCCGTTTTGTCAAAAGAAAATGAATTGCTTTGAATTATTTTTACGTGAGCATGATACTGAAAACTGTTGTAACTTTCAAAAAATTTCTCTAATAACTCTCCAACACTTGTCTCTTGAAGTTTCAACTCTAACTTTTTATCAACATTTTTGACCAATTCTTTCCAATAAACCTCCTGAGATGTTCCAAAAGATACCTTCAAGTTCTTCAAATTTGAACAATTATCACAAGTGTTTGTCCAACATGATGAATTTAAATCAACGTCACATAAATTTTCTTCCCAAAATAGTTGAGAGTATTTAACTTTTAAGACTTTTAATTTGGAAATGAAACTTTCATGTATTTTGCATTAAAAGAAAATAAAACATTTTTCGGACGCAAGCTGCAAAATTTTGAAAATCCGATTTTAAATTCAGGATTTACTTCCTTAAATATATAAAACGCTTCCTTCAGAAAAATTATTAAGTAATACTTTTTTAATATGCATTTCTTGGTATTTTCCCATACGACCATACAATTTTTCATTCCGGGGCAAATATAAACGATATCAGGCGTAAAATAAAAGTCAGTTGCAATTTTTGTCTTAATGTCGGTCACATTTTCTTTCTAAAACAAATGTTGTCCTTTTTCGAATAGTTGAATACCTATTTTCTTAGCTACACCCCTTATGATACATTTTTGTTTTAAATGACACAATGGCAAACTTCGAAGACACTTTAACACAGCCTTGCTGTATATTTGTGGACACTTATAACGTTAGGAGGAGTACTTTATATTAGTCATTATTCCATTCTTTCTTTAATTAAATAATTTTTGATAAAAGGTTACAGCTTTTCCCTGTATTACAAAGCGAACGTTTTTTACTACTTACGCATGCGCATTCGCATATACATATGTTTTCACACGACACTGTGTAGTAGCATAGTTTATTTCGGGCTTGTGTTTTGGACTGTTCTATAAATTTTCAACATAGTTCTACGATTAATTAAATTTAAATACATTTTCCTTTTTTCTTCCAATTTTTTTTTTCTGCAATACATACTAAGAAAAAATATATTTTACAGGTAAAGTACTTTTCACACTCAATCAGTAATTGCCTAAGGCTTTGGATGTTCTATTTGATTTAGCTAGCAAAAGGAATATGCATTCAAAAAAAAGAAGCAATCTTTCTCATTATTCGAAATCTGTTAAGAGAAGCCGATAGTTTATGTCTATTGAAGCGGGGGAATTCCGTGAAGCCCGGTTAACTTCTGACCTGGAGCTCCACTCACAAGCTCGAGCCGAAAACTAGGCGCAGCACCATTGATGTAACTGAAGAGCCGCCATGGTCCTATCAGAAATTATTATGCTGATTACGGAAATATTGGCTGCATGATAGGTATGTGCTTACTTTCTAGCACGGACATGGAAAGAGGAGCCGAAAGGGCTTTGTTTTGCATCTGGAAAGGTTCTCGCAAAAGAAAATGTGTTCAGTCGAATGGCGAAAGCGAGGCATGCTACATGCATATATTTTTGTACGGTTGGAAGAAAAAATTAGGTAAAATGACGTGACCATTGACATTGAACTGAAAGTAGACCCTGCTTTCCATCAAATCGTCAAGAGTCACATGTTCCACGGTCCAGTTATTAACTTTCACTTTTAAGTTCAAATAAAAAAATTTATTTTGAAACGGATGTCTCGCTTTATTCCCTGATTCTATAAATCGTTACAATATCTTCTTACAGTATTATTTAAAACATTCTAGTTTGAGAAAATACAATTTTTCATAATTGCACAAAGTTAGCAATACAATAACTTAATACAAAAATATGCCAGACAGATATTTAATCCATATCCGCTGGATATGCACGTAGGTATTATAGTTAGCGCGTGTGCGGACGAAGCGGGTTTCTGTGTGATAAATCTTCCCTCCTTAGATCCGTTTCTCATGGATCAAAAATAAAGTTTGATGGGTTTTACGACAGGTCAATGGCTTCGAGAACAGCTATTGATAGTTTAATTTGAAATGGAGTTTCCTTTTTCTCGTATCTAATAAGTATGGTTATAATTATCAGAAAAAGAAAAACTGTGAAGATACCTATTCTAGATCTAGTCTTATTGCTTTTACTATTAAATTGGCCTGAGGAAGTGTGGTAAGATATGATACGTAGTGACTTCTTTGCTTATATAGGGTGATTCATAGTGAGGTTTGATTTTCAATAGGCTTTTTTTTACAGATCACGCGTGACTTCTATCAAAATGGTTTGTCATTTTTATTCAGTATCGTTTAGCAAGTCATCAACGTCTCCAAATTGTTCAGCGGTATTTCGAAAATCAGCGTTCTGTGAGAAATGTTTTTCGTGCGATTCGAGGAACTTACGGTGCGCATCGTCGACCTACTACCACTTTTGCCAATACCATTCGCAAGTTTAAGTCCCAATTTACATAAATGGATGATATTCGACCAATTACACCACATCTAGCACGTAGTGAAGAGACTATAGCAGCTGTAGCTGACCATGAGGAATAGATTCGTCGTCGTTCTCAGTAGCTTAGCTTGGCGTATTTAACGTGAAGATCTCGGCCTAAAAGCATACAAAATTAAACTTGTGCAAGAATTGAAGCCAGGCGACTTGAATTCGCGTCATATTTTCAGTGAATGGGCTCTGGAAAAACTCAATGAAAATCCGGTGTTTTATCGTGAAATTTTGTTTTGCCCATTTCTGGCTCAATGGATATGTTAATAAACAAAATTGCCGAAATGTAAAGGAATAAGCCAGCTACGATTGACGCTTTGGAAGCCAACATTACTCGTGTTATCCACGAGATATCGCTATCCTCCAACGATTTACCCAAAATTGAACCTTCCGTATGGACCACCTCAGACGTAGTAGTGGCCAACATTTACATAATATCATTTTTAGAAATTAAATGCCATAAATTGTTCTTTTAATCGATAATAATTTTAAGTTCGCTTTCAAATTTATGTGCTTTATTTTACAATATAAATCAAACCTTATAATGACCCTATAACCTTGATCAGGTTCTTGGAATAACCACCATGTAGCGCTCCCATTGTTCCGATTTGAGTTCTGTTTTTTTTTTTTTTTTTTTTGTTAAGTTGATACATTAGTTGTTGACAAAAGTTGCGTAGCCAAGTGTACATCTATCTCTGTGTGTGTTTGCGATTTTTTACAAATTTAGAAATCGAAAACCGACGAAAACATTGACGAATTAAAAGAAATGTTGGTCACTAACCGCAAATTAACCATCAGAGAGATAACGGAGAAATTGAATATTGCCTATGGGTCCGTCCAAAACATTTTGGTTAATGATTTGGGTTTCGCTCGTATAGCAGCCAAATTGGTGCCAAGAGACCTCAATTTTATGCAAAAAAGAGACCGTGTTGACGTCGCAAATGAGATGATTTGCTAGGCTGAATCCGACCCCACATTCAGCAAAAGGATCATTACTGGATGCAAGTGAATGGCGTTCACCAAATGAGACGAGACCAAAAAAACCACGTCGTTTTCAGTCAAAAAGGAAGGCAATGCTTACGGTTTTCATGGATTACAAGTGTAGTGCATCATGAATTTTTTCCAGAAGGACAGCCAGTAAAAAAAGAGTATTATTTGGGCGTCATGAGACGTTTGCGTGCAGCAATTGCCCGAAAGAGACCAGAAAACTCGTGGATTTTGCACCATGATAACGCACCGTTGCACAGTGAAATCAAATGCAACAAATACCATCCAACAGCCACCGTATTTACCTCATACGGCTCCCTGTGACTTCTTTCTGTTCAATCGAGAGGAAGTAATGGAAAAATCGCAGGAAGCACTGATGGACATACCGAAAACCGAATATAAAAAATGTTTCGAGGATTGGATCAAGTACTGGCATAAGTGTGTTGCAGTCGATGGGGATTACTTTGAAGGGGACAATATAGATTCAGATGAATAAACTTGTTTTTTTTTAATTTTCTAATTTTCTTTTATCAAAGTGGTAAATCTATTTTTGGTGTCTATAATATAGAGTCATTATTGAACTGAAATATGAAACTGGTTAGGAATATGAGTAAATGAGTTAGATCATTGGTTTTTTGTAAAAAAAAAAGGAGAAAATGAAAGAGGAAGATCATATCTGATTACCATCACCAATGTGTAAGACCAGATCATTGCTCATGATGGCAATGCTCTTTTCAAACGTGGACATCATAACATTTATTTTGTTGTCAAACTTCGACATTAAGCGTTCTAAGATTTTCAAAAAATTTATTTTTTTATTACTTTCAATGGTCCCTTAGGACCTCAAAAATGATATCCCAAAAATTATGGCCGGGAAATGTCTCGAAGTACTTGTTTTCAAAGTATAGTACTCACTTAAAATTTTAAACGCGTTTATCTCAAAACTACATTTTTCAAGTTGGCCTACTTATAAAATTTTCAACTAATTGGCTCCAAATATATTATATAAGTTATAATTATTAGTGCGAAGGGCTAAAATACTTCTTCATAAAGTACTCATACTGCGGTTTTGTCTTTCGCAAATCTTCCAAATATCCGTTATTTATTTCAAAGTGTTCTTCTAACTGCTCAAGTCTTCTTGCAAGTATCGAGATTCTTCATCTTTCTTAAAGTTAGTCCACAATCGATGCACTTCCTCCGTTATTCTTGTCTGATTCAAAGCGATGTCTTCGATTTCACTCATTTTCACTTCTTCTTCTACACTTCTACGTCACTGTGCATTGGACTAGTACCAATATTTACAACTTACGTTTCTCTATTCCGGCTTATCCGGCACGAAGAACCATGTAAATTCTACTATTTACAATTGTATTACTTTTTATTCATTCGCCTAATGCAACCTCACATTAGGAAGTAAAAAGGCTTGGTTCGATTAAATAACAAGACACTTAATTTATACAAAAATTTTGCTAGCCTAAGAACGATAAGGTGCAAGTGAAAAGAAATGAAAGAAATATTTTTTATTGATCGTCAACAATTGCAGTAAATGCGATTAGCCACTGAACAACTGTGATCTGTTGCGCCATGTTTAACTATCTTTACTTAAAATTAATTGTGTTTTTGTAGCTTGTTTCATCGTACCGTGCTAAATTTCACTTCACTATACTACGTTACTGCTTTATTTTTGATTTTCACTTTAATTGATTCGTGGGAGTTTTTATTTTTCGATTATAAGCTCTATCGTGTAATCACTTTCACTCGACTCTGACTCTATTCTAATTTCATTTACTAGTTTAGATCAATTTCCTTTCACTTCCACGGAACAGAGGAATAACGACTACGACCAAATAAAATAAAAAAAATATATATTTTTCTGTTTTTATTTAGTTGTCACTCTTGGATTCTACAATTATGAACTTTAACAATTTTGTTATAATCGTATTACTGGACACTCGTAAATCCCAATACACAAAAACTTTTGAATAGAAATTAATAAAATTTTACATTTATATACATAAGAGGCTTAGTTATTATCAGCAATTATTCATGGTGCATGAGGGTTGATTTATTGAGGGGTTTGTTTAGTTTTTATTGTTTTACTATCTAATTTTTGTTTTCTTTTTTCTGCTTTCTGTTTTCTATTCCTCAAAAATGATTGCACAATCAAGAAAATGTAAGAAGTTTCCATTTCACATACATATATGATGTATGTAAGCATGTACTCAGCAATGTTTATACACGTGCAATATCCTACGTGCTGTAGGGACATTCCACTGTAACGTACTCGACTTTCGTACTGAGTTTTCACTTTATAAAATAAATTAAGAGCAACATAACAAAACAAGTTAAATAATTGCTGTATATTTTTAGATAACTTAAAGTCATAGCTTTGATGTAACGAACCTTTTTTAAGTAAATGTTTTGAAAAATACTTTATTTACATAGAACATTTCGTGTCACGTGCCTGACAATAAAATAACCAAAGTTTGTAATTGCATTTAGTTTTGATTTATTTTAGCTTAACCTAAAAAAGTAATTACAAAGAAGCATATTCTACATAAAGACAATTGCCTAAAAAAATTGGTTGGAAGCAAAACAATTATTCTAATTTTTCTGCATAATAGCTGGCGTCACGTGCCCGACAGTTTTGTAACATGCCCGACATGTACGAAATTAGAACTTAAAAACTAAGAGAACTTGATTAAAAATGTGATCTTCTTTATGTAAATCGTGTATTTTAGCATGTATTGATTGCCCATCACATTTAAGGACATGAAATTTCGAAATGCCTGAAATGGGGCTAATCTTTTTCCATGGTTCAATTGCTGCAATTCGAGTGTTGATATCTGCTTTGGAAATGTAAATAACTTGATTATTGGGTACCAATGTTACAGCTAGGTTTGCAAATTCTTCAGCCTTTTGAATGACAATATTTTTGTTTTTTTTTTTTTTTTTTTTGCCTCGCAAAGCGTTCGACATTGCCCACAATTCCATCTATAACTCCTTTACAATGTTTTTTTTTTGTATTTTTGAGTTAGGTAATATAGGATTCTAGCCATAATTTTGTTTCTAAATTCTGACGATGGGTGGACTCCATGTAATGTCAATTATTTCTTCATTGTCATTTTTACCCATACTTAAATTATTTTGGGTATCAGAACAAATAATGTAAGTCTAACACTTATTCGCAAAAAATGTAGCAGCTGTAAAAAGGGTTACACTCGATCTTGCCCAGAGTGTACTCTGCACCTCATTCTGATATTCACAAGAATATGACACCGAAAAATCAACTTGTAGAATCCGTAAATTGGTAGCCGTTTTGTCAAAAGAAAATGAATTGCTTTGAATTATTTTTACGTGAGCATGATACTGAAAACTGTTGTAACTTTCAAAAAATTTCTCTAATAACTCTCCAACACTTGTCTCTTGAAGTTTCAACTCTAACTTTTTATCAACATTTTTGACCAATTCTTTCCAATAAACCTCCTGAGATGTTCCAAAAGATACCTTCAAGTTCTTCAAATTTGAACAATTATCACAAGTGTTTGTCCAACATGATGAATTTAAATCAACGTCACATAAATTTTCTTCCCAAAATAGTTGAGAGTATTTAACTTTTAAGACTTTTAATTTGGAAATGAAACTTTCATGTATTTTGCATTAAAAGAAAATAAAACATTTTTCGGACGCAAGCTGCAAAATTTTGAAAATCCGATTTTAAATTCAGGATTTACTTCCTTAAATATATAAAACGCTTCCTTCAGAAAAATTATTAAGTAATACTTTTTTAATATGCATTTCTTGGTATTTTCCCATACGACCATACAATTTTTCATTCCGGGGCAAATATAAACGATATCAGGCGTAAAATAAAAGTCAGTTGCAATTTTTGTCTTAATGTCGGTCACATTTTCTTTCTAAAACAAATGTTGTCCTTTTTCGAATAGTTGAATACCTATTTTCTTAGCTACACCCCTTATGATACATTTTTGTTTTAAATGACACAATGGCAAACTTCGAAGACACTTTAACACAGCCTTGCTGTATATTTGTGGACACTTATAACGTTAGGAGGAGTACTTTATATTAGTCATTATTCCATTCTTTCTTTAATTAAATAATTTTTGATAAAAGGTTACAGCTTTTCCCTGTATTACAAAGCGAACGTTTTTTACTACTTACGCATGCGCATTCGCATATACATATGTTTTCACACGACACTGTGTAGTAGCATAGTTTATTTCGGGCTTGTGTTTTGGACTGTTCTATAAATTTTCAACATAGTTCTACGATTAATTAAATTTAAATACATTTTCCTTTTTTCTTCCAATTTTTTTTTTCTGCAATACATACTAAGAAAAAATATATTTTACAGGTAAAGTACTTTTCACACTCAATCAGTAATTGCCTAAGGCTTTGGATGTTCTATTTGATTTAGCTAGCAAAAGGAATATGCATTCAAAAAAAAGAAGCAATCTTTCTCATTATTCGAAATCTGTTAAGAGAAGCCGATAGTTTATGTCTATTGAAGCGGGGGAATTCCGTGAAGCCCGGTTAACTTCTGACCTGGAGCTCCACTCACAAGCTCGAGCCGAAAACTAGGCGCAGCACCATTGATGTAACTGAAGAGCCGCCATGGTCCTATCAGAAATTATTATGCTGATTACGGAAATATTGGCTGCATGATAGGTATGTGCTTACTTTCTAGCACGGACATGGAAAGAGGAGCCGAAAGGGCTTTGTTTTGCATCTGGAAAGGTTCTCGCAAAAGAAAATGTGTTCAGTCGAATGGCGAAAGCGAGGCATGCTACATGCATATATTTTTGTACGGTTGGAAGAAAAAATTAGGTAAAATGACGTGACCATTGACATTGAACTGAAAGTAGACCCTGCTTTCCATCAAATCGTCAAGAGTCACATGTTCCACGGTCCAGTTATTAACTTTCACTTTTAAGTTCAAATAAAAAAATTTATTTTGAAACGGATGTCTCGCTTTATTCCCTGATTCTATAAATCGTTACAATATCTTCTTACAGTATTATTTAAAACATTCTAGTTTGAGAAAATACAATTTTTCATAATTGCACAAAGTTAGCAATACAATAACTTAATACAAAAATATGCCAGACAGATATTTAATCCATATCCGCTGGATATGCACGTAGGTATTATAGTTAGCGCGTGTGCGGACGAAGCGGGTTTCTGTGTGATAAATCTTCCCTCCTTAGATCCGTTTCTCATGGATCAAAAATAAAGTTTGATGGGTTTTACGACAGGTCAATGGCTTCGAGAACAGCTATTGATAGTTTAATTTGAAATGGAGTTTCCTTTTTCTCGTATCTAATAAGTATGGTTATAATTATCAGAAAAAGAAAAACTGTGAAGATACCTATTCTAGATCTAGTCTTATTGCTTTTACTATTAAATTGGCCTGAGGAAGTGTGGTAAGATATGATACGTAGTGACTTCTTTGCTTATATAGGGTGATTCATAGTGAGGTTTGATTTTCAATAGGCTTTTTTTTACAGATCACGCGTGACTTCTATCAAAATGGTTTGTCATTTTTATTCAGTATCGTTTAGCAAGTCATCAACGTCTCCAAATTGTTCAGCGGTATTTCGAAAATCAGCGTTCTGTGAGAAATGTTTTTCGTGCGATTCGAGGAACTTACGGTGCGCATCGTCGACCTACTACCACTTTTGCCAATACCATTCGCAAGTTTAAGTCCCAATTTACATAAATGGATGATATTCGACCAATTACACCACATCTAGCACGTAGTGAAGAGACTATAGCAGCTGTAGCTGACCATGAGGAATAGATTCGTCGTCGTTCTCAGTAGCTTAGCTTGGCGTATTTAACGTGAAGATCTCGGCCTAAAAGCATACAAAATTAAACTTGTGCAAGAATTGAAGCCAGGCGACTTGAATTCGCGTCATATTTTCAGTGAATGGGCTCTGGAAAAACTCAATGAAAATCCGGTGTTTTATCGTGAAATTTTGTTTTGCCCATTTCTGGCTCAATGGATATGTTAATAAACAAAATTGCCGAAATGTAAAGGAATAAGCCAGCTACGATTGACGCTTTGGAAGCCAACATTACTCGTGTTATCCACGAGATATCGCTATCCTCCAACGATTTACCCAAAATTGAACCTTCCGTATGGACCACCTCAGACGTAGTAGTGGCCAACATTTACATAATATCATTTTTAGAAATTAAATGCCATAAATTGTTCTTTTAATCGATAATAATTTTAAGTTCGCTTTCAAATTTATGTGCTTTATTTTACAATATAAATCAAACCTTATAATGACCCTATAACCTTGATCAGGTTCTTGGAATAACCACCATGTAGCGCTCCCATTGTTCCGATTTGAGTTCTGTTTTTTTTTTTTTTTTTTTTTGTTAAGTTGATACATTAGTTGTTGACAAAAGTTGCGTAGCCAAGTGTACATCTATCTCTGTGTGTGTTTGCGATTTTTTACAAATTTAGAAATCGAAAACCGACGAAAACATTGACGAATTAAAAGAAATGTTGGTCACTAACCGCAAATTAACCATCAGAGAGATAACGGAGAAATTGAATATTGCCTATGGGTCCGTCCAAAACATTTTGGTTAATGATTTGGGTTTCGCTCGTATAGCAGCCAAATTGGTGCCAAGAGACCTCAATTTTATGCAAAAAAGAGACCGTGTTGACGTCGCAAATGAGATGATTTGCTAGGCTGAATCCGACCCCACATTCAGCAAAAGGATCATTACTGGATGCAAGTGAATGGCGTTCACCAAATGAGACGAGACCAAAAAAACCACGTCGTTTTCAGTCAAAAAGGAAGGCAATGCTTACGGTTTTCATGGATTACAAGTGTAGTGCATCATGAATTTTTTCCAGAAGGACAGCCAGTAAAAAAAGAGTATTATTTGGGCGTCATGAGACGTTTGCGTGCAGCAATTGCCCGAAAGAGACCAGAAAACTCGTGGATTTTGCACCATGATAACGCACCGTTGCACAGTGAAATCAAATGCAACAAATACCATCCAACAGCCACCGTATTTACCTCATACGGCTCCCTGTGACTTCTTTCTGTTCAATCGAGAGGAAGTAATGGAAAAATCGCAGGAAGCACTGATGGACATACCGAAAACCGAATATAAAAAATGTTTCGAGGATTGGATCAAGTACTGGCATAAGTGTGTTGCAGTCGATGGGGATTACTTTGAAGGGGACAATATAGATTCAGATGAATAAACTTGTTTTTTTTTAATTTTCTAATTTTCTTTTATCAAAGTGGTAAATCTATTTTTGGTGTCTATAATATAGAGTCATTATTGAACTGAAATATGAAACTGGTTAGGAATATGAGTAAATGAGTTAGATCATTGGTTTTTTGTAAAAAAAAAAGGAGAAAATGAAAGAGGAAGATCATATCTGATTACCATCACCAATGTGTAAGACCAGATCATTGCTCATGATGGCAATGCTCTTTTCAAACGTGGACATCATAACATTTATTTTGTTGTCAAACTTCGACATTAAGCGTTCTAAGATTTTCAAAAAATTTATTTTTTTATTACTTTCAATGGTCCCTTAGGACCTCAAAAATGATATCCCAAAAATTATGGCCGGGAAATGTCTCGAAGTACTTGTTTTCAAAGTATAGTACTCACTTAAAATTTTAAACGCGTTTATCTCAAAACTACATTTTTCAAGTTGGCCTACTTATAAAATTTTCAACTAATTGGCTCCAAATATATTATATAAGTTATAATTATTAGTGCGAAGGGCTAAAATACTTCTTCATAAAGTACTCATACTGCGGTTTTGTCTTTCGCAAATCTTCCAAATATCCGTTATTTATTTCAAAGTGTTCTTCTAACTGCTCAAGTCTTCTTGCAAGTATCGAGATTCTTCATCTTTCTTAAAGTTAGTCCACAATCGATGCACTTCCTCCGTTATTCTTGTCTGATTCAAAGCGATGTCTTCGATTTCACTCATTTTCACTTCTTCTTCTACACTTCTACGTCACTGTGCATTGGACTAGTACCAATATTTACAACTTACGTTTCTCTATTCCGGCTTATCCGGCACGAAGAACCATGTAAATTCTACTATTTACAATTGTATTACTTTTTATTCATTCGCCTAATGCAACCTCACATTAGGAAGTAAAAAGGCTTGGTTCGATTAAATAACAAGACACTTAATTTATACAAAAATTTTGCTAGCCTAAGAACGATAAGGTGCAAGTGAAAAGAAATGAAAGAAATATTTTTTATTGATCGTCAACAATTGCAGTAAATGCGATTAGCCACTGAACAACTGTGATCTGTTGCGCCATGTTTAACTATCTTTACTTAAAATTAATTGTGTTTTTGTAGCTTGTTTCATCGTACCGTGCTAAATTTCACTTCACTATACTACGTTACTGCTTTATTTTTGATTTTCACTTTAATTGATTCGTGGGAGTTTTTATTTTTCGATTATAAGCTCTATCGTGTAATCACTTTCACTCGACTCTGACTCTATTCTAATTTCATTTACTAGTTTAGATCAATTTCCTTTCACTTCCACGGAACAGAGGAATAACGACTACGACCAAATAAAATAAAAAAAATATATATTTTTCTGTTTTTATTTAGTTGTCACTCTTGGATTCTACAATTATGAACTTTAACAATTTTGTTATAATCGTATTACTGGACACTCGTAAATCCCAATACACAAAAACTTTTGAATAGAAATTAATAAAATTTTACATTTATATACATAAGAGGCTTAGTTATTATCAGCAATTATTCATGGTGCATGAGGGTTGATTTATTGAGGGGTTTGTTTAGTTTTTATTGTTTTACTATCTAATTTTTGTTTTCTTTTTTCTGCTTTCTGTTTTCTATTCCTCAAAAATGATTGCACAATCAAGAAAATGTAAGAAGTTTCCATTTCACATACATATATGATGTATGTAAGCATGTACTCAGCAATGTTTATACACGTGCAATATCCTACGTGCTGTAGGGACATTCCACTGTAACGTACTCGACTTTCGTACTGAGTTTTCACTTTATAAAATAAATTAAGAGCAACATAACAAAACAAGTTAAATAATTGCTGTATATTTTTAGATAACTTAAAGTCATAGCTTTGATGTAACGAACCTTTTTTAAGTAAATGTTTTGAAAAATACTTTATTTACATAGAACATTTCGTGTCACGTGCCTGACAATAAAATAACCAAAGTTTGTAATTGCATTTAGTTTTGATTTATTTTAGCTTAACCTAAAAAAGTAATTACAAAGAAGCATATTCTACATAAAGACAATTGCCTAAAAAAATTGGTTGGAAGCAAAACAATTATTCTAATTTTTCTGCATAATAGCTGGCGTCACGTGCCCGACAGTTTTGTAACATGCCCGACATGTACGAAATTAGAACTTAAAAACTAAGAGAACTTGATTAAAAATGTGATCTTCTTTATGTAAATCGTGTATTTTAGCATGTATTGATTGCCCATCACATTTAAGGACATGAAATTTCGAAATGCCTGAAATGGGGCTAATCTTTTTCCATGGTTCAATTGCTGCAATTCGAGTGTTGATATCTGCTTTGGAAATGTAAATAACTTGATTATTGGGTACCAATGTTACAGCTAGGTTTGCAAATTCTTCAGCCTTTTGAATGACAATATTTTTGTTTTTTTTTTTTTTTTTTTTGCCTCGCAAAGCGTTCGACATTGCCCACAATTCCATCTATAACTCCTTTACAATGTTTTTTTTTTGTATTTTTGAGTTAGGTAATATAGGATTCTAGCCATAATTTTGTTTCTAAATTCTGACGATGGGTGGACTCCATGTAATGTCAATTATTTCTTCATTGTCATTTTTACCCATACTTAAATTATTTTGGGTATCAGAACAAATAATGTAAGTCTAACACTTATTCGCAAAAAATGTAGCAGCTGTAAAAAGGGTTACACTCGATCTTGCCCAGAGTGTACTCTGCACCTCATTCTGATATTCACAAGAATATGACACCGAAAAATCAACTTGTAGAATCCGTAAATTGGTAGCCGTTTTGTCAAAAGAAAATGAATTGCTTTGAATTATTTTTACGTGAGCATGATACTGAAAACTGTTGTAACTTTCAAAAAATTTCTCTAATAACTCTCCAACACTTGTCTCTTGAAGTTTCAACTCTAACTTTTTATCAACATTTTTGACCAATTCTTTCCAATAAACCTCCTGAGATGTTCCAAAAGATACCTTCAAGTTCTTCAAATTTGAACAATTATCACAAGTGTTTGTCCAACATGATGAATTTAAATCAACGTCACATAAATTTTCTTGCCAAAGTAGTTGAGAGTATTTAACTTTTAAAACTTTTAATTTGGAAATGAAATTTTCATGTATTTTGCATTAAAAGAAAATAAAACATTTTTCGGACGCAAGCTGCAAAATTTTGAAAATCCGACTTTAAATTCAGGATATACTTCCTTAAATATATAAAACGCTTCCTTCAGAAAAATTATTAAGTAATACTTTTTTAATATGCAATATGGTATTTTCCCATACGACCATACAATTTTTCATTCCGGGGCAAATATAAACGATATCAGGCGTAAAATAAAAGTCAGTTGCAATTTTTGTCTTAATGTCGGTCACATTTTCTTTCTAAAACAAATGTTGTCCTTTTTCGAATAATTGAATACCTATTTTCTTAGCTACACCCCTTATGATACATTTTTGTTTTAAATGACACAATGGCAAACTTCGAAGACACTTTAACACAGCCTTGCTGTATATTTGTGGACACTTATAACGTTAGGAGGAGTACTTTATATTAGTCATTATTCCATTCTTTCTTTAATTAAATAATTTTTGATAAAAGGTTACAGCTTTTCCCTGTATTACAAAGCGAACGTTTTTTACTACTTACGCATGCGTATTCACATATACATATGTTTTCACACGACACTGTGTAGTAGCATAGTTTATTTCGGGCTTGTGTTTTGGACTGTTCTATAAATTTTCAACATAGTTCTACGATTAATTAAATTTAAATACATTTTCCTTTTTTCTTCCAATTTTTTTTTTCTGCAATACATACTAAGAAAAAATATATTTTACAGGTAAAGTACTTTTCACACTCAATCAGTAATTGCCTAAGGCTTTGGATGTTCTATTTGATTTAGCTAGCAAAAGGAATATGCATTCAAAAAAAAGAAGCAATCTTTCTCATTATTCGAAATCTGTTAAGAGAAGCCGATAGTTTATGTCTATTGAAGCGGGGGAATTCCGTGAAGCCCGGTTAACTTCTGACCTGGAGCTCCACTCACAAGCTCGAGCCGAAAACTAGGCGCAGCACCATTGATGTAACTGAAGAGCCGCCATGGTCCTATCAGAAATTATTATGCTGATTACGGAAATATTGGCTGCATGATAGGTATGTGCTTACTTTCTAACACGGACATGGAAAGAGGAGCCGAAAGGGCTTTGTTTTGCATCTGGAAAGGTTCTCGCAAAAGAAAATGTGTTCAGTCGAATGGCGAAAGCGAGGCATGCTACATGCATATATTTTTGTACGGTTGGAAGAAAAAATTAGGTAAAATGACGTGACCATTGACATTGAACTGAAAGTAGACCCTGCTTTCCATCAAATCGTCAAGAGTCACATGTTCCACGGTCCAGTTATTAACTTTCACTTTTAAGTTCAAATAAAAAAATTTATTTTGAAACGGATGTCTCGCTTTATTCCCTGATTCTATAAATCGTTACAATATCTTCTTACAGTATTATTTAAAACATTCTAGTTTGAGAAAATACAATTTTTCATAATTGCACAAAGTTAGCAATACAATAACTTAATACAAAAATATGCCAGACAGATATTCAATCCATATCCGCTGGATATGCACGTAGGTATTATAGTTAGCGCGTGTGCGGACGAAGCGGGTTTCTGTGTGATAAATCTTCCCTCCTTAGATCCATTTCTCATGGATCAAAAATGAAGTTTGATGGGTTTTACGACAGGTCAATAGCTTCGAGAACAGCTATTGATAGTTTAATTTTAAATGGAGTTTCCTTTTCTCGTATCTAATAAGTATGGTTATAATTATCAGAAAAAGAAAAACTGTGCAGATACCTATTCTAGATCTAGTCTTATTGCTTTTACTATTAAATTGGCCTGAGGAAGTGTGGTAAGATATGATACGTAGTGACTTCTTTGCTTATATAGGGTGATTCATAGTGAGGTTTGATTTTCAATAGGCTTTTTTTGACAGATCACGCGTGACTTCTATCAAAATGGTTTGTCATTTTTATTCAGTATCGTTTAGCAAGTCATCAACATCTCCAAATTGTTCAGCGGTATTTCGAAAATCAGCGTTCTGTGAGAAATGTTTTTCGTGCGATTCGAGGAACTTACGGTGCGCATCGTCGACCTACTACCACTTTTGCCAATACCATTCGCAAGTTTAAGTCCCAATTTACATAAATGGATGATATTCGACCAATTACACCACATCTAGCACGTAGTGAAGAGACTATAGCAACTGTAGCTGACCATGAGGAATAGATTCGTCGTCGTTCTCAGTAGCTTAGCTTGGCGTATTTAACGTGAAGATCTCGGCCTAAAAGCATA
This sequence comes from Volucella inanis, assembly GCA_907269105.1. Lineage (NCBI taxonomy): Eukaryota > Metazoa > Arthropoda > Insecta > Diptera > Syrphidae > Volucella > Volucella inanis. Next base: position 69,901,191 of record OU026154.1, on the reverse strand, counting down.
CAAAATTAAACTTGTGCAAGAATTGAAGCCAGGCGACTTGAATTCGCGTCATATTTTCAGTGAATGGGCTCTGGAAAAACTCAATGAAAATCCGGTGTTTTATCGTGAAATTTTGTTTTGCCCATTTCTGGCTCAATGGATATGTTAATAAACAAAATTGCCGAAATGTAAAGGAATAAGCCAGCTACGATTGACGCTTTGGAAGCCAACATTACTCGTGTTATCCACGAGATACCAGTCGCTATCCTCCAACGATTTACCCAAAATTGAACCTTCCGTATGGACCACCTCAGACGTAGTAGTGGCCAACATTTACATAATATCATTTTTAGAAATTAAATGCCATAAATTGTTCTTTTAATCGATAATAATTTTAAGTTCGCTTTCAAATTTATGTGCTTTATTTTACAATATAAATCAAACCTTATAATGACCCTATAACCTTGATCAGGTTCTTGGAATAACCACCATGTAGCGCTCCCATTGTTCCGATTTGAGTTCTGTTTTTTTTTTTTTTTTTTTTTTTTTTTTTTTTTTTTTTTTTTTTTTTTTGTTAAGTTGATACATTAGTTGTTGACAAAAGTTGCGTAGCCAAGTGTACATCTATCTCTGTGTGTGTTTGCGATTTTTTACAAATTTAGAAATCGAAAACCGACGAAAACATTGACGAATTAAAAGAAATGTTGGTCACTAACCGCAAATTAACCATCAGAGAGATAACGGAGAAATTGAATATTGCCTATGGGTCCGTCCAAAACATTTTGGTTAATGATTTGGGTTTCGCTCGTATAGCAGCCAAATTGGTGCCAAGAGACCTCAATTTTATGCAAAAAAGAGACCGTGTTGACGTCGCAAATGAGATGATTTGCTAGGCTGAATCCGACCCCACATTCAGCAAAAGGATCATTACTGGATGCAAGTGAATGGCGTTCACCAAATGAGACGAGACCAAAAAAACCACGTCGTTTTCAGTCAAAAAGGAAGGCAATGCTTACGGTTTTCATGGATTACAAGTGTAGTGCATCATGAATTTTTTCCAGAAGGACAGCCAGTAAAAAAAGAGTATTATTTGGGCGTCATGAGACGTTTGCGTGCAGCAATTGCCCGAAAGAGACCAGAAAACTCGTGGATTTTGCACCATGATAACGCACCGTTGCACAGTGAAATCAAATGCAACAAATACCATCCAACAGCCACCGTATTTACCTCATACGGCTCCCTGTGACTTCTTTCTGTTCAATCGAGAGGAAGTAATGGAAAAATCGCAGGAAGCACTGATGGACATACCGAAAACCGAATATAAAAAATGTTTCGAGGATTGGATCAAGTACTGGCATAAGTGTGTTGCAGTCGATGGGGATTACTTTGAAGGGGACAATATAGATTCAGATGAATAAACTTGTTTTTTTTTAATTTTCTAATTTTCTTTTATCAAAGTGGTAAATCTATTTTTGGTGTCTATAATATAGAGTCATTATTGAACTGAAATATGAAACTGGTTAGGAATATGAGTAAATGAGTTAGATCATTGGTTTTTTGTAAAAAAAAAAAGGAGAAAATGAAAGAGGAAGATCATATCTGATTACCATCACCAATGTGTAAGACCAGATCATTGCTCATGATGGCAATGCTCTTTTCAAACGTGGACATCATAACATTTATTTTGTTGTCAAACTTCGACATTAAGCGTTCTAAGATTTTCAAAAAATTTATTTTTTTATTACTTTCAATGGTCCCTTAGGACCTCAAAAATGATATCCCAAAAATTATGGCCGGGAAATATCTCGAAGTACTTGTTTTCAAAGTATAGTACTCACTTAAAATTTTAAACGCGTTTATCTCAAAACTACATTTTTCAAGTTGGCCTACTTATAAAATTTTCAACTAATTGACTTCAAATTATATTATATAAGTTATAATTATTAGTGCGAAGGATTTTTTTTTTATATGGCAAAGTTTATTTGTTATTAAAAATCTTCTAGCGATTTTTCTGTGAATTTTGCAAGTTAGACTTTGTAAGTACGCTATTGGGTCAAAAATCAATATATGTATCAAAAAATCCTATGTACTTCTCTAGCTGTTGTAATGTACAAAAAAAAAATTTACAAATAAAAAATTTAGTGACTCATCATAACTCAAAATTTACAGGTGCTGTTAGTACATAATTAATTATAATTATTCTAGAAAAATTATATTGCTGAGGACAACTCAATCGACTAAGAATGGGAAGAAAAAAAATATTGTTACTGCTTTACTATATGTTCTTTATCAGTGTTTTATGATTTTATGATTTTTTCCTAGTTTCTGTTGTACTATAATTGTTACCTGACTATTTTTCTGTTTTTGTTCTAGTATTTGACGTCAAAAACAGTTTCACCTTCATGAAAAGTCTTAGGTTTCTTTCTGTTTCGATTTCTTCTACTGATTTGTTTATTTAGATTTTTACGAATAAAAAGCCTAAAGATTTATCTTTTGGATTTTGTCTAAAAATATGTCACTTGGTTTCTTGTTTGTGACAGAATGTACAAAGATTTTATAGCGATCAACTGCTGTGCTTATCAGTTCTTTGTAGTAAAGTCTGGGTACAGGATTTTATAGCTTTTTTAAATTTTCCACATATATATCTGCAGTAATTGGATGTATTTCTCGGAGATTATGATACCGTTGAGAGTGTTTTCCTCACTTAATTCAGGAAGTCCTATTAAGTGGTAGTTTAGGTGTGGTTCCTCGAAAGTACACATAGTACATTAAAGACCAATTTATTTTTGAATACATTCAATCGAGCTTTTCAGTGAGATATTAGTGCGGAACTGACTACTCCTGCACTGTGCATAGCTACTGCACTGGGAGGTGTCAAATTGTTCACATCCGTATTTAACCATGACAATGCATCAATTACAATCTTCCACTTCGACTTCTTTAGCTTTGCATTAGTGTTTCTAGTCTTTGAGCGAAAGTTAGAGGCTGATGGTCAGTTAAAATCATAATCTTTTTCGCTCCATACAAATAGTTTCTTAAGTTTTTTAGGGCACACATTATCGCTAGCATTTCTTTTTCGTTTATAGCGTTATTATTTTTGATTTTACTAAGTGACCTAGAAACATGAGTGGTGGGTCTATCCTTTGTAATATCGCCTTGAGATAGTACTGCACTAATTACTGCGTTCGAAGTATCGGTCCCCTAATTTTCTGTTTATACTTTACAAGACCTATATATGGGTTTTTGTCGGAAAAATTTATAATACTTAAAGATATTTTCTTCAGTATGTATCCATGAAAGGTACTGCACCAGATTGCCGTCAAAGATTTGAAGGTTACAATTTTTAAATATTTTATATTTAGTATGTATTTATAATCAAAATTCTACTAATGTGAGTAGAATTGCTATTTTCTGCATTTGAGATTAAATTCACCGAAGTCCAGCAATGTTCTAATTGATACTTTTGTTTGACCTGTTGGAGTCTACTAATAGCTTTCAGTCACTCACTTGACTGTCTCGAGGGACATGCATTTGAGAACAGGCCGTCCAGGTTGGGGGCTTGTCTTTAGACCCAGGAATCGAAATAAGGACAACGACCTATCATAGCAATATGGAATATACAGACGTTGCTTCAACTAGGAAAAACGCTAGAAATAGCAAATCAACTCCTTAGATATAAAATTAACAAGAAATAAGATGGAAAGGTAATGAACAAATCAATAAAAAAGATAAATCGATAAATCGATAAGATTCGAACCAATAAATGAATGGTTGTATTAACTCAATAATTAATTGGTAACATAAACTACTTATTTTCATGAACTATTAATTGAATTGTAAAAATCTGAATTTAAATTCTTCCGAAAATGTTTGCTCTTACTGTACACTAGAATTAAAAGAATACCCAAAGATCATGTTTTTAAAAAAAGTTCTTTTAGCTGTAAATATTTTATTCCACCAAATGAGTATAAATAGCCGACACCGTTCGCGGGGTTTTCACTCTCTTGTTCAATCAAGAGTTTGGTGTTGCAACCGTTTTCTAGCGTCCTTGGAAGAACACACCACATTTCTTTCATTAGTAAATATATATATTTTTTTTCCTTGGTTGACCTTTTTAGAAACCCGTACTTTGACAGATACTGCAGTCTCCGGACCGTTGGGTTCGTCAATAAGCAAAATATGCAATATTGGTCGGGTAGAAACCCACATGTGCTTCATAAATCACCACTTCATCCACAAAAAATAACTGTTTGGTGCGGTTTGCATGCCGGCGACATTATTGGGCCACATTTTTTCGTCGACGATAACGATCGTCACGTTACTGTAAATGGTCAGCGTTATCGCGCCATGATCACCCATTATTTTTGGCCCGAATTGGAAGATATGGACTTGGACGACATGTGGTTTCAACAGGATGGTGCCACAAGCCACACAGCACACGCTACAATCGATTTATTGAAGAGTAAGTATGGTGAGCGTGTTATCTCAAGACATGGGGCAGTCGATCGGCTGCCTCGTTCGTGAGATTTAATGCCGCTTGACTATTTTCTGTGGGGCTATGTTAAGTCGTTGGTTTATGCCAACACGCCGATGATGTTGGAAGAGCTCAAAGCCAACATTGAACGCGAAATAGCGGCCGTTTCGGCCGAAATGTGTGGTCGAGTCGTTGAAAATTGGATTCAACGAATTGACCGCTGCAAACAAGCCCGCGGTGGCCATATGAACGAAGTCGAGTTCCATTCATAAATGTTTTGATTGTACTTCAAGCCAATAATAAAGTTTTTGAAATATCTCAAATGGTTTGCCTTTTATTTAAAAAAAAAGTTGTCAAGTCGTTATTAGAAAACCCTATATTATGTAATATATGGGAGGCAGAAGAAATGCCAACAAAATGGAAAACCGGTATAATTTATCCAATTTACAAAAAAGGCGACAAACTTGACTGCAGAAACTACAGAGGCATCACACTATTTGAGGCAGGATACAAAATGATGACAAATACATGCCTATGCAGACGACATTATAATAGTTAGTAGAAACTACAACACGATAAAGGAGATTTTTGAAAAATTAGAAAAAAAGAAATGCTGAGGAGGTAGGACTTCAAATAAACACAAGTAATAATACCTGTAACTATCTAAAAACGAAAACAGACGACGATGCCCAAACATAACGATAAACCACTACAATTTCGATTCAGTAGATAACTTTAAATATCTAGGAGCACCAATAAACAACAAAAATGAAGACAAAGTAACAATAGAGGATAGACTCAAGGCTGCCTCAAGACTTCTAAGCAGAGCTCAGACACTACTATAAGATTACATAAAACATCAATCAGACCTGTGATAACGTATGGCGTAGAAACATTGACAATGACAACATCTGATGAGAGCAAACTTAAAATATTTGAATGAAGAATTATAAGCCAAATATATGGAGCGAAGAGAAACGCAGATGGTTTGTATTCCATAAGAACAACAATACAACAATTAAAACGACACTCTAATAGAAGGCGAAAACATAGTACTACATATCAAAGCTCAAAGGCTGAAATGGATAGGTCCCGTTCAACGCCTACCAGAAGAAAGAAAAACAAAAAAAAAAAAAAACAACATCGAAGAAGATCTTAGTAAAATGGGAATCCAAAACTGGCCAAAAATCGAGAAGACTGGAAAACAGTCGTAAAGGAAGCCAAAGCCTATAACGGACTGTAGAGCTACATCGTACTACTACGTTAAACCAGAATTTAGATGGCGTCTGCATCACATCATCACAATCGAGAAACACGCATCAGGGTTTGGAGCACAGTCGGAGCCCATCAACCCCTCAATCGTCATCCGAAAAGAGACCATAAGTGCTGTTGGCAACTTAAAATAGTAGCTACTGTTACACCGTTATCCTGGAATCAACTATCGCACTTACATAAGTAGAATTTTCTTCATATTAATAGTGTTTCTCAAATTATAATAGATTTAAGTTAAGTAACTATCGAACAAACTAAATTTCATTTTGTCGTGCAACCTTTACCGCAGGACGTGGTCGCAGGTGTTATTGATATTTTAACACAAGAACCTCAACCTTCCTCAAACTAATTTAAAAAAAACACTCAATGACCGAAATTCGATGAGCGAAATTAATCTCATCGAAGCTCTTTTGTCAAGCGAGGAGATGGGTGATCGCAAACCATCCGATTTTTAGAGGCGGTTTAAGTCGATCCCAGGGCAGTCAGCGATGGCATCCGAGACTTTGGTTTTGGAACTAAAGAGGACACTTCTTCCAACATTGGTACAAGTATCAATCAAATCAGGTTCCAAAACTGAAACCAATGATTTGCTTAAAATTGGTGATGACATTTACGAAGTATATGCAACAGAGCGGGTCATCCTTCGCCATCTCCTCCACATCAAAATCAACGAAAGAAGAGCTTACTAGTATCAATCAAACACTTCAAGCCGAAATCATTGAAATAAAGTCAATGCTTAACAATTTGAACCTCAATCGCTCAAGCGAAGTTGCTCTATTCCTAATAAAAATAGAAACAGGTCGCGCTCTATAAACAATGGAATTTGTTGGTTCCATGCTAAATTTAAAGCAAGGCAAGAAAATGCGAAAAGCCTTGCACAATGCCGCCTTTTCATAAAAGATCCCATTTCATCCATAAATTTTTTCATAGACTCTGGTTCTGATGTTTCAACCATTCCCTCATCCATTTTTAAAAAAGAAAAGAATAAAGTTGATCGTATGATATCAGCAGCCAACGGTTCAACCATACAAGTTTTCGGCACTAAAGTTTTTAAAGACACCTTCCTCATAGCATTAGTTACAAAACTAATAATCGGTGCAGATTTCTTAAGTAAAACCTGTTTGGTAATTGACATTTGAAATTTAAAGTTAATAGATCCACTAACAAAAATTAGAGTTCATGATACCCCCTGTACACAAACAATTTTTCTCCATAGAATATACCTATTCACACATTCTTAACGAGTTTCCAATCCTCATGGAAAAGGCCAATTTTAACTTTCCCGTAAACCATTCCGTTAAACATCACATCTTAACAACAGGACCTCTTCCGAGCTCACGGCCTAGACGATAAAATGTCATCAAATTAAAACCAACAAAAGAAGAATTTGAACACATGATTCAATTAAGTATTTGTCGACCGTCTTCCTTACCATGTGCCTCACCTCTTCACATGGTAACAAAACGTGAATCCAATGACTGGAGACCATGCGGTGACTATAGAAGACTTAATTCAATCACCATAAACGACAGATACACATTACCACACATTCATAATTTCGTCACATTTTCACAAAAATTGATTTGATTCGGGCCTATCACAACATTCCAGTCGCACAAGAAGACATACCAAAAACTACAGTAACCACACCATTGGGACTCTTTGAGTTCACAAAAATGCCTTTCGGGTTACGAAATGCTGGCCAAACATTGCAAAGATTAATGCATCAGTTTACACAAGGACTTAATTTCGTAAACGTCTATGTAGATGGCATTTTGGTTGCAAGTAAATCAACCAAGAAACATTTAAGGACTTTGTTTCAACGTCTATCCGATAATGGCCTTCGTATCAAAGGGTCAAAATGCATATTTGGAGTAGTAAAGCTGTCATTTCTAAGTTTCGAAGTCTCTAAAGAAGGAACTCAACCAACCTTAGATCGAATCAAAGCCATTACAGACATGTTTAACCCTAAATCAATAAAAGATGCCCAGAGGTTCGTTGGAATGTTGAACCATTTTCGTCGTTTTATCCCTCATTTAGCTCGTATCCTTACTCCCATACATAACCACATAGCAATATTAAATAAATAAAAGAAGAAAACACATTTCACATGTCCTATAGAATGTCAGCAAGCTTTCACCGAAGCAAAACAAGCTTTTGCAAAAGCAACCCTGCTTAATCACCCGCACGAATACGCAAAACTAAGTATTACTACTGATGCCTCTAACAGTGACGTAGGAGCGGTGATACTACAGCAGGCCGGAGAAGAATGAGAACCAATCGCATTTTTCAGCAAGAAGCTTACACCAACACGAACACGGTATTCCGCTTTTGATCGAGAATTGTTGGAAATCTTCTTAGCAGTTAAACATTTTCGCAATCTTGTTGAAGGCCAAGACTTCTTTGTGTTTACAGACCATAAGCCTCTAACAACCGCTCTATGGACAAAAACAGAACGAAGCCCAAACAAAGAGCGTCAAATAGATTTAATATCCCAGTTCACCAGCGATATTAGATACCTCAAAGGCTCACTTAATGCCGTTGTAGATAGTCTCTTACGTCCAAACACAGATTTTATTGAACTTCTTTCACAAAGTTTGGAAGTGTTGGCTAAAGAACAATGCAACGACAAAGAACTCACCTTACTACAAAATACAACACTAATAAGCTCATCCGTAAAAATTTAATCTATTCCCATTCCAACGTCTGACCTAACCCTTTGGTGTAAGGTTTCCACTCAAATAAAACGACATTTTGTTCCTTAAAGTAAACTTTCTCTCTTTCTCATCAAGTTATATGCACAACCATAAATAAACTAAACATATGTAGATGGCAAACTTTCCAGATATTGAAAAATCAAAACCGATTTTCTCCTGATCGTCCCTATCCGTGTGAACATGTCCGTGAATACGTGTGAATTGTCAACAATGTCAAAATTTGAGAAGTGACATCACCCATATAATGCTTTTGCCAGGAGAGCATGTAAATTACAATTCATGAATAAATTGAATTATTAGATTAAATGGAAGGTACATATATGTATTATAATTCAATTGTTCTATTAATTTTTCGTAAGAAGTAATAGATAAGGATTAATGATTATTTTGATTGTTTTTGTTTTGTTTTTACTTAACTAAAGGAACATAAGTGAAATTGAATTTAAAAAATGCCCTTAATTAACAATCCATTTCATTGAAGTCCAGACTCCAAAGTTTATGCCTAAACGTGAAAAATGCTTATACAAATGATCAACAATATAAGCTTAAGTTTGATTTCAAAATTGTAGTAGTTGCATTCCATTTATTTCTTCAAATGAAACGTTCAATATATGATTCTTAGGTCCTTTTTTTAATTTTAATTTAATATATACAATATTATTCTAACATATATATATACAGTAGTGTGCAAAACATTTGCAATGAAATGAAATGAACTAAAAAATGAAATGAAATTTTCAATCAAAAGTATTACTTACTGTTTAATTCTTAAAAGGAAACAAAGAAATTTAAAATATGTACTCTTGATACTTTGCAAAACATAAAGAAACGACTTTATTCATTTTAAGGCTGTGCAAAACATATACAAGTTTTTTTGTTCATCAATATTTGGTCCAAAAACCATTGATTCTAATAACTTCTGCACACCTTTTCGGCATGGAAGCAATAAGAGAGTTTGTTAACTCACTGGGAATTTTTTTTCCACTCATCTTTTAAAGCTTCATAAAGAACCTTGTGCGAAATAAACCTTTGCCCCTTTGTCCGCTGTTTTAGGATTCCCCATAAATTTTCGATTGGGTTTAAGTCGGGGGACTGCGGAGGCCAATCCAATCCACATTTACTCCCCGAGCCCATAAAAATTCTTTGAGGTGTGCTTCGGGTCGTTGTCTTATTGAAACCTCCATAACAACGGCAACTCTTCCTCAGCGTATGGAAGCATGACTTTGTCTAAGATGTCCTTATACGATCCATTATTCCAGTTCTTTGGTGTAAGGGACCACATGCTTGAGCCGAGAAGCATCCCCAAACCATAACGCAACCGCCCCCATGCTTCAAAGTAGCGCGGATGTTTTCCCGATTCAACCGTTTACCTGGCTTTCGGCTAACGTAACCAATACCACCGGTAGATAAGGTATTAAATTTGCTCTCATCGCTAAATAAAACGGTTCTCCACTGTGTCAGGGACCAAGTTGAATATTTATGCGCAAATTGAAGTCTAAATAATTGGAAATTAGAAGCAGTTTTTTATCAAACAGAGAGACTACCTTTTTTGACGGTGTTTCAAGGTTAGCAGAGGCTTCTTAACAGCCCTCAAATTGTTTTCTATTGCACGTCTACGAACTGTGCTTGCATCGATTGACAAGTTGAGGTCCTTAACGATTGCAGTTGAAGACCGGAAAGGGTCTTGCCAGATAATGTTGATAATTTTTTTATCAGTTTGCGTGTCTGTTTTTCGGGGACGACCACCAGAATGAAGCGTTGCAATTGATAAATTTTGTCGGAACTTTGTAATTATCCGGGAAATAGTCGATTCGTGAATCTTGAATCGTTAAGCTATCTTTCTTTGCTTCGATCCGTTTTTAAAAACTTCAACTTCAACTTCAACGGGTATCGTACTTATTGTCAGCCATTTTTTCAACGCAAAATTTAGTGAAAACTGAATAAAAAAAAACTGCCTATGAACCTAATTTATTTGATAAAGAACACTATTTTACTAACCTGATCTGAATATATTGGATTATATTGGAAGTTGAAACAGAAATGAGGGAAAAATAAGAAACTTGCATATGTTTTGCACAGCTGCATATTTGGCAAGCTAATATTTTTCCCTGGAATAACTAAACTAACTGTACTTTTTTCCGTTTTTATTGCTGATACCTAAGAATAAATTGTCAGTAACGGATTTATCTTTAAATTCTTACATATTATACTTCTTTGTATATTTAATCAAGCAAAACGTCAAGAGAAAAAAGACTTGCAAATGTTTTGCACACTACTGTATATATTATATATATATATAATGTACATATATTCACCAGCTAAAATATTTTTCCTTTTACTTTTGCTTTTATTATATAGTACATACCTAGTGAATACTACGTGAATTTTTCTGTCATTTTGGCCATTCTAGAATCTGACAGGTTCTAGAAATAGAGAATGTATTAGTAATTTACTTCTCAATTCGAGTCAAAACTTTTTAGTGAATTGACTAAAATACTTGGAATCTCTCGTATAAGAACTTAAGCCTTCCACCCACAAGCAAATGGAATAATGGAATGATTTCACCGTCAACTCAATGCAGCTATTCGTGCATCAGGAAACGCAGTCAACTGGAAGCAAGTACTTCCATTAACAATGCTAGGGATACGCACCAGCATTAGAGATGACACAAAACATACTCCAGCTGTATTATTATACGGTGAAAACATTCGCCTCCCATTTAACTTATCCATAACATCCTCTGAAGAACAGCCAGATCCTGCAAATTTCGTTGAGAAATTAAAGACATATTTCAAAAATATTCATACACTTCAAACTAGGAAAACAGACACAAATACCCATCTTTCAAATCATTGAAACACTTGCGATCAGGCTCTCGTGCGCAACGACGAAGTTAAGAGAACGTTCGAATCTCCTTATGATGGACCATTCAATGTAATCCGAAAATTATGAAAACAATTTGTTGCTGAAAGGGATGGAAAACCGATTAGTGTATCAATAGACTGAATAAAACCTGTCAGAAAAGTCGACGCAAATGTGATTGATAAAAATGGCACATTTTCTGAAGGGATAATAGACTGTAGTGTATTTTACACATAAATAGTTATGCCCGAATAAAGATGGCGTCTGTAAGATGCTATCACAATATACCATAGATGTCGGGCTCGATGGCAAGTAGATATGTGCAAAATAAGATTTTATTTAATCAATAAAAATGTGTACTTGAATTCATTCCAGAACAAACCACAGAGTGGAACAGTCTAATTCAATTCAAGTTATAATTTCAAAGCAGAAATATATATATATATGTATATATATTAATATAGTTGTAGAACAAAATAAACGTGTTTTTATTTCTTTATAAATCAACAACAAAATAATGCGTTAAAGAAAGTGGTGAACGCAAAAATATACACGATGTATTCTAATAAAAGCGAGTGATTTTACTTATGCCTATTACTGCATACAGTTCGAGGCCCAACATTATTTTCGTTCTTGAATACATTTAATGGCGTAGCGTGCACAAAGTTTCATGCTGCCTGTAGGGAGAGTCATTAACTGTCCGTTACTGTTACTGTTACCGCGCGACAGTTTCAGTAGCATGCGAAATTTGTTTAAGGCCATATTAGTATTCTGTGGACATTGAAATCGAGCAGAGTTGTGGGACAAATATCGGCATTATATGTCAGAAGATTTCCTATGGAACATATGGCATAATGCAGAAGAAAAGATTCTGGAAGCCGACCAACCCATTATAAATTGTAGTCTCTATTCACTTCAAGATATTTTCATTTCCGGACTTCCGGTCCGTCAAGGACTGACATAACCGAGAGTATGCCATCGAAGTGAGTTATAGCCTAAGGGCGATGTCTAACATCGTTAATGACTGTATTCTAAACTTCACCTCCGAACAAAGACGGATTTAGAACACAGTTTATTCGTGAATTCAAATGAAGGCAAACTATTTTTTCTGGGTGCCCTTGGTGGGACCGGAAAATCTTTCCTTGCAATAACCGTCCTGGCTGAGGTGAGCAGGCAAGGAAAGATAGTACTGGCTGAATCATTTTCCTGGATTGCTGGTACATTGCTCCTTGCAATGAAACTCGTCTGTGTGCAGTTTCCGATAATAGTCACAAGGCAAAAGTGTTTCAGGTTTCCTCTACATATAATTGGGTGGGATGAACCCAAGGTTCACCAACTAAGCCTGATGCTTAACATAAGAGCAAAACTTGGAACCTCACATGCTCGATAATTCTCTACTATTTTATTAAATGTTGGCGAAGGAACTTTAGCGGAGGTCAATGGTCAACTGTCAGAAACGCTCGGCAAAATTATTTCCACGTTACAGACACTCAATGATATTTTTTTATGTGTCGACAAACACCATAGCCGATCAAAATAATGCCACTAGTTATCTCGTCGATTTTCTGCATTCTTTCAACTTAAACCGGTTTCCTACACATCGGATTACACTTAAGTCGGTGTTTCAATAATGCTTCTTCGGAAGTTGAAACCTCCGAAATTATGCAACGGAACTTGAATTTTAAAGTAAACAAATTGCAAAAAAAATCTGCTTGAGCTGGAAGTTCTTCGGGTTGAAGTGTAGATGAAACGGTGTTTAACCACACATACCCAACAATTTACCATTTCAATTTAAATGAATACAGTTTCCTGTGAGCGTTTGCTTTGCTATAATTGTAAACAAGTCGCAGGGACAGACGGTCAAATCTGCTGGTGTTGACTTAAAAACGGCCTACTGCACGTTGATTGCTCTCGAGTCAGCAACCTTGTTGGTAGATGATATACATATATGGTAGTTAACACAACACATATCGATCACGCACGAAGAAGGTGATACGAATCTCCATGGATTCGCTGAATCAACATTTCAAGTATGTTTAGGTGTAGTCATGTTCCCACGATGCCTGTGCATAGGAATCAAGTTGCATTACAGCAACGCGCTGGACCTAATTTGATGATACAGTATACTCTATGGAGGAACAACGGCGTCGTGCGAATTGACTTTTAGATTGTAAGTTAGCCCTAGACGAATCTTATACGAAAACGGTCGATAATAAATTGTCATAGAAATTGCTTGAATTGTTTCATTGAATGTAAGTCAAACAGTTGGAAGGAGGCGGAAGTCTTTCAGTTAGCGTTTTTTTTTTTTTTTTTTTTGGAATAAAAACTGTGACATTTTTGCCTGTGCATCAGCAATACGGGAGGATCAGAGCATTCTATCGAGTATACGTACTTGTACCCATGGGAACATAAGCAGCATTCTGAATCCTTTCCGCCAACCTTCCGTATATCCATGGGAACATGCGGATATCCTAGAAGGCTAAAGGACACGGTAGTGAAGATGGTCCGGCCATAAGTAGGTTGCTTACAATTATAAACGATTGCGACTAAAAGGGAATAACACGACACTTCCTTTGCCGGCCCCCAATCAACCCCCGAGACGAACGTTCGAAGTCGTTGGTCTAATTTTCCCTTTTTTGAAATTATAGATTCCATCACAGATTCCCGGAGTTGCAAAATTATTAATTTCGCAAAAATTAAAACTACATTAATCGTACTAAAGTGATTGAATTAGCAACCGAAAAATTGAAAAGAATAAAAAATAGTAAAAGGAAAGGTAAAAAAAGGGAAGAAAAATAAGCTTTAAGCTGAAAAAAATATATATAAAGGAAAAAAAGTTGTGCATTAAAAAGAAAGTTGTGAGATAAAAATTAAAGAGATAATTGCTCGTGTGAGTGTGTACTATAGTGCTTACAAAAGAGAAAATCCAAAGAAAAACAAGGAAGAAAGAATAAATTATCTGTCAATTATTAAAATTTGTGCTAGGTTGGGTAAGACTCTTTTTTATTATTTTTCCCCTAACTAGTAGTATAAGCGAAAGTATGGAGTCAATAACGAAATCGTTAACTGAATTCACCGGCGCTGTGAATGCTATACTGGCGCAAATGAAGGAAATCGAGCTTTATCTCAAAACTCTCGAGGACACGCAAATTCCTGAAGTGGCGATTCTTTCACTGTGGCCCCCAGTAGGCTGCCAGATTGTGTGAAAGACCTGCAAATTTTCGACGGAAGCCTGTATGTATCTTGGTTACATGCTTTGGAAGGCATTCTGTAGGATTTCCAAATAGTGAGATCCAAACCTCTGTACAGAGTTATCCTTCAACAAATTTGGCAGAAAATAAGAGATCCCGCCGACGCTGCTCTAATTTCCTACAAATATTTTTGACACCGACTGGCACGAGATTAAGCAATGCCTCTCTCTGCATTATGCGGACAAGAGAGACATGCGCACGTTGGAACACTAACTCAGCCAATTGTCCCAGAAGGGTTCGAGGTTGGATGAATTCTATGCCTCTGTTAATCACCAATTTCTCTTATGATCAATAAAATTAAAACAGAATCTTTTACACAAGAAACGGTGACAGCGTTGGTAGAGAGCTACCAAAATCGAGCGTTGGACGTATTTATTCAAGAGGTCAACGGTGAACTCTTCAAAACGCTCATCATACAAAAAGTAAGAACCCTGCCGGAGGCAAAATCTGTCTGCCTCCAGATTCAGAATCTCAACTTTCGGAAATCACTCGATTCGGCACTAAACATGATAACAGCTCCAATTAATCAGTCGTTCAAGACTTTGAGCAGGCCACCACTACCGTCAAAAAAGTTCTTTCACAATGATGTAGGAAGAGTTGGCCAATATTTTTGTGAAAATCCTGCACGTGATGGAACAGCACAACCCAGACCAACCGCGCCAAAGCCTCCTGAAAAAATAGATATCGATCGCTCCGTGCAGTCACGCAACTTGAACTTCAAAAGACGGGCACGATCCGACAACTATCCCAACAAGCAGCAAAGTTTGTATCATGTCGAATTAGATTCCGAAAATTCATTAGAAACATATGATAATGCTACCCTGGAGGCTACAGAAGACTAGGTAAGTTTTATGACAGGGGCCCATCCAGCGTAGCATATATAGAGTACGTAACAGGAAATGGGCAGAAGTTAAAATTTCTCGTTGATACAGGGGCAAACAAGAATTTCATCAGCCAATCGGCCCAGGGAAATACCATAATCATTTCTAAGCGTTTTTACCTGTGATCAGCAACCGGGCGGATAGTGATAGAGAGGTGTGGCCAGGGCAAGTTTTTCGAAAAGAGTGGAAACAATACACTTCTAACTTTTTACGTCCTACCAGGCCTAGAATCCTTTGATGGAATCATCGGAGATGATCTCTAAAGGAATTGGAGGCCATAATAGGTCGAAAGAAAAATGTTTTAAAATTAAAACCCAACCCAATGAATGATGATCTATCACGAAACGTTAGGAATGAGTTGTATAGTTTGGTAGAGAAGCACGCTACGCTCTTTGGCCCAATCAATACGAGCGAGCTTATTGATACCGTGATTCTAGCGGAAATAAGAACGAGTACCGATGAGCTCATTAACACAAAAATTTATCCTTACCCAGCCTGCCTAAGAGACATAGTAGATCAGAAAATTCAAAAACTTCTAGAGAGAGGCATAATCCGACCATCGGAGAGTCCCTACAATTCTCCCATCTGGGTCGTTCCCAAGAAACCAAAACCCGATTGTGAAAAGCAATACCGGATGGTAGTCGACTACAAACGGCTAAAAAGCTTGACCATTTCCGATACCTACCCTATCCCCGATTAAAATGCAACCCTTGCCAGTCTTGGTAAGGCAACCTACTTCACCACCCTTGACCTTACTTCGGTATTTTATCAAATTTCAATGAAACCGTCAGACGTTCAGAAGACGGCTTTTTCTACTATGAACGGCAAGTTTGAATTCCTTAGGTAATCGTTTGGGCTGAAAAATGCGCCCTCGATCTTCCATCGTATGGTCGACGATGTCAAGAACCTGGTAATGGTGCTTACACGGTTAAGACCGAGAAGAACTCTGCTACGAAAGAGAATGAGATGCTCGCTATTGTGTGGGCCCTAGACAACTTGCAATCCTATCTGTATGGGGCCAAGAATATTCGTGTCAATATAGATCACCAGCCGTTGACCTTTTCACAGGGAAATAGGAACACCAACTCGGAACTTAAGCGTTGGAAGGCCCGTATGGAAGAGTTTAACTACCAATTGATCTACAAACCAGGTAAATTCAATGTGGTGGCCGACGCACAGAACCAAATGGAAGTGTGCAAGGCAACGCCTCTGGAACGGAAACGACTAGCGAACAAAATTTCTCCACGGAAACGGCTAGCAAAGAAGATTCATGCACGAATACCCGGTTTTACCCGGTTTCGCGGTAAAAAAAAAAAAAAACTTTATTTACTTTACTCTTAGAGAACTTAATACATTGTTTGCTACGAAAAGACCGAGGCTTGGGGTGTTTGCCAGCCCCTTTTATTGGTTCTATAAGGTTAGCTCAGCATTTCTTGTTTGGAAAAAATTCTGTGCATTCGTAGCGCGTGCATCGGACAAGATAAGTTAAAAGTGCAGAGAATGCAAAAGATAGGATTGTGGGAAAAGAGAAAAAAATGAATCAACTAGAAATTGTGTTGAGGTTCGGGTATCGTCTGGTATGCGTTACCGGATACGTAACTTAGATTAGCGAGGAGCATAGAAGGGAGCACAAAAATGCAAGGGAGAACAGAGAATAACTTTTGGAGAATTACTTTTTCCCCAGGATGAATAGTCTTATCACGAAATACACTAAATTATCAATCCACCCCCGTACCATCGTATCCATGTGAAATACTTTATATGGATATTATGGAGATACAGAGTCAAAAATTCATTAGCTGTCTCGATAAATTTTTAAAATTTGCAAAGTGTTTCCCATAAAAAGCAAATCCTCCCTCTATCTAAGAGGAAAATTAATCAAGGTTCTTCATTACTTCACAGAATATTAGTAACTGACAACGAGCGAAGTTTTCTCAGCCCTATCATGCTGAACTTTGTCAAGATGGTCGATATACAAATGTATCAGATTCATGTTAATCGAAGCGAAGTAATCGGACAAGTTGAGAGGTTGCACTCGACAATTCTAGAAATATAGAGGTGTTTGAAGTCCGAATACAAGGATCTGAGCCCGAGAGAATTGTTGAATGTAGCAGTAGATAATACGGTGCATTCAGTGACCAAACGGAAGCCATCCGATATGTTTTTCAATAGGTACCCTAGAATAAACTTTCAAAATTTTAAAAACTTTCGCATGTAAATTAATAATGAGCTTAGAGAACAATTAGAAAAGAAGCAGACGATTGATAATAAACGACGGAATACTAAAAGAACTTCCACAAAGATATTCAAGGATGGGGATGTTGTCTTCACCCGCTTTAAAAAAATACAGGGAGAGCATAAACCTTTATTTCGTAAAGAAGAAGTAGCAAAAGACAATAAGGTAACGATAGTCAAAAAACAATTAAGATATTTGACAAAAAATATTTTATGAGAGGAGATATTTACCAATAGCAGAATTTTTTACGATAGAAGTCTAAGGAACGAAATATTTTTCAATCTTCATACGCGCATTGAGCACGGCGCAATCAATTTAATCATAAAAAATTTGAAATTCAAAAAAAAAGCACTTACACTACCTAGAACTTAGAAATTGTAACTACATCAAAATGCATAGTAATATGTAAGCATACACTACATCACATAGGAAATGAAATGTATAAGGTGAATGCAACATATAAAATATACATACATTATGCGAAAATATTTGCATATAAAAATTCCCCTCATTTACTTATTGAACTACGATTATATTGCAAATTACACATTTTTAAATCTATTTATATTACTTACATTACTTAAACATATGATTTCATTTAGCAATATAAGACATCCATTTTAGGTAATATATAAGTTAACCATTGTTATTCATTTTGTAGAAAGCTTGGTTACATAACTGGACGCATTTGTATCGCAACGACCGTTGATTCCTTGTTCTGAACGCGTGGAAAATTCACTACTATTCCTTTTAGGATATTCCTCGTAGTTCTCTCACAAGCCTACGAGATATTCAATTATCAAGCACCCATCGTCCCAATCAAGGAAGGTAAAGGATGGATGGTTGATGACCATTTCAAGTTCGTACACGTCATCAACCTGGAACAATTTGAACACTTGGTGGAAACTATGGACAAATCGAACATCGAGAACATCAAGAGACTTGAGCTGAGGACCATAATAAAATATCACTTAGAACAAGTGAAGGATAGGATAAATCTTCTCAAGGGCAAGCGAAATATCAATAAATTGACTTGGTTTTGGTTGGAAATGGATCGCGGGTAGCCCCGAAGCGACCGTTCACAAAGTGAAGAGCAAATAGTTTACAACAACAACCACCAATACAAAATTAACAGCAACGTCTTCCGCGCTGTTGGAGACATAACGAAGAAAACAATTCAAGAATAGAATCAAGATGTATAATGCCGCAGAATAGGAACAGGACACTTTAAATATAGTTCTCATTCTGAAGGAAGAGGTAAATGACATTGTCCGAGCATGCCAACTGGCAAAGAACAATCGTATAAACACCAATCTCCTGGACAAGGAAGAAATCAACTGAATCATTAGCAAAATTGAGACTCTGCCGTACCTAAACAAAATACAGGCCGTAGAATACGGATCTCCTACGATCTACACCAATGGTACATTACTTCTATATAATCTCTCTATGCCTAAGGTAAGGAAAGATGAATTTAACCAGCTTTTGACAAGGACATCCATCATCGAACAAGTTCAAATCGACTTATCGGAGACTGCCTTTTCATTTATAATTCAACTGTATGCAGTGAAAGATCGTTGCGAAAACTCCCCGAAGAAAGTTGCATAGCCAGACTGTTGAAAGGATTCCACACAGCATGCAGATTCCGCGCGAATAATGAAGAAATAATCGAATTAATCAAACAGGATACGCTATTCCTAACGAATTTCGCGGTATCCCTATTCTCCAGAAATAAGGGGTGATTCATTGCGAGGTTTGATTTTCAAGAGGCTTTTTTTGACAGATCACGAGTGACTCCTATCAACTTGCTTTATCACTTTTGTTCAGTTTCATTTGACAAGTCATCATGGAAAGACTCACATGACAACAGTGTCTCCAAATTGTTCAGCTGTATTACGAAAATCAACGTTCTGTAAGAAATGTTTTACATGCTTACGGTGCGCATAATCAACCTACTGAAGCCACTATTGCCAATACTATTCGCAAATTTGAGTCCCAGTTTAAGCGAAAACCGTGACGAATCGATTCGTCATCGTTCTTAGCAGCTTGGCTTGGTGTATTCGACAACTTGGCGTATTTTACGTGAGGATCTCCGCCTAAAAGCTTACAAAATTCAACTTGTGCATATTTTCAGTAAATGGGCTCTGGAAAAACTCAATGAAAATACGGTGTTTTATAATGAAATTTTATTAAGTGATAAAGTCTATTTCTGGCTCAATGGATACGTTAATAAATCAATTTGCCGTATTCGTGCTGATGAGCAACCCGAAAAGTACCAAGAGATACCATGACATCCATTTAAAACAACGGTATGGTGTGATTTATGAGCTGGTGGAATCATTGGCCCATATTTCTTGAAAAATGAGGCAAATCAGAATGTTATCGTCAATGGTAACCGTTATCGTACCATGTTAATAGACTATGTGCTTCCAGAAATTCAAGCAAATGTTCTCGGTGAGCTCTAGTTTCAACAAGACGGCGCTACGTGGTGAGCACTTAATTTCAAGTTTTGCTACGGTAAATTGGCCGCCTAGATCGTCCGATATCACACCTTTGGACTATTTTCTCTGTAGATATGTAGACGCTTTGGAAGCCAACATTATTCATGTCATCCGCGAGATACCAGTCGCAACGCTCGAACGAGTTGCGCAAAATCGGACCTTCCATTTTTTGATTTTACATTATAAATCAAACCCTACGATGAATCACCCTATACAACAGAACAACTGACAGGAATTTACATCATCCGCTTGAACAATGAGAAATTATTGCTTTAATTAATTAATTATTTCAGGTTCTTCCACCCGTGCTGACAAACATCACTAGCCGAACACGAAAAAGTGACTTGCAACATGTACACGGAATAAGCATCGGAAACATAAGGCGGTTAGAAGATCTCGCACAAAAGGTCACTTTCTCTTCCCTCGTAGAAGGTAGCATTGTTGTAACAATCACAGTGACCGCTTGCTTTATATGGCGCTAGGTCAGCCTGGACCCCAGAATACCTTCTATTAACCTTGCCGACGTCAAAACGGAACCCGTAGTTCCAGTGGATGAATCTCGGATCCATTGCCCCATAAGACAAAATTGGTTTTCTTGTTCTAATGTTACCTACGATCTACGGGACGTAGACTTTTAAGGGGGAAGGAGTTAAAACAACACATCGATCACGCACGAAGAAGATGATACGAATCTCCATGGATTCGCTGAATTAACATACTTATTGACATATTTTTTTGCTGGCCTTAATAAAACTTTTATAATTCAGATTTCTGACAATAACAAACATATAAATTTCAAGATCATTTAAATTCATAGGTTTTCTTATTGGATTCTAAACAACGAGGGCGAAGTAGCGGGTAACTGCAACTAATATTTCTTTTTGTATTTCTCTTATTTTGTTTCAAAAAAAAATGTAAATTTTGTCGGTGCCCCTGTGGTTTGACCTATGCTTTTAATGAGTATCAGGAGAACTTACGCTTCTCATCTATTTAGATAGCAGTTGGAGCAGTTTCACTGCTGTCGTTTTTGGATTGACCAGCACAATGAGTTCTTTTCTGCAGTTGTGGTACCTCCATGCCTTCTTTTTTTAAATGGAAATTTTCCATTTCCAATAGAATTTTTCAGAGATGAATATTTATTCGACGTGCATTTTACGATCGCACCTGCAGAAAGTCACGAAATCTCTATTGGCCAGGAGATCGGTAAAGAATTCGATACAAGAAACCATGTTTAAGATAGCAACACTTGTCAATATAAATGAGTGTATACAAAAAAGGGGAAGGTTGAGATAATTGCAGTAAAACAAAATATAATATAAAATATAAATATAAAATAGCTGTTTGGTTTAATAAAGTAAAAACCAAAATGAATAAAAAACCTCAACAGATTTCACAGGGGATTAATGTATTTCAATTATAATATAAAGCAAAGTTAGCCTGATTCATTACCTTTCAGTTTTGAATTTTTCAGGCAGAATAAACTCTTTCTCATCAAATTTGAATTGAACAAATTTCTGGTCGTATCTTGAAAACTACTGATTTTAGATGAAATGACGTTTGTTAGTGCTGTGTATAGATACGTTTCATAGTTGGAAAAAAAGGGAGTTAAATACATATATCTAAAAAAAAATTATAAAGTTTGGAAAAAAAATTACTTTTGATTTTCAATTACTTTTGACATTGTAGGGAACGATTTACTTAAAAACGATTAAAGTACTTATACAATACTTACGAGTTCAACGATAGCCCAGTTATAACCATACCAAAACTTAACAAAAAAAAAAAACGAAACAAATTTAAATCATCTTCATCTCTCACTTTTGCTTTTTCTACAACTTATCTCATTAGCATGTTGGCAACTGTGCATCAGTCGAAACCATATTTTCTAAGAATGTAAAATTTTGGTTTTATTATACCTGAAATTGTTATTAAATGAATTAAAGGAAATATTCTAACATCTTACCGTCGTTTAAGACGTGACTTTTTGGACGTATATTTCAAATATCTGCATATACCTTAACTCAATAATGAATACTATTTTCTTGGTCTTTTCTTCGCTAAGAAAAAACTGACCGAAATAACAGAATTTCTAATTCAAACGTCTTTTGTGTACCACCGATTCCCAAAGTGGTCCAGGTGGACCCCCAGGGGAAAATCCACGGAGGTCTACGTTGGCATGAAAAAAAATGGGGTTTCACCAGTTGTATATGGTATTTTCAGTTAGGCTGGCATATGGATCAAATAGCCTGTTTATTTAGCAGTAATTCTCTTTTTTTAAAACCTTTCTTAATTTTTTTTTTTTTGAGTAGTGTAATTTAAACATAAAATTTTTTCCGTTTAAGCAAATATTTTTATTAATTCATTTTCTTCTAGTTCTAAATACAATTTCTTATCCTTTGTAATACTTCACCGCTTAAATTTGTCTCCTATGAAGACCTATAATTATCACGATCAACGCAAGACTGACTTGAGCCTATTAAAATGCACCAGATCAACAGATTGCCAAAACTTTCCATTCGAATAAATAGCGGTCAATGCAAATGCAGACGACCAAGTATTTTTGAGTAAACAACTCCCTCGCTCTAAAGTAAATCAGCCAAACTAGCTATTACTATGTGTTAGATACAGGTGGCCAAGTAAACAAACAGACTTGCTGACCTTGAATTGCGATCGCCTTTGACGCATATAATGCTGTGCTTGCAATCTTGCATGAACTTGTTTGATTCCTCACCAATTTAAATACGAATGCTGCCATGGAAAAACGCTACTCATTTGATTCCGGAATTTTGAAAAAAAAGTGTGAGTGAATCGATGTCAGTGTTTGCCAGTTCCGGAAAAGGTAAGTACCTGCCTATTTGTAAATTTGTTATGCATACTTCCAACTTATATTGTAATAATATTATATTTGTTATAGCTTCTACTGAACAGAGTCATTATACGATACTTCTTTAAAAGAAGAAAAAGTCGACAAAAATTGAACTTTTAGTATCTACTTTTTATTATAAAATTATTTATTTGCCCGACTGTAGCGATTCACTAAAGTAGAGATATACATATGATTACAGATATATCTTTACAGGTAACTGATATAAAACATGGCTGAATCTAAGAAAAAATGTCGACAGTACAGTTTTAATTATTTGAAATTTGATTTTCTTTCCTCAAAGACATTATAAAGATTGCCCATATGCCTTTTATGCAACAAAGTTGTGAGCAATGACTCTATGAAACCATCGAAGCTCGAAAATCATCTAAGAAGATGTCATCCTGATAAAATAGGCAAAGATTTAAAATATTTTCAAACATTGAAGAAAAAATATGAAAAGAACCCTTTTCATCATTCGCTTCAACTTCTCAAAGTAACGATGATAGCTTGCAGGCACCATACAATATCTCATTGTTTAAAGCGAAATCTGGAAAACCACAAACCATCGAAGAACAGTTAATTTTACCCTCTGTTGAAGAGGTTTTAAAAACTGTTCTGCACAAACCTCCATTTGACGTACACTAAAGAATTCCTTTGAGTAACAACACTGTACAACGAAGCATTGATGAAATGAGCTTTGATATTTGTAATTTGTGTAATAATTTGCAAACAACTCATTTTTTATTTAACTGAACGAGTCAACTTTATCTGGTAATGAAGCATTAATATTGGCATATATTCGATATCCTGTCATGTTCGGGCAATATCGTGGGTTTAAAAGCCGTCTTAAAAGAATTATACCAGAAGTAGCTGGTATAATTACCTTACTGTGTCATCCACCTGCAACACCTAGTGAGTGATAGATTGCTTTAATTTGTGATTAACACAGTTAACAAAATAAGAAGCAATGCGTTGAATACCCGATTATTTGCACAATTGTTCGACTAAAATAATAAAGACTTCCACCGATTGCTCTTACATAGTGAAGTACGCTGGTTGTCGAAAGGTGAATGTTTAAGGTTTGGAGGGGGTGTAGGGATTTGCACTTTCGAAAATCGAAATATCGATTTTTTTTGTCTTATCTTATTGTTAAACATTTCAAGAATATATTCCCAAAATTTAAAGCCGATCTGAGCAAAAATCTTGAAGTTATTGTCTAGTTAGTCTCCTGTCCTTTAACATTATAGCACTGAAAGCAGCGAGCAGGTATACAGCTTATTTACTTCTATTGTTCTGGTCAATTATCCTGTTTCAAGAATACTTACAAGTAAGTATAGGCATAAAGACATATTTTAAAATTTTATGTATACTATTCACTGCACAATATTTTAAAACGAAGAACGAGCGTCAGTTTGTCTTTGTACGTTTTAGTTAATAAGCTTTTAAACGCGTTTTTCCCAAAAATACTTCTTCAAAATCAGAGTTCACTGCCATTTTTTTACTTTAGGGGGTTATCTACCCACAAAATTTCGGAATTTTCCGTGAAAAATAGCAGTTTACACTTTAGATGGCCACCAAAAATTTTTATTTGAAAAAAAAAAAAAAATAATCATAGAACGTTTGGGGGGAGAATTTGATGATACTTTGACCAAATTTTAATGGTTTTTGATTTCAGATAGTTTCCGACCGAGATTATTATTTTTCTAAGACGTTCTGGGGCAAGCTCCGTCACCGGCTTGTTTTTTAATACTTCGGCATGAAAAAAATCACAGAATATTGTTAAAAGTATACTTAATAATAATAATAAAACAAAAGGTTTGAATAAATTTGCCCAATCCATACTTAAAAAAAAAAAAAATCACAAAAAAAGTGTTTTTTTTTTACGCTGAAACGCTTACTCCCCTTAAAGAGGGTTTACTCACTTTTTTAGAGTTTCTGAACAGCATGTTTGACAGATCTGTTCAAAAAATTCAGTGACATTAACTTACAGTTACAAGGAGACGGCTTAAATTTAAATAAAACAAAGGTTGTAATTTCGACTTTTTTTGTAAAATTAAAATTTATGAAGAAAAATATTAGTCGTCGCGAATTCTTCCGGTCTCCAAACTTATCACAGGCAGATTGTCTTGATGAGAATATTCAGACATACGTTCAGTATATGGTAAATGCCCTGCATGATAACTTCAAAAGTAGATTTGCAGATATTCTCACAATGGAAATAACACCATGGATCATAAATAAATTTAATGAAACGAAAGTTTCGAATGTGGTATTACAAGAAGAGCTACTCGAGCTTAGCACCAATGAGGGGGTGAAGTTGAAATTTAAAAAAGGCTATCAAACATTTTGGCTACAGACAGAAAACCCGAACAATATCCTGGGCTATGGGAAATTGCGAGAAAACTTTTAGTGTCTTTACAAACTTAGTAACAAAAAAAAAGGAGCAGAATGAACATCACAGAACGGAAAGATATGCGATTATTCCTTACAAATTTGAAGTCATATATTGATAATTTGTTATCAATCCATCAAGTACACCCCTCCCATTAAAATCATGACTTTGTTTTTTTTTTGTTTTTTGTTGAACTTACTTTATTACTCCGAATTTAGGGTTGGAACTCAGCCGGAACGCATCCATCGTTAGATCTATAGTAATTTGAAAATATGGTAAAAATATAGCAGCAGGGGGTCCACCGAAACCAGGTTAATTTTGAAAGTGGTCTACGAGAAAAAAAAAACTTTGGGAACCTCTGAACTACACAATAATACCAGAAGGGGTGAAAAGTAACCTCCTTGGGAATGAAAAAAAATTTTTTCAATACTGTCTTCTTAGTTTGATACACTTATTCCAGCGACTTTTCAACTTCCTGTCCCGTCCGAAAAGTAATTTTCCGGAAGGTCTGCAAAATACACCTCCGTGGCGTCGATGATTTCCTCGCGCGAGCTGAATTTTTTATTGATGAGCCATTTTTTGAGGTTTGGGAAGGTAATAGTTCTAGGGAGCCAAATCGGGCATTGCTCCAGTAATGCTCAGTTATACTCGCTGTTGATGGTTTTTCCTTTTTTGAGGTAGTTCACGAAGAGTATGCCATGACAATCGCAGAAAACCGACGCCATAACCTTTCCGACCCATCGAGCCTCCCTCGGCCGCTTCGGAGCGGCCATTGCCGGGCACTTATTCTATTCTCTGGTGTTCAATAGTTACCAATCGACGCCAAAAGTCCGCCCGATTCCGCATCAGCAAGTCCAAATACTCTTTCGAAGTGCTCTCGCGTTCGTGCTTTTGGTCATGAGTGAGTATGCGCGGCACCCAGCGGCAGGATAACTTTTCCATATGCAGAATATTGCCCAAAATATGGCGTGTGTGCTCAGTACTAATCTTTGTGGTATCTGCCAGCTCGCGCATCTTCACTTTCAGGTCAGCCAACACAATTTCATGTATTTTTTTTTTGGCATTGTCCTCTGTAACCGCATCGGACGGCCTGACACTGCGGACTTGATCGGTAGTGGAGTTTCGGCCACCACGAAACTCTCGAAAAGAATATTTGACTGTGTAATCTGACGAAGTATTAGCCTCAAAATATTTATCCAACTTTTCTTTTGTTTCCCTTGCCGTTTTGCCTCTCAAAAAATAATGTTTTTTGAGAGAACGAAAATCGTTTTTGTACATACTCAACATGATGCCAAACACGTCAACAACAATCAGCTTTCAAAACAAAACTAAAGACAGTATCGCACTAAAATTTGGCATGTCTGCCTAAATATGAACGGACTTGAAAGCATCATAACCTTTTTTGCAGTAGCAGCGCATTCTGGCGGTCAAGGAGGTTACTTTTCACTCCACCTAGTAACTTCACCGTCATCGGATATACATACATATTACATTAATACAGAAATGAATCATAACGACCTATTGGAGGCCAAAAAACTCTGCATATGTAGGTACTAACAGTAATAGAACAAAGGATGTGCCTTATGATTTGTACCAGAAATTTTATTGAGTTCATATTGCATATTGGAAAAAATTTAGGAATACAATAAAGACATTTTGCGGAACTGTAGTTCATGTATAATTTATATATGCTTGCGCTAATTCAACTGCGTGTGTTTTACAATATTTTTACTAGGAGGAAAATTCTGCATGTGTGTTTCAGACATCAACTATCTGTCTTTTGTTTTAAATCAAGCTCAATGGGGATTTTTAATCATTTAATGTACTAAATAAAACACCTAGATTAATTGTGAAAGGACTGATTAAATTAAATAAATTAAATAAATAGCGGTTATTATATTCACCAAATATGTCATAAGAAAATAATTCAATTAAATAATTTGAAAAAAGAAAAAATCATAAAAAAATAATAATACGAAATTCTTATTCAAAATATAATTTTTTTTCATTTACCTAGCAAAAATAAGTTGGAGAAAAAGTGTTATAACCCACTTTATCTCGAACACCAAAACCAAAACAGATCCCATCCTAAAATAAAAAATAAAGTACAATAAAATTCAAAGATAAAAACATGTTTGGATTTGAAACGTTTTCCGTACTCACAAAATAAAAACACCCGACTTATGCCCATGTACAAAAACGTCAACTCCAACTCCACATAAAACTGCAACGGTACCAAATGATAAAGGCGTGTTAGTAATTATTTAGCTTACCATATAAACAAATCTTTACTAATATTGTAATAGCTTTCGAATTTTATAGAATATAAGCCTAATTAAACAAAAAAAAAAAAAAATTAGAAATGAAATTGATTTTAAACGACATCGTGTACATCGGGTATACAACCCGCAAAATTGTATGGATGGCGTGCAAATTAATACAATTGAAGAAACTTCAATAATCAATAGTCTGTGGTGATACAAATATAAAACTCAACATTTTTAGGATTTGAGAATTTCTGGCGCCTGTAAGCATACATACAAACGGTTGAAAGAGTTCAAGAAAAATTTATAAATCAACATGCATTGCTAAATACAATACTATTTTATTATTATAATATAAGGTCTGTTTTATGTTTCAAGTCGATTTTATTTGGGGTCATACTAGTTTGACTGTTGTTGGTCAATTCATACGAGTACTATATAAGACAGTAGAGGAGAGAAATTGAGAACAATTTATAATGGAGCATTTAACTAAATTGTTTGAGTTTTTGATGTTAATCGTGTGCTAAACAAGGCAACTGCTTAGCGTGAAATGAATGAAATGAATAATTTTGAAAATTCTCATACACTGGGAGGTTAAAGGTAAATCAAGACTAAACGTTGGTAACGTTATTCCTTAACAACATATTTATTACACTCTACATGGGGGAACGCCTGGGACATATTTTATACAATTTTTACAGTGTCCTCGAATTTACAATTGAACAGTTATTTAGATAATTTTTTTTTAAATAATTTCAACACATTGTTGCAGTGATAAATTGTTATCCACCACTCTCCACGACTATTAAAATTGAATTGATAAATGACAGGCAAAACACAATGTACGCTGATAGGTATGATAGTTATATATTATTTATATTATACAATAATATATTTAAGCTTTTTTATGGAATTCAGATATAAAATATTATGTACTAGGTGGTGTACTAGGTGGAGTGAAAAGTAACCTCCTTGACCGCCAGAATGCGCTGCTACTGCAAAAAGGTTATGGTGCCTTGAAGTCCGTTCATATTTAGGCAGACATACCAAATTTTAGTGCGATACTGTCTTTAGTTTTGTTTTGGCAGCTGATTGTTGTTGACGTGTTTGGTATCATGTCGAGTATGGACAAAAACGATTTTCGTTCTCTCATAAAACATTATTTTTTGAGTGGCAAGACGGCGAAGGAAACAAAAGAAAAGTTGGATAAATATTATGGGGCTAATGCTCCGTCAAATCACACCATCAAATATTGGTTTTGAGAGTTTCGTGGTGGTCGCAACTTCACTACCGATTATGTCCGCAGCGGCAGGCCGTCCGATGCGGTTACAGAGGACAATCTCACAAAAATACATGAAATTGTGTTGGCTGACCGGAAAGTGAAGATGCGCGAGCTAGCAGATACCACAAAGATTAGTACTGAGCGCACACGCCATATTTTGGTCAATATTCTGCATATAAAAAAGTTATCCTGCAGCTGGATGCCGCGCATACTCACTCCTGACCGAAAACACGAACGCGAAAGCACTTCGAAAGAGTGTTTGGACTTGCTGATGCGCAATCGGGCGGACTTTTGGCATCGATTGGTAACTGTTTAACACCAGAAAACAGAATGAGTGCCCGGCAATGGACTAAATCCGGCACGAGTGCTCCGAAGCGGCCGAGGGAGGCTCGATGGGTCGGAAAGGCTATGGCGTCGGTTTTCTAAGATTGCCATATCATACTCTTCGTGCACTACCTCGAAAAACCATCAACAGCGAAAGAAGGCCGAACTCGCTGCAAAACGGCCTTAAATGAAGCAAAAAACTATTTTGTTTTTGCAAGACATTGCACCGGCGCACAATAGCATCGCAACCATGGCTAAAATCAATATTCGCCCGATTTGGCTCTCTCGGACTATTATCTCTTTCCAAACCTCAAAAGCTGGTTCATCAATAAAAAATTCAGCTCGAGCTAGGAAATCTCCGACGCCACGGAGGAGTATTTTGCAGACCTTCCGGAAAATTACTTTTCGGACGGGATCAAGAATTTGGAAAATCGGTAGAATAAATATATCAAACTAAAAGCGGACTATATTGAATAAAAAAAAAAAACATTTAAACAAAATTTTTTTCATTCCCAAGGAGGTTGCTTTTCACCCCACCTAGTGTAATATAAATTTCTATTATTTATTCATTTGGACGCTAAGATATAACATAATAATGTACTTTGAAATAGCACCATAGCCTTAGAATGTTTGCAGTGAACAAATGTTATGAAGCTTAAAATACTAGTGAGGATTTTCAAAAAAGATAAAGATTAGACAATCATAAAGAAAACATTTAAAAGTAAAGAAATAAGTGAAAGTATGATGAAGAAAGTTATTTATTTATAATTCTTGTTGATAAAAATTGAATTATAAATGTATAGGGTTTTATAATAACGACTTGACAACTTTTTTTTTAAATAAAAGGCAAACCATTTGAGATATTTCAAAAACTTTATTATTGGCTTGAATTACAATCAAAACATTTATGAATGGAACTCGACTTCGTTCATATGGCCACCGCGGGCACGTTTGCAGCGGTCAATTCGTTTGACCCAATGACTTAACGTAGCCCCACAGAAAATAGTCAAGCGGCGTTAAATCGCACGAACGCGGCGGCCAATCGACTGGCTCATGTCTTGAGATAACACGCTCACCATATTTACTCTTCAATAAATCGATTGTAACGTGTGCTGTGTGGCTTGTGGCAATATCCTGTTAAAACCACATGTCGTCCAAGTCCATATCTTATAATTCTTGCCAAAAATAATCGATGATCATAGCATATTTCCAGAACCCAATCGAAAAACGTTTGCAGACGTTGCTCGTTAGTGTTCTTTACCATGATGAAAATGTTGAGTTTACTGAATAAATTGACAGTGACAGTTTGATGATTAGTGAAAGAGTGCGTTCACAAATTAAATTCAAAGTTGCCAAGTTTCTATTGGAAAACCCTATATGTATGTACGTTCTATACTTATGTGTATAGATCTGTTTCAGGTTTACAAGCTTAGAGCCATTGTTCATTGAATTTTCATATTTAGAAAAATATGTATATTAAGCATTTTTCTCATCATTTCAATAACACAGTATGTTGTTATGGCATTTCCAAAGAGCAAGAAATTTTAGATGCCCCAAATATGGTATTTCGAACAAAAATGCAAAAAAAAATTCATAGAAGTTATAGGAAAACTGATAACATTACTCTACTAACAGAACTGGCAGAACTGAATCAAAGTAGTTCGTGGATTTCTATAAACATTTCTGTTCAAAAAAATAAGATTAGTATGAAAATTTAAAATTAGAAAATCATAACACATTGCCGTCGATTGGGATTGGTTAATTTATAAAAAATTAGAATAAAATAATTGCATCAGAATCTTCAAACATCTTCTGCTACCTTATATGATAATGTCTACAAATGGTGTTACAAGCTCAAGGAACTGTTAAGATCTCTACTTAAATATAGTCAGTGAGATTTGAGATCTATAAATAATGAATATTATACCATAGTCTATCAGCAAATTGTACTAGGAAAAACTATTTAAAAGCAAACCTTAAGTCGATTTTTCCATGATAGAATAAATTATATCGATGAAAATAGTGATTGCCAGTCTTCTTTCAAAAATTTGTAAAATGCTGTCGCTGGAAATCCATCGGTTCCTTAAACTGTTTGCATTAGATCGTATATGAATACTAAAGCATAAATTGTCAGTAGTGTTGTGACCTACGTACACACATAAATCATATATAGCTCCGTACCACACAAAGTTGTCACGGCACTCGTAAGCGTATTATAGATGCACTTTAAGTTGTCTAATTTGGAGTTGATATACCTATATGCATACACTTATTGTATATTGGAAATATTTATTTTAAAAATTCATTGTACAAGTAAGATATAATCTTATATTAAATTGTACCAGCTAAGCTTATATTATAATACATTAAAAGGTTTTATAAATTAAATAAATAAGTTGCTGAGGACACCGATATACGCCCAACAGAAAAAAACAAAGCCTGGTACGAAAGATACATAACATATATGTATTATACAATGTTTATCGGAAAAGTAATCCAAGATCGGTACAACACATTAAAAAGTTTTAAAATTTTCCTACGAGATTCCAGGCATCCAAGGCATCCCATCCTCCGGTATGTTATTCAGGGACCTGATTTAAGTCACTTTAACTTTGTCAACTGTTTCGATAATGTCCTTTCATGATGTCCTTGTTGAATTGGCCAAAAAATGTGACACTAGGAAGCCGGTATGGGCTAGCGCGTTGTCATGGTGAAATTTCAATCGTTTGCGATGTCGGGCCGGATCCGATAAACCCTTCGTTGGAATCTCTTTATCTTTTTCATGTATTGCGTCGTCAAAAAACGCAATGAGCGTGGAGCGTGGTATTGACCTTTGACTTGCTCATTCCAGTCTTCTAGAAGACGAAACTTAGCACTTTGCCTTTTAGTTTCGGGCTCATAATCAAATACCCACGGCCTTCTTATAAGGCCGGTAGACCGTCTAGGCCGTCTTTATCATAGGTAAACTTTCCACTGTTTCACACAAGGCCAATAAGGCAATCTAATTCCAATTCCAACGAGCGGTGTATTACGGTTACAGGCGAAACGAAAACAGGTTTCACGGAAAAGGCTGTCCTTTTTCTTCGGATGATTGGAAATGACTGCGCTCATAAGCTGATTTCACATAAAATCACTGACATTATTTTTTGTCAAATACTGTATATGGAGTTGGTCCGCAAGGGATAAAAATGTAATGTAAATACAAACAAGAATGTAACATATATTAAAGAATTAAATGTTTTTTTATTTAAAAATAAAATTATTTTATATTTTCGACCGGACACATTCGCGGCTTAATAATAACTAATTTCAAATCTCAAACCTTCAGCCAGATGCCGGGTTAGCAGCGGACGTCAGTGAATAGCTCAGTTCTCAAAATAAACTTACTGCTTATAAGTGATTGACCCGGATCTCAAAGCAAAACTTCATGACTAGCGCTTTATGAAATAAAAGGCTTTCAAGTCAAAAAACATCGTAATATTTCAATTGAATATCGTAAATAATTAAAAGTTGGCGCTGAAAATTAAAACGTAAAAAAGGTTAAGGAGATAACAGATTTAATTCGGTCTTAATCTACAAAGAAAAAACTAAAAACGTACATTTCATACATAAAATCAGAATACATCACATTGAGGATAAAGTAATCCAAATACATCCTCCGATGACATTTAACGTTTTGCTTTTGTTTATTAAGAGAACAATATGGGTAAGCCTGTAAACTATATGCAAAATTTTGTGATAAATTCAAGAACATTTTTTTTACCCATTTTCATTATTGGCACATCTGATCTAAATCTAAATTAAAAACATTAGTTTGAGTCTTAAAAATAAACGATGAAACACGTCGTGTAAGCTTAGCCCTCAGTTAGAGTGCCCCCCACAAAAATCCTTCCCAAATCGAAAGTCCGCTAAATAAGTATTAACCATAGTATATACAAAGTCATTTTCTTTGAAATTCGTAAATATTTTTGTCTTGCCATTACAGAATGACTATCATTTTTTTGTAAAGTGACTTCCTTTCCCATTTAAGAGGCTCTGAGGAATTTACTGATGAAGAATACACATCATTTAAGCCAGCAGAGAAACAAACAAAAGATCTGCACATTCAACCAAAGATATTAATATACGTAGCACAATAAATAGAATACACACCTATGTAGACACTGTTCTTAAAAGAGTGTTCTTCCTTTCCTATAGACATATCATATATACATATGTACAAATAATATTTCACTAAAACCGCGTTAGCTTCAAAGTTGTTTACTTAAATGAAGGCTTAGTTG
Organism: Volucella inanis; assembly: GCA_907269105.1. NCBI lineage: Eukaryota > Metazoa > Arthropoda > Insecta > Diptera > Syrphidae > Volucella > Volucella inanis. Next base: position 69,867,607 of record OU026154.1, on the reverse strand, counting down.
TTAGCCATATACAATATATTGTAAATATATACAAGAAACATATGTATTAATTTATAGAAGTATGACGATATTGTTACCCAAAAGCAGGGAAATGGGAAGCAAGAGGCATTTTTGATGTTATTTTTTTTTTTTATTTGACTATATTTATTCTGTTGATGGGATAAGCCATGTTAATGGAATAAAAAAAAACATATGATATTTATCATTTATTTATGTAATTGGAAAAATTTTATTCAACTACGCGTCATAGAAAATTAACATACTGATATCCACATAGGCGGATCCAGGAGGAGTGGCACAGGGACACCCCCCCCCGCCCCAGACATGATTTACCTAAAACACACCAGTCGAAAAAACCGCTAGCAATTATATATCAACTGCATTATTTCTGCCAGATCAATCCATCATCAACATAACACTAACACTTCGCTTATGGGCGAAAATAAAAATCACTTTTCCCAAATCTATGTCTGCATATGCTAGAAATATATGTGAATCTTGGCGTGCGTGCCTTTAATTTTTAAACACGTACTCATAGCCAGTACTCACGCCATAGGGGTGAGTTCGTATTTGTAAAAAATTGGTGTAAATATACCGCAACAAATTCTGAAAACATTAATGAAGGCAACTCCTGCAGCTATGATGTTGCAGCAATGTAGCTGCCAAAATGTCGTTCACAATTGTATTTGAAACATTTTAACTGTCAGTGCTTGTGGAAGGTATGAAAGTGAATTTTTTAAATTAACGATTTGGGAAAAAAGATATAATACAATGCCTAGAAAACTTATTTTGACAATTTTGTGTGATTTTCTCAACGACGTCAGTTTGGATAAAAAACAAAGCGGAGCTTACAAAAATATACCTAATAACCTAGAAAACACAAAGAAGGCTATTTTTTAGTATTATTCAATATTATATTATTATTATGAATCAGGATCTTCCTTAAAACAATTCAAATTATGATAAGCTTTTTGTTGCTGCACGCAAAAAATATCTTTTAAATAAAATAACTTAATATCGGGTGATTCATCGTGAGGTTAGATTTTCAATAGGCTAGTTTTGACAGATTACGCGTGACTTCTATCAAATTGCTTCGTCACTTTTGTTCACTAATGTTTTTTGTGCGATTTGAGGAACTTACGGTACGCATAATCGACCTACTGAAACCACTATTACCAAAAAGATTCGCAAATTTGAGTCCTAGTTGAGATAAGTGGATGACACTCGACCGGTTAGACCACATCCAGCACGTAGTGAAGAAACTAAAGCAGCTGTAACTGAGGGTGTACGCGAAGACCGTGATGAATCGATTCGTCGCCATTCTCAGCAACTTGGCTTGGCGTGTTCGACAACTTGGCGTATTTTACGTGAGGATCTCGGCCTAAAAGCGTACAAAATTCAACTTGTGCAAGAATCGAAGCTAGGCGATTTGAATTTGCGTCATATTTTCAGTGAATGGGCTCTGGAAAATCTTAATGCAAATCTGGTGTTTTATCTTTAAAATTTGTTCAATGATGAAGCCCATTTCTGGCTCAATGGATACGTTAATAAGCAAAATTGCTGATGAGTAACCCGAAGAGTAACAAGAGCTACCGTTACATCTATTAAAAACAACGTGGTGTGGTTAATTGGTAACCGTTATCGCGCCATGTTAACGGACTATGTGCTTCCAGAAATTCAAGCACATGGTCTCGGTGAGTTCTGGTTTCAAAAAGACGGCGCTACGAGCCATACAGCGCGCGAAATAATGGACTTGTTGAGAAATCATTTTGGTGATCACTTAATTTCACGTTATGCGACGATAATATGGCCGCCTAGATCGTGCGATATCACACCTTTATACTATTTTCTATTGGAATGTGTAAAATCTCTGGTCTTCAGGAATAAGCCAGCTACGATTGATGTTTTGGAAGCCAACATTACTCGTGTTATCCGCGAGATACCAGTCGCTATGCTCGAACGTGTCGCCCAAAATTTGACCTTCCGAATGGACCACCTCAGACGTAAACGTGGCCAATATTTACACGATATTATTTTAAAGAGATAAATGCCGTGAATTGTTCTTTTGATAGATAATAAAATTTTTATTTTCAAATTTATGTGCTTTATTTTATATTATAAATCAAAACTCACGATGAATCAACGCACCAATTTCAATTCACCTTGCAGTGAGTGTTCGGTCCTAAATAGCGGGAGTTGCGACCTACGAACTTCAACGCTTGCACTTCGCCAACCATTGCATGATCATCCAAGGTCGCCGAAGAAAAGCTGTAATTACGAAAAGTGCAATTAACTTTGCACTTGCTTGAGTTGATGTTACTCTCGAGAAGCGGTATTATGGACCTACGACAAGCAAACGAGCTAGTTAAAAGGGAAGAAAAAGTAAAATATTGTACAGTTCGATTTCAGTTGTCTTGTTATAAGGACAACACAATCATTTTCCAATAAAAGGTCATTGTTTTTTTTTTTAAGTGGCAAACCGGAGTTTTTCTTTTGTTTTTTTGAGCAAACATCCTTATTTCGAACATTTTCGACTCGGTTTTCCTTTCAGCAGTAATCGTGTTGTGACTTTTTTGTGCTAGTTTCATAGGTACAAGAACGAGAATAAAGCTTATTTTGTAGATTACCTTTTATAGTGACTAGTTATATCCAGTAATATTATTTAAAATGAGCGACAAAGACAGAAAAAGGCAAAAGAGCATAAGTGCGTTTTTCTTTCCAAAAAAAAACAAAAAACAAAAAACCGAATATGCAATTACAGAGACAGAAATGAGAATGAGTCAGCTTTAGACCAAATAAATAAATTCGACGGTCTCCTTCCATGTGCATCCTCACTTGCAGCATCTTCAACGTCATCGTCAACAAATCCATCAGTTAGTTACCTGTTGCAGTAGAATGATATAGGTAAGTATCGCAAGCTCATACAGTAATGTCTCGCTAATCCAAATCAATGCCAATGCATGTACTAATAGGTATGTGTGTTGTAGCCAGGAAAAGCTGGTAGAAAATGCTGACTGGCATTCTAAGTATTCATTTAGTACCATTTTCCAGTACAGTATGTATTTGTCTTGGCCTATGAATTTAGTTTTTTTATTAATTTTACCTACAGGTAAGCTTGTTAATAAACAGTAGAACGGTCCTGCTCCTACAGATGAAGAGCTCCTTTCAAATGAGCTGGTTAAAGAAATCTGAATGGCTAGCATATAGCAAAACTGCTGGTTTCGGATTGGCAAAGTGTGCATTATTTCCGGTCGACATGAAGTAGGTACAAATGATGTGAAGCTGGGGAAATTGGTTACGGAACCACTAAAAACATGCAAAAAAGCTATTAAAATTATCTCACATCACGAGAATATAAAATATGTAATATAATTCGTAGGGTTTTTTCTCAAAATTTGAACGTTTATTTCAGAAAAACATGTACAATAGTATTATTCAAAGTACTGCCCATCTGAAGCTATGACTTTTTCCCATCTTTCTGGCAATGTGTAGATCCCATCTACCGGAACAAATGGTAGTCAGAAGGGCATGGTCTGGGCTATAAGGCCCAGAATAGCAACCTGGGGCCGAGCGTTGTCATGATGGAAAATCATTACATTAGCGCATTACCTACGCGCCATGGATATTCGGCTGCCCAGGACGTTCATCGTTTTCCAAGCCAAAATCACCATTTTTAAATCGTGCAAACCACTTTTGGCACGTTCGCTCAGCTAGTGCATGTTCACCATAAACTTTCATTAAAATACGATGACTTTCGGCAGCAGTTTTCTTCATATTAAATCAATGAATGTGCAAAAACACTTTTCAGGCGCAAAGTTCGACATATTTGAGTGAAAAAAAAAGATTGTTGTTTACGCTTCAAATGAATGACATATACTGAAATGACGTACAATGACAGTAGCTTTCCAACGCATGTTCCAATGGAATAATAGCAATATAATAATACAAGTTACGCCATCTCTTAGCAAACAACACGCAGTTATTTTAGTCCAAATGAGATCACAAGAAAGAGAAACTGTTGAAGAAAATCGTAGAAAAAAAAACAGTTATATTATGTGGAATGCAATACATAGCATTACGAGGACACTGAGATGACGGTAATTTAGAATTGCAAAGTTCTTTTGGAGAAAGCAACAACAAACCAAGAATCGATGCTGGAGATGAGATTCTGCCCGACCATGTAAGCAAATATGCTAAAAACTCTTCCTACATTAGCAAGTCGACACAAAATGACTTGATTGAATGCTGTGGGGAATTAATCACAAACAAAATAGTGAACAAAATTAAAAAAGTCACATTTTTTACTATTATATCTGATGAGACTACAGATGTTTCTATTTGTGAATAGCTGACAATTTGTATTCGTTATTTCAATATATATACGAATGACATCCAAGAACATTTTCTGAAGTTTGTCGAAGTTGTGAAGCTTACTGGTGAAAATATTGCTAACCATATTATGCAGGAGTTGGAAAACCTAAATCTGGGCATTACATTGTGCCGGGGTCAAGCATACGATGGAGGTGCTAACATGAGTGGAAAAATAAAAGGTGTACAGGCGTTCATAGCCACCATTCAGCCTTTACCTTTTTTCACCCATTGTGCCATCAACTCAACTTAGCTATCAGTACAGCTTGCACTGTACCCAGCATAAGAAATGCTGTGAGGGTAGTCATAAATGTAGCAACTTTTGTAGCAAGTTTTGCTGATCAAGTAGAAAGTCGTACTTCACCTGCGTTTTCACTGCTCTCAGCTATAGTGTCATCAGAATTTCTTCTGAGTTTGGTAATCCTCGCTGATTTTTTGGGAATCACAATCCCTTTATCTCGATCATTACAAGCCATTAAAGTTGATGTACTTTCTGCAACTGAGCTTGGCGATACGACAACAGCCAGCCTATAGAACCAACGAGATACTAGCACGGATGCATTAAAAAAATTTTCGATAAGGTTGAAGCCCTTGCTAATGAAATTGGAACCGAAATCACAGTCCGTAGAATAACCGGCCATCATACTAATATATCGAATATTCAGACTCAATCTATTGAAGAATATTACCGACTTATAGCGTGACCTCAACTGCAAAGAATAGGAAAGCTGCAAAAGTTACTATCCCATTCCAATAAATTAAGTGATGATGATATAGATGAAGATTTGCGCTGAAGTATATAAAGAAGATCTACATTGTATTTTAACTTTGAAGGGAAAGTTACAAATTTGGCAAGAGATGAAAGAAAATATTTCTAAGTCACCAGAAGTAGCTAATAAGAAAGCAACAGCTTGGCCAAATATAAGAACCCCATGTCAATTATTGTACACATTTCCTGTGACAACCAGCACTGCCGAACGATCTTTTTCCATCTTACGCCGGTTATAGAAAATCGCCTGAATGAACTAGCTTTAATGCATATCCATCAAGATATTGCTTCAAAGATAAACCCGGAAGAAGTACTGGATATCTTCAGCAGAAAACATAAAAGAAAACTATCTATTAAAATTACTATTGTTTAGTAACAAACATGTAATTTTTGATTATTAAATCTTTATAAAAAGTATTTTTTATAGTTATTTTTGTATGTCATTGAAAAAAAAATGAATCCCAGCGACAAATTGCAATGCTATACTATACGGTACACTCTTTTCCTATCTGGCCATTGTGCAACTCCCAGAAATAAATTCTGGATCCGCCCCTGGTAGTCCAGATAACTTTGCATATAACTATTGTAGAATGTCACTCATTTCCATTGTCTCTCCCTCCATTTTTGGTGTAATTTTAGTTCATATCTTCGCCTTTTAGTCCTTACAAATATCTCAACTAATCTGAAAACAAGTTCACACAATAAAGCTATTTTATGACAGCTCAGTGAACATACCTGATTGCAATTTCAAATCTCGAAATTAATAAGCTATCAACCTTTGTTCACAAAATAATTAAACAAACTCGTGGTAACTTTAGAGTTGAAAACACTGCATATGTTGAATGAATGAATTGATTATGATTGTGGTGTGAGCCATACTACCATTGACGACGATGTTCCCGATTATATAAATGCAAGATCCTTTACAATCAATATCAATACAATACAATACAAGCAATGCTGCTAGTAATGTCCTGATAAGAAAGATGACTTCTTTTATTGGTCAGAAATCGTCTTCATTTCACAACTTTGCTGATTTCCTGATGATGGCAGCTAATTGCTTGCAAATTGATAAATTCATTTCGTGAGGTGCGAAGAATTTTTTTCTCGGCAAAGTTACTGCTAAATAAGGTTAAGATATTCTCACTAAGAAACTTGTGTTGTTGTAAAGAATAGCAACTGCAATACGACTTAGATTAAACAATTGTAATGCTTGATTATCTGACAGTAGAATAAGCATTTCAAAGTGCGATCTTTGACGGTTGTCATTTTGAACATGTTTAAAACTGGTACGATAGATTTCCTTGAATCAATTACAACTACTCATTAAGTGGTTTCGGAGTGATTAGATGAGGATTAATCTAAGCACGATATCTTGCGATCGTTAAGAATTGGTGATAATTAAGATGTTAAGATAATTAATGTTTAGAATGTTAACAGCTGATGCCATCATGTTTTTTTCAATGCTATAATGGATCAGTGCATAAAACTGCTGCGTAATTTCTATTGTATTTCGCTTGAGGATGTTTGAAGTCGAATAGAAATTTGTTTTTGAATAAGAATTTTTAAATGTATTCCATGTTGATTTTCCAAACAACTAATGGTGTATGTGCTGTGCGTGTTTTTGTTAAGACCTTAACTTTCCAGAGTATTATATTAAAATTGTATTTAGATAAATTTTTATTATTATGATCGATGTTAAAAATTCTTTGCCGAAATTTGTCAATAGTACGACCACAATGTACCTTTTCATATACTTCCTGTGTTTAAATCCTTTCCATCAGCTTTAAGTACCACATGACTTAAATTCCGTGTGCTCGGACCATTAGTTTGTTAGATTGTAGTGAATATAAACAGTCCAAAAACAATATCTTCAAAATATATGCGAACTGCATCTAGCTTCTTCAAAACCAGTTGGTTATCTGTAAAGGTCGTAAACACTGTCATAACTTATAAAGCTAAGAGTATCATAGAGGGTAAAGATCCCTTCGTTAGTTCAACACTCTCGAGGGTGTTTGAAGTTTGTGGGATTTCAACTTTCAAATTTGCAATTTTCTTGTTCATGATATGGTGTTTCTGATGGGTCCTCTGTCAGCAAAGAACACAAGTTTTGGACGGCACGTTGAAGAATTGCCTCTCTTCAACAGTCTTGATTTTGGGCACCCGAACCAATCCATCCTTGCTTCCGATTACTTTAACTACCCGGCCCAACTGGAACCTAGACGGTGGCGTATTGCGTTCATTTAACAGCACAATACTCGTAGTGTTTGGAGCTAAATTTTGTGATTCACCATTTGTGATTTTCCATTTACTTCATTGTTACAGAAGATGTCTGACTACTTTTTCTGTGAAATAAACCTTTGAGTTTAAATGTTATTTTTTATCACAAAATACTGCAGTCTTCGTGCTATTTTAAACACCCCATCCTTACTCCAACCCATTCATCGGGTTGTTCATTTTGTATATTGGAGGGGAAGTTAATACATTCCTTATGCCGAATCAGCACAAAAATATTCTCTCAGCGCACGCATTACAAAACTTGAAATAATGCAATCGAATCTTTTCACACAAGTCGGATAAGCTTTATGTTGCATTGCTTTTATATCGAATTACGCCTGTAAAATATTGTAAACTAGTTTCTAAAACTACGGAAAAAATTACTTTATGTTAGAATTAAGTGAGTTACGAATAATAAGACTTTAATTGTCTCATAAAAACGCTTCGTTCATTTCAATATACTTGTAAATTAAAAGACTTTAATTCGCGCCCGAGCAGCAGGGACCTGCATTGTATTAAAAAAGTAGTCCTAAGTGTGCAACAACTTTCCGTCAGAACAGTTTGCTGCACATAAAACTTCTGTGCACGTAATTTTGAAGTGCACCAATAGTAGGCCGATTGCAACTTCAGCCAAAAATGGTCAAAACACTTATCCTATACCAACAACCAACTAGAAGACAAACACAGAACCATTCAAACAATTAAGTTCGTAACAGTATCATTGTAAGTGAATTCATTTAACTCCCGCATTTTCGTTTTTAAGAATTATTGTTACCACAAGAAAGTTTTTATTGTTTTGGTAAAACCATATTGAAATAAGAACGTGGTTTTAAGAATTAATCAAACAAATTAAGGGAATAATATCCTGTAGTCATAAGATATTAAATTCTTAAGAATTTTTATTTTTATTTATAGTTATGTACGGAAGCGGTCCCAAAAGTACCAGAAAAAAAAATTTGGAAAAAAATTTATTTGTTTTTCAACGACTTTCAACTCCATACAATTTTCTCAGCGATGTTGAAAAAGTTCGATACTTTTTATAATAAGAACTGTCTTGCTCCTCAAAATAGTCATTAACTGGCGACATCACTTCTTCATCGTTGGAAAATCTTTGAACACTGAGCCATTTTTTCAAGTTCGGAAACAGAAAATAATCCGATGGGATTAAATCTGGCGAATAGGGTGCATGAGGTAGCAATTCAGACTTTAATTCATTAATTATGACCATTGCAATAAAGGATTTGTGAGCTGGTGCATTGCCTTGATGAAACAACACTTTTTTCTTAGCCAAATGTGTCCATTTTTGCTTGATTTCTTCACTTAAACATTGCAATACGTTGCAATACTGGCCGTTGATAGTTTTTCCTTTTTCAAGATAGTCAATGAAAATTATCCCACACGCATCCCAAAAAATCGACGACATGACCTTGCCCGCAGATGAAACGGTCTTCGCCTTCTTTGGAGCCGGTTCTCCCTTTTGTATCCATTGTTTTAATTGTTCTTTTGTCTCAGATGTAAAGTGATGTACCAATGTTTCATCCATTGTTATGAAAAGGCGCAAAAATTCTGCTTTGTTGCTGTGAAACTTCGCTAAACACTGATTTGAAACATCTTCACGACCCTGTTTTTGCTCGAGTGTGAGCAAACGCGGCACCCATCTTGCACCCAGTTTTCTCATGTCCAAATTTTCAAATAATATGCGGTGTATCGCACTTTTTGAAATGCCTTTAATGTCTGCTAGCTTGCACACTTTTATTCGACGACCACCCAGTACCGATTTGTGGATTTTCTTCACCATTCCTGGAGTCGTCACTTCATTTGGTCGACCACTGCGATGCTCGTCTTGGCAGCTCGTACGGCCTCGTTTAGACTCAGCAACCCAAAGTTTTACTATTGTAAACGAAGGAGCAGACTCACCCAGAGTAGAATCCAGCTCAGCTTTTATATTAGTTGGGCTGAGGCCTTTCAAATAAAAGAATTGTATCCATTTTCACAAATTCAGTGACAAGGTTCACTATGGATGGCAGCCAAACAAATACTAAACAAGGTGGCGCTTTCAAACTTGAAACATATGTTTTGTAGACTGCGTACTTTCCAATACGGTGATTCAAACAACTACCGCCATGTCTTGGTCTTGCCGGGTACTTCTGGGACTGCCCTCGTATGGTATATGAATACAATACTCCTATAATAACTGCCAAACAAGGCATCGGTAAAATTACTAATGGTTATTCAAACTCATACATGCATATCATTAACCTAACAAACTACGAGTAAAAAGCAAATAGAATTAATCCAAAAATAGAACACATCGATTAAACTAGAAAATTAAAACCACAAATGCAGAACTTGCATTTGAATAATATACCTTCTCGTAAAAAATTTACAATTCTCTCAATTTACAATTATTCGTAAAAAAGGCAATTCAATTGCAAATATGAAACTATAATAATTCCACAGTCCACTAGCCCCTTTCTGCTACCTATTGCACTAAATCTCGAATCTACGAATAATCAAATTACGTCTGAAAAAAAATTTGTAAATTAGCTTATAAATAGACGATAGGAATATTTTAACTCAATGTTAGTAATAAAAATTTTTAATTGTCTTAAAAGATTAAAGTTTTTCTTATTTCAATATAAAATAAAAGATTTTAATTGGGAACAACAATTGTTTTACCTTCGGAAAAGATTCCAAAGCACTGGCTTGAAACTTCTGTCATATACCAATGCCATATACCTTAGATGAACAATACAAACAGAAATTATCGGAACAATTCATTTTTGTTCATTCAGACGTATTAAGGCTTAAATAATCTTTATCCTGAAGTTCAATATTTTTAATAAAAAAACCATAAAATACAATAAAACCTGTTTTATCATTTTTTTAATGATTGAGAACACATTCAGTAAGATTTCAGACGCGGCACGACACGACATGCTTCAAAACATATAAAGTATAAATATGATCCGAGTATCGAGATACGACACGCGTAAAAATAGTCAAATTACTTAATGATTGACGCCACCGTCCATTTTTTTTGATAAAAATTTTGTTTCATAAACAAACATTTTGTTGATTTAGATTAGTGAAACGTGCAGATTATCTTTTAAAAAAATGCTAGATAGCTGAAATTGCAATAGTTTCTAAGTTGAAAACATTGTGTACAATACATTGCTCGCAAGTTGGACTCTTAAACCCAGCCTACATTATTTTAGGATAGTTTTTTAGCATTTATTTAGTAAACTTGGGCTCAAACTTCTTCATTATTTTTCTGATAGAGTTTTTAAGCTTCGAATTCTTTCTTAATATGTAATTTTAAAACAAGTTATATTGCGTTAAAGACGACATAAAAAAAAAAGGTTTACCATATAACCATTGCCTACAAACACTATCCTTAAGCCATAGCTCTAAGTTAGAGGATACGCCGCTCATAAAATCATAAAAACCAAAAACCAGAATAATGGATAAAAGCTCAACAACGCAATGTTCCACTTTATACTCGTAAGTGTAGGTAGATAGGTATAATTCACAAATATTTCCTATAAGATCCGTTATAAATTCATTATTCTTAAGTACAACATTTTTCTATTTATTTAAAGAACATGAAAAATACTCGTACTAAAGTTGTTTAAATAGTATTGAGTCCTGAATTCAATGGTGTTTTAAATATCACCATTTTCCTTTGGCTGGGGTAACCGCTTTAATTCGAAATGATATAAACAAATTACTAATTGAATAAGAATTTAATTTTAACAAACTAGATGGAGTAAAGTTTTAGTTGTATGTTATGAATTAATTTACTTTCCTAATTATGCAACTACGATAAGAAGAAAATAAAGAGATCAGTGTACGAAGCAATGTACTCTAAACTAACGAAATTAAAATTAAAAAGTCAATAGCAATAGCATAACACAATCCAAATGATGGACTGGAAGAATTTTAGAGTTACCGGACAATGGGTAACTATAATGTGTACTAGTTTTGCTACAAAAACATTTCTGAAAAATTAACAGAGGCTGATTTTTTCAGATAAGCATCTCCCGCACAAGCAATTCTAATTGCAGCTTATGAGTAGAATGAAAAATTTCATAGTTAATATTTTTGAGCAAATATTTACTAGTAAAGATTGAATATAATCTTACAGAAAATGAAGGCTTACCGAAGAAAATAAAAGATATGAACTGCAACCTTTATCATATAAAAGTGGCATAGTGGTCAGTTGATCCGTTCAGACTTTCTTTGAGGTTGTCTTTCTGTATCAACTTTGCACTTCGGAAAAAAATTTTCAAACCTTAAAAAAAAAAAAAGAGTTTCCTTTTAACTCTAAACTAAGGACTTCTTAGGTAAATTATAGCAAATTTTCATATCTAAATATCTGCAGTATTGACAATAACTAAAACATAACTTTATTTTATTTAAATGTTTTATCTTTTCAAGATACTCGTAAGTATAGCGTTTTAAGATTTCAGTATTTCATAGTTATACAAGAAAGCGTGTTGCGAAAATAATCAAGAGGGATCTCAATATATTGTTCCGAATTTTAAAAGTGTGTGAACACGTTTTCTATATGTTTTACTATTAATATTGACACGATAAACGATTATCCTCATTGAACTTGTCCTCTAATCTAGAAAAATATTAAATATATTCACTTTCCCTATACAAACTTATCATTATCTAATTTTTATCATTATGACCTTCTAACATTTAAAACGAACGTACATCGGTACCTCTTGCAAGCATATTAGGGATACCTTAATGCGCGCTAAAAAAAAAAAAAAAAAAAAAACAAGGACAAAGAAAAAACAAAGTAACATTCTAGTGTTACAAAAAAACTATATGAAGTAAAAAAGGACTATTAGTCTCATTTATGCCTGGTAGACCTGACTTAGATAAAGCCATAAGCTATGATTCGATTAATCTAAATGACACAGTGAATTATACACTCTTACAAAGTGCTAGTATGGTGATGAATGCTAAATGCTCACCATAAACACCATAGACGCATTTACATAGAGATGTTCTTCGTCAAACATAAATTAACCGCATAATGGTTTTTTTTTCCTCTTAAAGGCGGACCAAAGACTAGTGACGAGGTGGTTGAAGCTATTTTCTCACGTAGACTAGCTTTTACCTCTTCTTCTTTCTTACTGGACAGTACCAATGGCAATCAAGGAAGTTTTATTTTGGCTTAAAAAAAACGCTATATGGGTGCACTTTCTGTTAGCTAAATAACGATCTTTTAGACTCTGTGGTTTACATCAATGTAAACATGAGTTTACATTGGTGATATACTATGACTCTAAAAACAGATGTGACTAGGTTTCCAAATTTAAAAGAAAAATTATTAGTAACATACGAGGTGTGTTCAAAAAGTCAGGTGACTTTATATTGTTTTATAAAAAAATAAATATTTATCAATGTTGCCCCTTCAAAGCAATCGCCGTCAGGTATAGTACACTTGTGCCAACGTTTTTTCTAATCCTGGAAGCACTTCTCATAAGTACTTTTTGGTATAGCCTTTAGCTCTTCCAACGATGCCGTTTTTATTTCCTCAATCATTGCAAATACCCGTCTTTTCATAGGTATCTTCAGTATGGTTGCTGAGGCTTAATTGTCGTCTCACAATCAACGATGAATGAGCAGGTCCGTGATGCAAAAGCCATAAACTGTTTTTCCACAATTCTGGACGTTTTTTCCGTATTGCTTCTCGCAAATGTTGCATAACTTCAAGGTAAAAACTCCTAGTCCAATACTTCAAGATAATCGAAAAAAATAGTAATTAAAACTTTGATAATTGATCGAACTCGGCGTACTTTTTTCGGTCTTGACTCTCCTGGGTGCTTCTATTAAGATGATTGAACTTTGGTTTCGTCATAACCATATACCCATGATTCGTCACCAGTTGTGACCATTTCGAGCAATTCAGGATCAACATTGACGTCATATTAAGAGATCCTGAGTGATGCTCATTCGACGGTTCTTCTGATCAAAATTAAGAAATTTCGGAACAAACTTCGCTGACACACGTTTCATGCCCAAAACATGAGATTTTCTTCACGTTATCATCTTTTCTTGATGTGCTGAGGTTCGTCTCTGATATCTTCGCGGCTTCTTCGCGGCTCTTCTTCTTGGAAGAGCTTGTACCACTTGTAAACATTTTTTTTGCTTAGAACAAACTCACACCATATGCCACTGTCAACGTTTCAAGTGTTTTAGAGCACTTGATTCAATTTTTTACATAAAATTTGATGCAAAATCTTTGCTCCATTTTTTTTTTTAATTGAAAACCGCCAAGCACACCAAAACACATCTAACCTTTCTATTTGTCAAGAACAAACTTTGTATGCTATATACAAAATTAATCACCCTATCGGAAGATAGTATAATTTTTCAAGTGGCGTCGTACGTCAATCAGATTTGACAGTTGTGAACTAGACAGCTGCAGCATACAAACAGACAAGCAATGGAGCGCTTAACTCCGCAAGAGCGTAGAACAGTGTGAAACCACAGGAGACCATGCGGGGCGTGGCCGCCACCGGGCTGGTGGTTCGGCCGAGAATATCGCGGCTGCCGATGTGGCTAAGAACGAAGAAACATCAACTGTAAAGCCATCCTCAATCTCAACAACCAAGAGGATTTGTGTCGAAAATCATCATAAGCGACGAGGCGCATTCCCACTTAGGCGGTTACGTCGGCGAACGCTACAAGGCCATGATAAACGACATCTTACTGCCGGAATTGAATGAACGGGGCTTGGTAAACATGTGGTTTCAACAAGACGGTGCAACCGCACACACAGCACGAGCCACAATAGATATTGGTAAGGAAGCGTTTCCTGGTAGCGTAATCTCCCGTTTTGGCTATTTGGCATGACCAACAAGATCACCCGAATATTCGACAGGAATGCAAACAGTTATCACCGGAAATCTTGAGAAAAGTCATGAAAAATACCATAAAACGGGCAGAAATGTTTATCAACACTGGGGGCAGCCACTTGACGGATATCATTATTTTCACTTAACAGAAACAATTGTAAAGATGCAATTAGAGATTCTCATAACTCGAAATAATTTTTTTTTTTATTTTGTTAAATAAGTAATTCAAAAATAAAATTTGATGATTCATTTTGCGCCAACTTGTACATAAAAGTGTGAATATACATAGGTTCAGGATATCTGTACCAACACAGCAAAAAAAAATCGATAATCGAATGTACGTTGCCCGCGAAATTTGAAAGTTACCTTACTTTTCGAACACTTTTAGAAAAAGAACAACTTTTCTGATTGTTGGGTAATTTAATTTAATAACAGTTTACCTTACTCCTAATTACTTATTAATTATATTAATTTAAAGTTTCTTTACTTTAAAATATATTTGTTATTTTATTTAATTTGACTTTGTTTTATCAAACTTTTAACTTCCATCAATATAATTTGATTCAATCATTGTTTAATTTGTCATTCTAATTTTAATAATTCTGCTTTTCTCAAATATTTTAAATACTTGTTTTCGTTTTTTATGAAAAATGCTATTTTCGTTTGAAAAAATAGGATTTCGCTTTCTCTTAATTTTTTTGCACTCAATCTACAATATCATTTCAGAAATTCTAATTTAAGATATAGCAAGCTGTATCTAACCACATTTCAACACTGGTCAAATGGATTAATAATATTTTATCCGCTGATTTTCTATGACTCCTTAGCTTGAGGTGAATAATTCATGCCAACAATTCTGAAACCGTCAAAAAGGGAATAAATCGATAATGCCTGTATATTTATCTTTTTCTTAGCCAATAAGTAAATGACAAATATCTAAACGTATTCGGGATTACTTCTTTCCTTTACTAAAGTTGAAACACGAGTGACAATAACAATCTAGGTAACTAGACTTATTCTTAGTAGGTGAAATCATACATGTAAATTTGTTATTACGTATGCACATAAAAAAGTGAATTTAAACTTTTTTAACACAACTTAACAAAAAACTTTTTTACCTTGTTTTTAAGTGCGAGAATTGTCTTAACTCTCCCCATTTAAGTTTTCTTGTCTCTTAAGAATTGAAGTACCTTAAATGTGTGTATGAACAAACTACAAACAAGTATACATACACATTTAGAACTGAGTTTCACGCCTTTTCGTCTTTTAAAGGCTTTGCAGAATACTCGTAACTATATTTCTACGTTGAAGTAGCTCCGATTTGCACACATGTTTGTTGCATTTTCATCGATCTCCAGGGAACTTCAGTTTTAAAGTGTCATAACATAAACTATAAACAAATTAAACGGCGAATTTTTAGTTGCTCAAAAACTAAAAGTGTCCTTGCCTTCATGTGGAAGTGGACCAATAGCTATAAACACCAGATTTCCTGCAATCAGATAATTTTTTTTTTTTTATTAATTTCTTTACTTGAAGTTAAATACCTACATACATACATACCATATATGTATGTAGTACAGATACGAAACTTTTTTTTTTGAATTAGAATTCAAAGATGCAATAGCAATCACGGTAATCGACAAAAACAACACCGACGGATCGATATCACGTGAACGGTGTTAGTGGTCAAGTTAAAACTTTCAGGCAACTTCTTGGCCATCATGCGGGAATATTCTTGACCACCTTTCATCACAAGCGACACTTACTGGCACCAATGCCACGTCAATCTTATCGCATGTGTCAATCAAGGATTTTTCGATCTTTACACCAAAGCCATAGGTGGATTAGGAGAGTTTTATCCAGGTGCAAAACTCGAAGTCGTGTCTAAGGAGGATATCACTAGTAGCTAACCAACTGGTTGGTATCGTCTGAATACCACAGATACATCCAATTGAGCCTGAGTGATGCTCCTCCCTGCCAACCAGCATTCAGAAATTATCGGAAAACTGATTGTTCAAAATACAAAGGAATACTGTCAGAAACACTATCCACTGAACCCTCAAGTTCCCCACGTTACACCAGCAAGCTTCACATAAAAGTCAGGGAATTCACATTTGCTTTCAATCAGCCTATGGCTTCTTCATGGCATTTTATTCATCCTAGATGCAAGAAAAAGCCGCACTAGTGGACATCAGTATTTTGAACGCTTAGAAGGAATTGAGGAATTGAGGAAGGGAAAGCGACAATCCTGGAGATCATTCTGTGACAAAAGCACAGAAATCTCTGAAGCATCGCTGCTACTGGACATTCACTTTCTAGATAGCTCCCTATTAACGGCCAGTAGCAACCTCGATCAAAATTCATGGTCTGATTACAAGACACAGACTGCTTTGGGCGCTTTATAACTTCAAACCATGCAAGTATGCTTGTCGGAGCTATAAAGGCTCTCAGATATTATCCAGCCTACGACAAAGAATATTATGTAGAATATGTATAGAACTGATCCACATTCCACTGTCATGGTTAAGTCAATGTAGTTTTCATTCCCTAAGCCTATTCAGCCTTATGCTTAATAGTAGGCTAATTAACTCCAAACTGGGTGGGGCTTCTACTAAAAGATTTGTCGGCAGAGGTACGCCGCAAAACTGTGTCCTTTATCCCCTTCTCTGGAACTTAGTGGTTAATGGTTACCCTCAATAAACGCTACCGGTTTAGTCGTTTCCGATATAGCAATATATCTGGGTCTCATTTTTGCCAGGAAACTAAACTGGATACCTAAAATTCAAGAAAGAGTCAAGAAAGCTACAGTAGCTTTATTCTCTTGAACATAATCCTTTGGGAGCAAAGGGGGTCTTTAACCTCACATAACCCACTGGCTATACATCTCGGTCATAATATAAGACCGACAGGGTTGTAGGTGCACATGACATAACATCATGTCTATGCATAAGCAGAGCCCTACGTTTTACTCCCCCCACTGCATTGAATATTCTGTTTTACTTAAACCCTTCTATATCTTTAACAGATAAGAAGCTGCGACCTCACAGAGAACATCGATTACACTATACCAGAATTATGATTTCACAAAAACTTGCATGTAACTTCCCCTCTAGATCTTCTGTGAGGAATATGCAAGTCAATCCACTTTTACACAGATGAAACTAAAACTGATAGCGGGGTTGGTGGCTAAATCTAAGCCTCTCCTGCCGACTTCCAAATCACTTTAACGTGTTCCAGATGGAAATTTTGATGATCAAAGAAGCTCTGTCCTGACTGAAGAAAAATGTGATATCTGCAAAGATATAAGATATCCACATCTTTTCGGATAGTCAGGCCGCTATCAAGTTCCTGGACTCAGTCTCATTAATCATCTCAACCTTCACCTTTGTTGGGTGCCGGACCACAGAGCTATTCCAGGGAATGGTTGGGCCGACGAACTCGTTAAAGGGTAGCATGACAATATCTACGTGCAAATCAATTCTAAAACTGGATGCTAAAAAAATAACAGGCCTAAAGTGGACTGTTAGACGAACATGTCTAGCGACCAAACAGATCTGACCAAAACTGGATCTGCATCACTCCTAGAATTTGATCTTTCTAAATAGGAAACACCTCGGCGCCATCATAAGTGTTATCACTAGACACTGCCTTAAAAGCAAGTATGCAAAAAGGCTTGCCGCCTTTACAAACGAAGGCGGACGAGGATGAAGAGGAGACGATCCTCCACCTACTCTGTACATGTCTAGCTCTCTCCCAAAGAAGAAAATTCACTTAGAAGCTTTCTTCTACAATGACTTAAGCGATCCAAAGAATGTAGACGTTAACAGTCTCCTACGCTTCATCATAATATCAAATTGGTTCCATGAGTAGGAGGATCACAGATCGACGTGGTATCACAATGGACCAATAGGCCTAAGTGGGTTGGCCTACCCACCTACTTACTTCGGAAGAACAATGGCACAAGTCGTAAAACATTACTTTGGAAAAACTGTTATTGAATAATGTTTATAAAAATCCTACATCTCCATATGATGGCGAATAATCTGCTAATTCGACTAGGGACCCTTTTAAACAAAAGTATGAACAGTTTCTAGTACCTTACTCATTAAAACCAAAATATCTTTGAGTTGTGTCACTCTTCACACGTCATAAAAACAAAGAAATAAATAGAAATATAAAATAAATACTCAAAAAGTAAGATGAAATGTATTAAAACACGTATTTGCTATCATTATAGACACGAAATATGGAATTATTTGCATCAGCTCGAATCTAAGTGACAAAATCTTGGAAAAATAAGTATTTTTGAAGCACCTCGAAAAAAAGGACAAATTGATATTGTGTATCGCTTCAGAGTATCCAGGGTACTGAAGAACTGTTAATACATATGAAATAACCTAAGGCTGTGCTAAACATCGGATTTATCTTTTGCTAATTTATTATTTATTTTTCTTTTCTTTGGTCAAATATTAAGTACGTGGTAACGAGAAAAAGTAGAATAAATCTACAGTCCCTGATATCGATGACATATCATGGAATCATGGAATTCGATGCATATTCTTATCACACGTAATGGAAAAGTAGTGATATCAAATAAAGACGAGAGTTTCTTTGTAGTTTTATTATGTCATATAAACTTAATATAATAAAATAATTTGCGATGTGCCTACGTTTAGTAGTCAGACAGTATCTATAATCTTAAGAAAACCCAGGAAAGAAGAGAGCTATGGAAAGGAACACCAAATGGACCCACCAACTCCAACTGTAATTCGAAAGGAAAAAGATTAGGTGGGATCATATTTAACGAAACTCACCTCTCTACCCTTGGTAAAAAATCTCAATTTTGAAGATCTGCGATAGGAAGTAAGAAAAGAGAACGTTTAATCATACTTGAAGAGTGCTTGAAATAAACGATAATTATATGGACGCGTAGATAGCAAGGATTCCCCTAGGCTGTGTGAATGAAATTTAACCCCAGAAAAACTAGGAAAACTTAGAAAAATGGGACTTAGGTATAGGGGCAATCAGAATTTTGTCTTCTGAACATGCATGCTTAACGATGAGGTTTTGCCAGCTCGAACAGCTGCTTTGCGACGATTCATATATTTTGGAAAACAATGCTGGCACGCTATGTGAGTCTCGAGGGCTAGCAAACACACGTATAATATTTTTGAGTATCTATTTCTACAATAGCCTCAAAGAAGTAGGACTACAAATTAATTGTGGCAATGTGAAAATTCGAATTAACATCAGATAGTTGAAACTATTAGACGATACTTCAATAAACATTTTTAGTCTTAACTCATGTAATCAACAACAGCAAATATGATCACATTGTAAGAACGCTAGAATTGTAAGAATGCTAGACTATGAAATCGAAAAGTTAAAACTAGGACTTCGTAAGCTTGCCCATTATACATAGAACAATATATAAAAACAATATATATATATACACAGATGCTTCCTAAGTAACAACAAAAATATACAAGTGCTTTATTCCTCAGGTGAAAACGGGATGAAAATTTAAATAATTAGGATATTGCACAAACTTCCTATGAATGTTACATGCATACAATAGAATTAAACTCTTTAAGTTTGTAAGCTCTTAAGTAAAGAAAGATTATCTCTTGTGAAACATACAAGAAATTTGAATATTTGTTTCTTTTACAAATACAATATAAGCAAATACGATATCTTATTCCAAGTACAAATCTGTTAACATTAAGTTCTGAGAACATCGCCTCTCGTTTTTCTAAAACGAATAGTATACAATTTTTTTGTTTTGTTTTTCCTAAGATCATTTAAATTGAATTCTACTTCCTAAACGTATATTACACATTTAACTTAAAAATCTTAGATCTACGGATATGTTATTATTCAAAACTATTTCTACGAAGAGCATGTTCACTTTTAAGTGTGACCATGTGACCAAGCGGCCTGATACAACTTAAATGAATTAATCTCTTAGTACTCACCAACAGCAGTTATAACACCCAGGCATCGTATCACAGGTTTGAAGCAATTACAAGGCTCTGCAGTTTGACGTCGCCTACGATTTACTTGAATCATTTTATTACCCTTAACTAAAAGCGAAATATATTTGACTTCCTTTTGGACTTGTAATCTATTACATACACAAACACAAGACTGAGTAATTTGGATTACCCACACAAAAAGGCAAAAAATCCCCAAGTCAATGTGTTTTTCGCACCAGACTACGGTAACATCGCAAGAAATAGGGCCATGTCGACGAAATACAAGCTAAAGTTTGTGAAGTTGCCGGCGACATTCGATATCAATAGCCAAAAACTCTGAGGAAACTAAAAGCCACCGGCGATATATTCCTATTATTCGTTGTATTCCTTGCAACTTATAATCCCCATGTACACATGTATCTAACATATAGTTATTACCATAAGCCACCGACATTCAAAACTATGCGCTGATTATAAATCAAGTTAATTTTGTTGGCAACAATTCCAAGGAATATACGAGTACTATCATACATAAAAACACACTTCAAATGAATGGAATCCCTTCCCTTGTAAAAATAGTGATACACCCCTGATGCAGCTTTGTCAATTTATACTTTATTCATGTATTCATACACTATGAACTCATTCATTTTAACATTATTTTATAAAAAGTGCAAATATGATTAAAAAAATACGACTTTATAACCATTTTGTTATTATTACACTTTCTGCCGTAATATTTATAAGTACACCAAAAGGCGAAACACAATCAAGAAATGGAATTCGCGTAAATTTTTATGCGAAAAGTAGTAACGGCTACGAGATCTATTTGTACACACCACTTATTCGTTCACAGAAAAAATCGACTGATTCCGTTTAAGCATGTTAGCTTTTTCAAAGTCCAGAAACGAATGATTTTTGCTGAGACTAAATAGACCACAGAAGCTTATATTCTTCCATAATGCGCATATCTCGTTTCTTCTCTTTTGGGCGAGAAATTATTTGTAAAGCTGAGCTTTTTGTGCCATCTGGGAAAAGATGAAAGGAATAAATCTGAATCCGTCCATGTTCTTTAAAATCAGATGCAAAAACAAAACATACTCATACTCGTACATATAATACATGAATGAGGTAAAACTCGTGAATATTCTTAAGTGAGTCAATGTTCCGGCCATGGTTGTGTAAACAAGAAAATAGGTAAATTATAGTAACAAAAGTTCGTCCTTGTTGTGACAAGATATTGATTTCATTTTAAAAAATAACAGTTAAAAGTTTAATATAGTTTAACGATAGAAAATATCGAATTGATCTTTATTTGAAATGATAATGGCATAGCCATGATCATCATAAATGTACCCAAAGGGGTTCCACATTAATACACAAATAAAAAATGAAAAAAAAATTAGACTTAGCGAGAATGAATAACAGACTAAGTGTATATAGTATATAGTGTACGCTTCGTGTTCCATACTGATGTTTATTATTTATTGTAATAACTTTGAAATATAACATAATTTTATAAATTGTAATTTATTGATTGATTATACTCGTATAGTCTTTAATATTATGTATAAATTATGATGTTCATCAAGCGGGCAGCAAGCCGTAAGATTTTGTGTCGGCAATTTATTTTCAAATGCTGTCCTTGACCATCAGATTTATAGTGGGTTAATTGTTGTAAAACTTTACCTTGAAGTATCCTCATAGAAGAGAATCGGAGTAGTCAAATTAAGTGATCGTGAAGGCCAGGCAGTTCAGTTCGGCCACAAGAATTTTTTCACCAGCAATAACTATTACCGGATCGGTTCAAAGATATATCACCCTTATATATCACCCAAAGATATTGCTGGGGCAGATGGCGCACAATTAAGTCATCCTACGAGTGTGTTTTAGAAAATTTTCAGTACCTCAATAGTAGCTACAGTATGTTGTTTATTAACAAAATCAGTCAAGTTAAAATGTGCCTCGTCGCTCCTTATTATATTATGCACCGCACGCTGAATAGTTAAATTACTTGGCACGCGTTTGTCACGATTGAAAAATGACAATCAAAGCAAAAATGACTGCCAAAAAAAATGGTCTGAAACATAAAAGGCTGTACATGTAAGTCAATAATGCGTTGATCTCGCCCTAATTTTGTTTATGGAAAAATAGACAAATAAATAATTCTCAAGAGTAAAGAAACTCAAAATTAAATTGAAACGATGCTGTAAAATCATTTTTGTGGATGCAAACCTTCTTAACCCTGATATCCTTTTCACACCGCATTGAAAACCAAGTTTGCAATAAAAGGTTTACAAAGCCACATTGAAGCATTTACGATGTCGACTGTATCAGCTGAAATGGATTTTTAATTCTAGTATATTTTTCTTATTAATTGTTTTGTACTAACATATACATACATGTGGTATTCTATACAATTATATAATTATATTATACAATATTATACAATTAGATATCTATTACAGATAAAAGCATAGAAAACTTAGCATGAACAACAATCAATATTTTTTTCAAATACGAAGTTTTCATTTATGTTTTGACAACTACTCTGTCTGCTGTTCAGCTGAATGTGCTGAATTTTTCAAAAAGTGTGTCTGCTTTAACAACCTTACAATTACGAGTAGGTTTTGAGGAGCTTTAATCAAGTTTATTCAAGTAGGGGGTTCCAAAAGCTAAAAAATGTATGGAAAAACTTCTGTTTTCGATTAAGGTTACGAGAGTTTTCGATAAAAAGTTTATAAAACCTCATTGAAGTATTCACACTGAACACCGACAAGGTTTTGCTTGACAGTTGTATCAGCTGTGAAATTTTGATGTAGGCAAGAATTTTTGATTCGATATTTTTTCTTATGTATTGTATTCCATATTCTGTTGAAAAAAAAAAACATTATTTTATTTTATTATTTACCCCCTTCGGGTAGAGGTTAGAATATAGTATACCCGAAGTAGACATGCCTGTCGTAAGAGGCGACTACACTCCACCCTCTATATACCGAGCGCATGGAGTATACAAAATATGCAATGGACAAAACAAAAGGTAATAAAACCCCAAGTGGCAAGTTTTGCTTGAAAAGCCATCATCTTTAGAGATCGGCTCGATGGATTCTGAGGCGAGCCAATTATTACATCTAATAAACCCGTTCGATAAGAGTTTGCGGGTTTCGAGATCTCATCCAGCTAGATCTCATACAAAAGAAATAAAAATAAGAAGTCCAACTACACCAAAAGCGGTGACACATGTGGCACGAATGTTGAACTTCGATCCAGAGTAACCAAAATGGAAGTGATCTGCAAGGAGCTTAGAAAAGAGTTGGAAAAACTCAAAGCTAAAGACAAGATCTATGACGTTACCATCGAAAACGAAAAAGTGTCTGTTGAGTCGGACAAAAAAATTACGTAACAGACGAAGAAGACTTATGACGCGAAACCGATTGGATTTTGCAAAAATCCTGAAAAAAAACGAAAAAAAAAAAGAAAAAAACGACATAACAGAAAAAGTTCCCGATATAAACCAGAGAAATAAACAACGACCACCTCCGCCAATTAACGTAACAGGATCGCAGATTTCAAAAAACTGCAAAACATTATGAAGACGTTGCCGCGTTCTGACTATACAGTAACAATAACAAAGTATGGGTAGTTAACGTAAAGGACGCTGACAACTATTGCCTCGGAAGTTAAATACAGAAGAAATCCAATGGTAGACTTTCGAGAATAAATGCGAAAGGTCAATACTTGTTATCACTAGAGGACTACATCCGTCTTGTTTTACAATATTGTAGGAAATCGTTAGTGAACTGCGATCAAGGGAATCGTTGACGTAGTAAATATTGAAAAGCGTGAAAAAAAGAAATTAGAAGTGAAGGAAGTAACGGTAAAACGTGGCCTATTTCTTTTCATGCTAACTTTTGAAAAAAAATATACGTCATAAAAGCAATCTTCAATATCGTCATTAAAACTGAGCTTTTGCGTAATAGCACAAAATTAATTGCCAGAAAAACCCCTGCGATCGGTGTTAACTGTAAAGGGAAACATGTAGCTAGTTTTCGAGGATGTGAAGTAGCCAGAGAGCTGCAAGGTAGACAAGATAAGTTGCCCAAGGCACAAAGCGAACCCTCAAAAACTGTGCCCCGAATAAAATAACAGAAAAAAAGAGAAACCAAATGTCTTTGTTATTAAGGCGAATATGTCTGAAGAAAGACCGCCAAACGCTACACGTAAAATATCAATGATATAAACGTTTGTTTAATTTCCGAAACCCACTAGAAAAATTGGTCGCGCGCAAAAATAAGGGGTCTTAAGTATTACTACGCCATCGGGAAATGTTAGAGGCGGATACTCCTTATATATTAAAGAGATCGAGCGTAGCGAAGATACTAAAATAGAGCTCGAGCCTGTGCAGTTAATAACCGTACGCGTAAAAACCGAACGCAATTCCTTTACCATTTCAGCAATTTTCTTTCCTCCGTGATCCAAGGTCACAAAATATATAGGGTAATTCATCGTGAGGTTTGATTTTCAATAGGCTCTTTTTTGACAAATCACGCGTGATCTCTATCAAACTGTTTTGTCGTTTTTGTTCAGTATCGTTTGGCAAGTCATCATGGAAAGATTCACACCACAACAGCGTCAGCTTTATTGCGAAAATCAGCGTTCTGTGAGAAATGTTTTTCGTGCGAATCGAAGAACTTACGGTGCTCATTATCGACCTGCTGAAAGCACTATTGCTAATACCATTTGCAATTTTAAGTCCCAGTTTACATTAGTTGATGATACTCGACCGGTTAAGCCACATCCAGCACTTAGTGAAGAGACTACAGCAGCTGTAGCCGAGAGTGTACGCGAAGACCGTGACGAATCGATTCGTCGTCGTTCTCAGCAGTTTCGCTTGGTGTATTCGACAACTTGGCATATTTTACGTGAGGATCTCGACCGAAAAGCGTACAAAATTCAACTTGTGCAAGAATTGAAGCCAGGCGACTTGAATTTGCGTCATATTCTCAGTGAATGGGCTCTGGAAAAACTCAATGAAAATCTGGTGTTTTATCGTGAAATTTTGTTCACGAGCCTATTTCTGGCTCAATGGATACGTTAATAAACAAAATTTCCGTATTTGGGCTGATGAGCAATCCGAAGAGTTGAGCTACCACAACATCCATTAAAAACAACGGTATGGTGTGGTTTATGGGCTGGTGGAATCATTGGTCCATATTTCTTTAAAAATGAGGCAAATCAGAATGTTACCGTCAATGGTAACCGTTATCGCGCCATGTTAACGGACTATGTGCTTCCTGAAATTCAAGCACATGGTCTCGGTACGCTCTGGTTTCAACAAGACGGCGGTACAAGCCAGCGTAAACAATATACTTGTTGAGAAATCATTTTGGTGAGCACTTAATTTCACGTTTTGCTACCTTAAATTGGCCGCCTAGATCGTGCGATGTCACACCTTTGGACTATTTTCTCTAGGGATATGTAAAGTCTCAGGTCTTCAGGATTAAGCCAGCTACGGTTGATGCTTTGGAAGCCAACATTACTCGTGTTATCCGCGAGATACCAGTCGCTATGGTCGCCGAAAATTGGACCTTCCGAATGGACCACCTCGGTGGTTATGGCCAACATTTACATAATAGCATTTCCAAAAAGTAAATGCCATAAATTGTTCTTTTAATAAATAGTAAAAATTGTAAGTTTACTTTCAAATTGAGGTGTTTTATTGTACATTATAAATCAACCCTCACTATAAATCTAGGTAAATTGGTCTATGAAGCTGCTATGGAACACAACTGTAACCAATAAGCCGACTTATTGGCCGGCAGACAAAATGAAAATACCCGATCTTGTCGATTTTTTTCGTTTTTAAAGGAATTTATAATTATATAAAAGTTGATGAAACCTTCACTCTTTCCTCCGACTATTCTCCAGTCATGCTGGCAAAGAGTGACACACTCATTAAAAAACAAGAACCGTTTCTACTAACTGGAAGAAATACTAATTGGGAAGGATTTAGGAAAGAAATCGAAGATAACGTGGAATTAAACGTTTTAATAAGATCACTAGTTCAACTTGAAATCGAAGTTGACTTCGTGAAAATCGTTCAATGTGCTGCGTGGAATAACACACCTCATCAACGACAAAATAACGGCGAAAAATAGCGCAAATTACTGGCTAGAGATTAAAGAAGTGGTAAGGGAAAAGAGGAAAGCATCCAAGGAATGACAATTTACTTGAGCTCCACAGGATAAAAGAAGTCTAAATAAACTTTGTAATCTGCTCAAAAATACAAAAAAAAAAAACACAAATATTGCGTAGTATATACGTATGTCGAAAACTTGACGGCAGGAAAAGAAACCAATTACTCGCTTTAGAAATTATTTAATGGCTTCAAAAGGCCCAAAACCCCAGCGCCACCAATTAAAATCGATAGCAACAAACGAATAAGGATAAAGAGAAACCGGAGCTGATGGGCAAACACTAGTACACTATACTAGTATATCAGAACGGGTGTCTGCATCTTTTGCTGATTTAAGGAATAATATAATGAACTTAAAACCGAAATTAGCTCTCGGATACGACCTGATAACCGAAGAAGTCCTTAAAATGTTGCCCTTAAAAGATCACCGACGTAATTTAAAAAGCTCTGGAAGAGAAAAAGATTTACTCAAGCGTATTTCTTGACGTCTCACAAGCCTTTGACAAGGTTTGGCACGAAGGTTTAAAGTTAAAATTACCGCAAATTTTGCCATCGAGGCTTTGCAATATATTGGCTATGTATTTTGAAAATAGAATTTTCCGTGTTTGATACGTATGAAAATGAAAATGACGTATCGCAGTTTAAAGATATATATCCACTCCTGTATCTCTTATATACAAAAGATTTACCACAAGTCGAGGGGATTGTTCTTGCCACCTTTGCCGACGACACTGCCATTTTAGCCGAGCAATCCGTGACAACACAAATTTTCGAACGAGGAGGTACGTGCGAAAGCGTTCCAAACTCTCCACCATCGCAAGTTCGTAGCTTGAATATTTTGACTCTGCTGATCTGCATGTACGGCTGTAGTAAAAAACGGGCTTACGTTCCGCAGAATCATTTATCGCTTGAAATAGTATACCAGCTAAACCATATGAGCTGGCTCGGTGTGAACTTCATAAATTTTTCCCTGGATCGTAGACTTGGAGAATCGGCTAGCTGCATAATATCTTCTTTAGCTTCACGAATGCTTCGATCTGCTCATCCCCCCAACGGAAAGGTGATTCTGCCCTCTCTTTCTTCAACATCGATATCAACGGTTTGGAGATGATTGCGAAATCCTGAACAAATTTCCTAAAATAGCTCACCAAGCCCAAAAATCTTCTCGATTCGGTGGCGTTTGTAGGTCGAGGAAAATCGTCGATAGCTGATGTTTTTTTCGTAGCGAGGCTTGATTCCATTCTTGGTCAGTCTATGTTCGGTCCCTAGGAACACACATTTGCTAATTCCAAGAGTTAACCCTACTTCTTTTAATAGCTGTAGAAATATTTTAGGCTACTGAGTCCTTCTTCCACACTGCAACTCGGAATGATGATCTCGTCCATGTAACTAAATGCTCTTCCTTTCATCTGTTCACAAGTTTGGAGATTGCTTCGGAAAACGTACATGGCGCATTAACGAAACTAAACGGCATTCGATTAAATTCATACCTGCCTGAGTGTGTGATAAATACAGTGTAATGTCGGCAAGTTTCGTCGATCGGGATCTGATAGTAGCCCGACATGAGATCTAGTGCCGTGAAATAATTTTTCCTGCAATCATTGAAAGAATTTCCCACATTGTCGGCATTGGGTATGCCTTCTTCAGCGTGATGGCATTCAGTGCTCTAAAACCGACGCACATGCAGTCTTCTCCTGATGACTTCTTCACCAGCACGACAGGTGATAAGTAGACAGATGTACTTGGCCGAATCACATTGTCCTTCATCAGTTCTTCAATGACGCTATCAATTATTTCCCTTTTCGCAAGTGGTACACGATACGGCTTCTTTTCAATCGGCGTGTTGGACATAAGTGTGATGTTCATCATAGATGTGGTGCAGAGTCCTAGGCGCTTGAGTGTCTCTCCGAAGCACCTAGAGAACTCATTATTGATTTCATATAGTTTCTCTTTTCCATCCGACGACAACACTTTTCCCGTCTTTACTTCATCCTTGGTAAATTCCTCGAGACGGCAAGTTTTTTTTTCCGATAATAAGGCGCCGGTTGTCTTTGCATAGGATATTATTTCCAAGGAAGAGAAGATACGACATCAACTCGTCTTTTACAATTAAAAAACAGTGACCCGCCTCTACAATTTCATCTATCTTTATCGTCGCCATAATGCAGCTGTTTCCACGTCACTTTCCGCTAGCGAAACCATTTAATGTGAAAGGGTCGTGCCGATGTTTGGTGCTAACAAATACTGTATGAGCGAACGATCGCTGCCAGGGTCCATGAATGCCTGCACCAAGTGTTTGTTTATTTGTACATCTTTCTTTCGGTTACTGCTATTAGTGTTATCGTTTGCGATCCTTAATACGGTATTAAGGCGTGGGACCTCGTTTTGGACAGTTGTTTTCCGAATGCGTCGTCCTTTCTCAAATATTGCATCGCATTTTCTTTTGTGGCTTCGTGCAGTTGGTGGATATGTGTCCGGTTTCGGAATAGTTATAGCAGACGACTGGTGGCGAGGTGTTCCTGGCTGTTGTGGTTAGTTGGCATTCCGATGCGTTGGTCATTCTTGACGAACCGTTGGGTGAGTACTTAATCTTTGGGGTGGTTTTCCGAAGTCTGTTGGTAGAAGATCCTGTTGGACGATTGGCGAAAAAACGTTCGATGGTGTTGCGTAATTCGTTCAATTGCGTAAGGTGCATTGCTGCCAGTGCTATTAGCAGCTCGTTGTGGTTCATTCCGTAACGAATGTATTTGATTATAGCCGGATCGCTCAATCGGTATATTTGTCCAAGTGCCCTTTTTCCGTATATTTGAAGATATTTTAATATGGATGTCCGCCTCGTTTCACTCTTGCCAAAGTCTATTATGAGTCGTCGAGAGAACTCTTGCCACGATTGTATTTCTCCAAGCAGAGAGTCTGACCACTGTTCCGCTGGGCCTCGCATTTTTGTTTGTGCAACATAAAGTACACTCCTTTCTTTGCAAGTTCCGTAGCATTTGTGCTTTCGATAATGGTCGTTGGTGTCGATTGACCTGTTGGAAATCAAAGTGATTAAAAGATTCGTGAATTGTTGAGATAAATTCTCCACCGCAATTGTAAACTGTAAAGGATCTTCGATATTTCGCAGTTCGGCGGCATCTATTTCGTCCGACTTCGTGTAGTCCATAATGCGTGCCAGCAATTCCGCCCTTGGTCACAACAAAGAATACAGAAAACGAACAGAACAAGAACAATCGAGAAAACCTCCCAAACCAAAAAACGTATCTTAGTGGCCCACCCCTATAAAAAATTCTTTGATACTCGCTCAAGGCGTCCCGTTGGCGACTTTTTCAGGTGACAGCTCGGTCGTGGGGTGCGTTCTTACATTTTATTCTGGTGATGGCGTTCAACTGACAAATGTAATTTCAGAATTCAGGTTGTATGTCCTGCGCTGGTATATGATGGAATGCATGCATCTCTTCTGAATGTAGAATTTTTCAGATGTGAGTTCTGCTTGGATTAAGATGTGTACTTAGTGCTGCCTAAGACTGATATTTGGATGGTTTCTTACGTGTTCACAGTTGCAAATGCCCCTCGATACCCTATCGTCTCAAATATTTCAATCTCGATCGTTGACCGATACCGTTACAACAACCATAGACATAAGATATGACCTGACTATTCTTGCGTAAAAAAGTCTATCATCGAGGATATTATGAATTAAACGTCAATATCTCTGTTAAAACTACAAAATTGGTTATGCAAATAGCTTTGGATTATTTTTATATTATTTGGTAAGAGATCTGCCTAATCCTTTTACAGAAAAAGGATTTGTAATTTCTATGGAGCACTGGTGGTGAAAATAATGATAAAACAAAGTGAGACACGATATATTACGTCCGTGTCTGATTGGTATTAGTATCACTTATGAGTTTTATAAAGTATTTCTTACATCGCTTGGGGAATCCCAAACATTTCGCATGACATCTTTGACAACACCGAATATGTAGTCATGATAACGTAAGTTGTCATTGACACACATACCGCTAATGGAAAGTTTTTCTATTTCACCGATGCAATTGTAATTCATGGAGAATATCTGGGTACATAAATTTCGCTTTAACGACAGCAGACAGTATTGTGTTTAGGAAACATTAAATTCTACTCTATTTGTGGTTCCCCAATTAGTTATGCTATTAATATCAGAATTTAATGAGCTTAAAATACGCTGGCGTTCCTATTCTATAGCCGAAGAGCAGGGACATGAGTCAGGGAACGAATATGAAAAGCAGAGTGTACTGTCGTCAACAATGGAATGTATTGGATAAGAAGTGGCAGATAAGTGATCATCGATTAACATGAAAAATAGACCAGAATGGAGCCCTGGGCACTCCAGCATTTACGTTGTGGATATCAGACTTGAAACCATTCAAGACAATGCAATGGGTCTGTGGGAGGGGAACCTTTTAGGGACAACCTGAAAACAAATTTTTCCATCTTCTCGGAAAGAGTCCTTACGAATATGAGTGATGGAAAAGCTTAAGTAGGTTTGGCCAGCGAGGAAAAACACATTTTCAAAAGAAGGGGAGATATACCATCTGGACCAGCGGATTTGTATACATTAAGATCCTTAAGTACTCTTGCTACTACACTGGTGCAAAAATGGATTCATCCCATTAGAGATTCGATGCAGTTATGCATGCTTATGTATGCAGCAAGCAGATTGGCGGTGTCCAAAGAGCTGACAACTGGAATATCACTGTAAATAAGTGTTGGGATGGAGGATGAGGCAGAATTTCTAATGTTTTGACGAACGACCAAATTTTTACTACCTTTGGGACATTGTAGTATTTCAGGTTCTGCTCGTATGAAAAAGACGTTGCAGTCATTCCTGGTACGCTTGAACTTATTTTGATTTCCCTATGTCAGTTTGTCGGTAGCACCGAAAAAAAGTTTCTCTAACCCTAACAGCCTCATTCCAGCTCGAGTCATACCATGGCTTTTCTTTTGGTTTGAAACTCTTCATCTGATGAGGGATAAAGGTTGTCATTCCAAAGAGAATAGTGTATGTAATAATATCAGCAGCAGCATTCATGTTGTTATCGAGGAAATATAAGGACCAGTCAAAGTTCCAAAAGAAGCTGTTAAGTCAGCTCCATATGGCTTTCTCATATTGCCATACAGCTCTTTTAGGAATCCTTCCTCTAACTTTGTATTTGGTGACAAGTGGTCCGACAAGCTTAAAGGGGATAGCATAGCACATTGACCTTGTATTTTTCAGGGTGAGAAGTCCAGTGTGTTGGCGGTATGAATGACTATCAACGTCTGGTATTCGTGTGGGCTCATTCACAAGCTGGGTTAGGTTATTTTCCACAGCGAAGGTCTCAACACACCGTTCTACGGGTGTTGTCTGTCCAGAATGTCGAAGCCGAATTGAGTGCAAGCAAAGGTATGACCTGCTGCAAAGAGGTTAGGGTGCCCGTACTGTGGATGTTATTTGCACTGCACTCGCGCGTTTTGTTTTTTTTTTCCCCGCACAACTGATATCAACCTGGACATTTATATTTATATGATATCTAAAGAAGCCAAGAGACATCCTTGAAACATATCCTTGATCTATCATGACAATGTGCACCAACATTTTGATTCATAATCGCCAATATCAAGATTTGAACGCCAAGAAGAATACCTCCATTCAACATAACAACTACCGGCAGAAAAGCTATCAACATCTAAATCAACAAAACGAACAAAAATAAACGCGTATGCTATAACTGACCGCTATGACAATTCAAAGGTAAAGCTGGGATATTTTCAACTATAGATTTATAATCGGGATTTTATCAAATTTCAATAAAGTAATCCGATCGTGAAAGAACCGCTTTTGCAGTCAGTGGCGTAAAGTATAAGTTTGTTACCTCAATCTTTCAACAATGGGTAAACGAAATTTTGCGGAAATATATATTGGTGAATTGTCTTATGTCTATATAGACGACATACTGATATTTTCTTCTACACCTAAAGAATATATACAGCATATTCAAATTATAATCAACACACTACATCAAACCAACATAAAAATTTCAGGCGAGTAGTCGCATTTTTTCCGGGACTCTGCCACATAATTAAACATAACCGAGTGACGATTAACCTTAAAAAGATCCAAGCCATAAGAGAATATCCAGCGCCTAAGTCTTTGAAGAAACTAAGATCTTTTTATAAGATAAGCCAGTTTTTATAAAAAATTTGTTAAAAAACTTTCCACAAATTACCAAGCCACTAAATAATCACTTGCGAGGAAATTCAGAAACGATATCCAAGAACCAAAGTGCACGAGTAAAAACTAGATAAAGCAGCAATAGAAAAATAAAGCTTTCCAGGAATAGGTGGAACTTTACCAGTCAGTTTAGGAACTAAGTCCCAAACTAGTCTACAAACCTGGTTACCAAAATGTAGTAGCCGATGCACAGTCCCACCAACAAATCAAGAATACATCAGACTGTTCCCAACATTTTACACAGAGTTCTATAACTGACGAAATAAAAAAGGTAAAACAACTTTTAAACTCATTCAAAAACCAAATGATACCTATTTCTGATCCCCAAAAGGATACAACTGACTCACAAACCACATCATATACAAATGGACCTATTCCACATGAATAACAAAATATGTATATAAGCACTACATACAAATATTCGAAGTACTTTTATCTCCGAAAAATTGACACAAAGGTGAACTGTCACGAACATATATAAAGAAATACTTACCCCGACAATAAATATTTAATAATTGAAAACAAGAAGTTATTTATCGGCAACATAGCAAAGGTTATGTAAACTCGAGTACAAATACAGCATACTGCTACACGATTAACTAATTCGACATCTAACGCTCAAGTAAAATGGTTGCATAGTACTTTGATAGAAATCAGTACAAGTTAAGCTAATACAATACAGCTCCTGGTGAAGAACTTTTCAACGCCATTCAAGGATATAATGACACGATTCTTTCGTCTACAGGACTTACCGGCGAAAAAATATCCTGAGATTTATGAAGTTCTTCAGAGTAAGCAAAAGAAGTTACTCTAATACCACAACAAAGGACAAAAAACCATCACATATAATCCTGGTGATATCATCAACTCTAAAACAGATCGCAGAAATAACACGCAGAAATGACACGATCCTTAAAAAGAAAGGGAAATTTATTCACAAAGACTGTATCCTCAAAGTAGCTACACAATGCAGGATTAATTAATATATTTTTAATTTTTGCGGCATCATTTTCTGACTTAATTACAGATTAGCAGTTAATATCTTCCAACCATAGACTCCGACGTTCACTGAATTTTTTAGGTTCTATTCTCAAGTTTGTCACTGGTACTCCTGACCACAACGACCTCATAGAAATGAAGACAGGACTAAATCAGTTGATAGAAAATAATAATCAAGAACGTGAGATTAACACACAGTTTGAAAATACACTAGTGACATTAGATCCAAAATCCGTTATTGAAGAACTAATTATTGCAGAAGTTCATAAGGAATAAGAAGAAATTATTAATACAATAATTTTGCTAAAACAGGAAACTTTTATTCTGGTACTTCTTACATCATCTTAAAGCTGTTCAAAAAATTGCATCCACAGAAGATTTCCACATACCTATAATTATAATCTTAGAATACTCTGACACTCACGTTTGTATGTACAAAAATGCTGTATCCTACACTATAATTAATAACGGTTGTAAGCTATAAAATTTAACACCTTAAGCACACTCGTATATGCATGGCAAAGTTCAATTAGACTCACAAATTGCAATATATGAAGGAAATTTTATAAAAATTTCCAAATGTAAAAATTGTCTAGGATCAAATATTTATAAACAAGATTATCCCGACAATTGTTCTATTCCTTTGCTTAAGAACAATGTAATATTATTTAAGAACATTATGTACCATTCATTGTATTAGATCATGGGAATATAATTATTGATGGAGAACATTTATGGAATGGAGGACATGTTATTGATCCAAACCTCATACAATTTAATCATTGTGCTATATTAGTTAAGGTATAAAATACATATGTTATTGTATAATCATGATCGGAAAATTAAACATGTAATTCAAACCTATCAAGGTGAACAGTTAGAAGAACTGAAAATATTGACTTCCAACTCGGATTACAAATATTCAAATAGTCAGAAAATGTACAATTTTATGATCCCTCAAGAGGAACA
The DNA here is from genome assembly GCA_907269105.1 of Volucella inanis. Lineage (NCBI taxonomy): Eukaryota > Metazoa > Arthropoda > Insecta > Diptera > Syrphidae > Volucella > Volucella inanis. The sequence goes on along the minus strand of OU026154.1, from coordinate 69,832,920 downwards.
CCCATGGGAATTCACTTTGTATTTAATACTAGCTGTAATAACTTTAGCCTTAATAATCTATGCTGCTGTCAAAACATGCATATGCTATCGAGTACATCAAAAAACAAAGAGGGAACGATTATTCAACTAAATATACGAAACTGACCTTCGCCATATCCAAACTCTGATGTTTTGAAATGAGGATATTTCATCTTAACGCAGGGGAAAGTTAAGGAACATATTTAGGAAAACAAAAACAAGACAACAACGCCAAGCAAAAAACAAAACATGTTTATAAACTGGTAAACACAATTAGCCAAAACATTTTTCTAGCTAACAAAAGACAAGAAACACAACTTTATCAGCCAACAAACAAATGAAGAGAAAAATAAATTAATCAGCCAGCAGACGAAGAGAAAAAGAACCTTATCAGCTAACAAACAAACAACTCGATCAGACAGTAATCAATATAAATTTTTTTTGCACAAAACTGTGTGAACACGGAACACTGATAGTGCACTGATATCACGTGTGCATTCGTTGGGGTTCAGATCGGCACTCTCAATGCCAATAACAGACAGATCAAACCAATCGGCAGAATGACGAGCATTGGTAGCGAGTTCCATGCACCTGCAGACAAAAATCTCTTCAAAGATATCTGAGGTTAACTTCCTACAAAGCTTACAAGATGGAATTAAATTAACATACTCGTACTTCGATTACATTGTTAAAGTACTCTCTCGTGCGGACACCAGTCCTTAAATTTTTCGACTAAACGCAGTCACGGAGATACATACCGATGCCAACAAGTATGGATATGGTATCATTTTGCTGAGGTATAACCACGATCAGAAGTTCCTGAGACGTGAGATCGTCGAGATTTCGCAACGGTAGGGCCACTTTTCGCCGCGGAAGACGAAAGAGCTCGATGGTCGACCATATTTTATTCCGGAGATTAAAGCTAAGGCAACAAAGGCAGTTCCGAATTTTGTTTAATGTATCCTGGTAATAAAGAAAGCAGGACGACAAGAAGAATTCTTATCGCCATCAGACAAGAAAGATCGACCCTTACAGACGTAACATATTGACCATATCGACCCCATGGAGGAGACCAAGAAGAAGTATTACGACATTCTCGTTGTGGTGGACGCTTTCTCCAAATGATGGAAAACTCCAAAGATGTATAAGCTTGGTGAGCCGGTAGCAGTGAAGAGAACTCAGGTTGGTCCATGTTTCAAACTGAAACCGGTACGAGATCGAGAAGGTAGGTGACCATAAAGGACCAAATTCTACAACCGCCGCTGCAGACAAATTCAACACATAAGGACGAACCTATATCCAGGGCGGATGACTTATCAAAATAGCCGAATGTAGAATCTAATTGTGTACTGGAAGCACCAGAAGGCCTCTCTCTTACTCTGCCTACGATGAGTCAATCTGCCCATATACAGTGTAGACCATTGTATAGAATTTATCAAATTTATAGTAAAGAATTCATAAGCATTAAAGAATCTTTTTATTAATTGATAGTAAAGAATTTTAAGATCAGTGCTGTTTGATTGCTTGTGCGTTAAGATCCCACATATACAAGTATGTATATATATATAGATAAAATTTGCTTACACTTTTCGTAAAAAATTAAACAACAGCCATACATAATGGTATGAATCATATGAACTATAATCATTGAAAATGGGAAACAGCTGCCCCGCCAAAGGAATTGTTTGCCCGGAAAATTTAAGTTCATACGGATACATATTTTAATTTTGCAGACCTACTTATGTGATAAACATACTCGTTTGCACTCATGTTAAATCCAAAGTGTAAAAAAGCGGTTCCTTATTACAATTGACAAAAACGCGACAGACATAATCTTTTGCGGTAAATACACAAAGTAAACGTAAATCATATATGTATAGGGTTTTCCAATAGGGACTTGACAACTTTGAATTTAATTTGTGAACGCACTCTTTCAGTAATCATCCAACTGTCACTGTCAATTTATTCAGTAAACTCAACATTTTCATCATCAACAAAAATTTATACAAAAGTATAAAAATTTTCTACAGATATTCGGAGTCGCAAAATCATCTTCAGTGACGAAGCTCATTTTTGGCTCAATGGGTTCAATAAGCAAAATATGCGTTATTGGTCGGGTAAAAACCCACATGTGCTTCATAAATCACCACTTTATCCACATCCCATCCGGCGTTATTGGGCCATATTTTTTCGTTGACGATAACGATCGTCACGTTACTGTCAGCGTTATCGCGCCATGATCACAGATTATTTTTGGCCCGAATTTTAAGATATGGACTTGGACGACATGTGGTTTCAACAGGTTGGTGCCACAACCCACACAGCACTCGCTACAATCGATTTATTGAAGAGTAAGTATGATGAGCGTGTTATCTCAAGACATGGGCCAGTCGATTGGCCGCCTCGTTCGTGCGATTTAACGCCGCTTGACTATTTTCTGTGGGGCTACGTTAAGTCATTGGTTTATGCCAACACGCCGACGACGTTGGAAGAGCACAGAGCCAACACTGAACGCGAAATAGTGGCCGTTTCGGCCGAAATGTGTGGCCGAGTCGTTGAAAATTGGGTCCAAAGAATCGACCGCTGCAAACGTGCCCGCGGTGGCCATATGAACGAAGTCGAGCTCCATTCATAAATGTTTTGATTGTACTTCATGCCAATAATAAAGTTTTTGAAATATCTCAAATGGTTTGCCTTTTATTTAAAAAAAAATTTGTCAAGTCGTTATTAGAAAACCCTATACTTACTATATACCTATGTATGAACCTATCTGTTATGTTGAAATACATACATACATAAATATATGTAGAGCTCTCTCGGTGAACGCAACATATATAGAAACATATTCTCGTATTCAAAAACTAAAGATTAAATTGTGTTCACAGTTTCTTTTCATTTCATTTATTAAAACCAATGTGTTATATGTGTTATGTGTTGTACTATATACATGTATATGTACATTGTACATGCATACATATTTTTTTAAATTTTCCACGCTAAAGTATGATTTCAAATATATGCGTTTATGCTGTCCTATACTTTTAATATTTATGTGGGCCAAATAGAGGTTTAAGCTTCATTCTCTTTTTTCTTTTTCAAATTTTTTTTTATTGTAGCTACCATAGTTACTTCCGGCATTGAAAGCTTGGTTTCTGCTTGAAAATCACAACGTCGCTCAATCTGCAATCTTGCTCGCTCAGCATTTAAGGAAATAGGCGTTTGTAACCATAAGGAATAATCTATTTTGAGAGACCCAGTCAATAACTAAAAATAGAAAATATACATATGTAACATATGTATTGAATGAAAAAAACATATTTATTGTCAAATTACCTCATCGAATGGCCTATCACCTATATAAAACATTGACTTTAACACTGACGTCCTTATTCCCTTTATATTCTGACCTTTAGTTGCTTGAAAGTCGCTTTGTTGTATTTCAGTAACATTCAATTGTTCAAAAAGCCATTCCTTATTATTTTTAAGGTAATTATACAAAACCTATAAATTATTATAAATAAAAAATGTTTATTCAAATTTTGATATACATACATATACACATGTATCAACAATCTTACATTATTAAATAAAAAAACAAAAAAACAGATTTTACCAAATTGTATGCAATGTCTAAATTAGTAAAAATTGCATAAAAAAGAAATTAAGTGTTCAAGAATTTTAAAAGTATTTTACAAGAAAATACAACTACGACATGCATTAAGTAAATGTGAAACCGATCGGAAGAAGTGAAATTTATAACATATGTATATTAAAATGAATGAAAAAAAATTATGTTAGACAGAAATATGTTCCCTCGATTGTGTGACCTAAATTGGGGAACGATAATGTGAGACGTATGTTATACATATACATATGTATGTATCTGCACAAGATGTGCTTGAAGGTATAAATACTCGTACCAAGTTCATATCTGTTTTACCTAAAAATAAAAAAAATAAAAAAAAAAACACATAATAACCTTAAGTGATTGTTTCCCAATATTTAATGTAAGAATATCACTCGCTAAAACATCCGCAACACAATCTGCGCTTCCGACGTCAAGCTCCAGAGGATAGCTTAATGGAGGACTGTATGCAGACCTGCCATTCACTTCGTCTGCATTAGCCGTACTTGCACCGCTTAGTCCTTCTTCTGATAGAAAAACCATATCATTAAAAACACTTTCCCGTGACTGCTTCAAAAATAAGTTAATTTGATCTGTGTGTTTATCATGTTCGTCAATAGAACAAATGGCCTCCGAAAGGGAGAAGCATATTGATACTTTCGCATAGTTCTTTTCTGTAAGCGATTATATTTTGAAATATTTTTTTAAAAATTAAATTGAATGTATAACGCTATGCTGACTCATTTACCTTTTTCATATTGATCTGCGTTTTTCATTAATTCCGTATAAAGAGCAGCACATATAATTTGTAATAGAACAGAATCACCTTTAAAAACAAAAAAAATCCTGATTAACATACTCGTACTTCGTAACATGACACAACATACCTAATGGTTTTGTTGATATTGATATGGCATCCTGTAGTAGTACAGAAGCTTTATATAATCCTTCCGGCATAATTTCCCACAATTCAGAAATGCATGTTAAGGCTACAGACATAGCTTGATACATGCTAGCTCCAGTTTCAACCGCACTTATTAATATCTCTAGAATGCAATCGGTGACTGGATAGACCAAGTGCATGATAGCTTCCAACCATGGTGGATGTTTCTGGTTCCAAACCTAGAAAATTCTGTCTTTTTTACTTTTATCCAATATAGGAAATTAAACTATCTTACTTGCCGTTTATCTAGACAATCGCACCAATTTGGTGGACCATTTTCCAATGCGGTTATAAGACATGTTTTAATGTCGGATGACTTACCGATTGAAACTAAAATATACGTCAATGACAGCACAATTTGGAAATTTGTTTGACCAATGGGATCTATTTTCAAATTAAATATTAAAACTGTGGTGCTTACAAAAAAGAAAAACATTTTTTTTTGTATTAAATTACCATCATCATTAGCGATTAAATCATTGGGATTAAAACATTCCCGTCGACACATAAAAGCTCCACACTTTTCGTAGTTTTTTGTATCTACAAAGGATTCTTTGGCTGCATTTTTAAAATTCTCTGGGCTTGGCAAATATTTCAACAAATGAGGCAAAATAATTGACGATAATTTCGCATCTCTCATAAGTACTACCTTCATTTTTAGATTTTGAAAAATTTGTAAAAATATATATAATTTTTTTTCTTTACACTTAAATCTAACAACAATTATATGAGTATGAACTACCAAAAACACTTAATATTTATGATGGACCGTAATAAGTACATCGTCAAAACGAATATGTACAAATCAAGTGGATCATTTTATTAAAACTTCTTGCATTTTCGAGAATTATTTTTCTTTTTCTGCTCAAACATTCATGTACATATACTATCATAAGTTTCTACTGTTTATGATTTGTGTTAAAGCTAAATTTGAATGACTGGGCTTTTAAAAGTTACCTCGAATTGTTTTTATTTAAATAAAAATCGCAATGATTTGTGTTAAAGCTAAATTTGAATGACTGGGCTTTTAAAAGGTACCTCGAATTGTTTTTATTTAAATAAAAATCGCAATGGGTTATGTTTTACGCAGTTGAGATACTTTTCAAAATGGAAATAAATAGGGACTATTTCAGGCATATTGTGACCTTTTAGAGAAAAAGAAAAACAAAAAAAACCCTACACAAACACGTGGGAATATTTGCGCTGTTCGCGGGATTAACTTTGTCAGAGCCTGGACTGTTCGTGAGTGGTATTACAGTACGTAAATCGTTACAATATTTGATTGCCGTATAATTTCGGTAAAAAGAACTTATTCGATCCATCAAAGAAAATTTGCAGACACGCAACTATGAACCATTTTTAAAACGGAAGATAACGGGCGATGGAAAGTGGATACTTTATAATAAAGTGGAACGGAAAAGATCACTAAGCAAAAAAGCTGAGCCACCTTTAACCATTCCAAAAGCTTGTGTTCAACCTAAGAAAAGCATGCTCTGTATTTGGTGAAAATAGAAAAAAATTGTGTATTATGAGTTTCTTCTCCATAACCACATCATTTATTTTAATAAGTATTGCGCTCAATTTTATAGACTGAGGGATGCGCTCAGAACTACTTAACCGGAAGGACATCGTGTACCACCAAGACAATTCTACAACGTATCTTTGCAGGCTCGGCATAAGTTGGTGCCATATCCAGATCTTGCACTTTTCGATTACCATTTATTCCGATGACAGCAGAACTTACTTAATGGAAACAATTTCATATCGCTAGAAGCTTGTAAAATACACTTGGAAGTTGGAGCAATTTTTCACCCAGAAAAATCAAACGTTGCAAGGGCGTTATGAAATTGCCCGGAAGGTAACCAAATGTGGTAGCAAACAATGGTATATATAACAAAATAAAATTTTTTCTAACAATAAAGATTAATTTTTTAATTGCAGCTAAAAGAAAAAGACAAAAAAAACTTATTGACCAAACCAATATGTATAGGTGAGCATGCATTGGTTGGAAAGAAATGTTTGGCTGAATTTTAGGTTGTTAAGAAGGAAACATGGGAAAATACATCGTTTAATTATAGATATCTTATCAAGTATAACACTATTCGAACATATCACAAACATATTCATTGGCAACACCTAATACCATATGTCACTTACCATCCGGCAAACTCTCCTACAAAATATCGATCTAATGAACAAAAAAATCTCACACCAAGCACGCATGATACATAACGTAGCAGAAAGCTCTATCCGGAATCATATAAAAGGAGATCTTCGGGATATTATTTTTTGATCATAATTTGTTCAACATCAAACATCAAAGAGTGAAGTGTTCAGTGAATTGACCTGAGAGTTCTCGTTTAATCAAACAGTAAATTGTTCAAGTGAGTAATATTTACACAGTCATATTATACAGTCATTATCATAGATCAACGAACATTTGACATGAGCAGACTGGCGATTGAATTTACCACTGAAGAACGAAAACCCAATTAATTTATCACTGGGAAAAGAGGCGAGAAGCTCTACCTGCAATGGGTAAGAAGGAGCGTTCCAAGGAGAAGGTGCAGAAAGTGTACGATGAGTTCGTGGTACACTGTAAAGAACAAGTAGCAAATTTCGGATGGAACTTTGTTACATTCATGCACTCAAAATTGACAGACTGCGAAATTCTGTACGACGGAATTACGGATACGCAGTCAAAAGATGACACGTGGAATATGACACGTCATCCTGGGAAGAAGAACCGGCTAAATCTTCACAAAGGAACAATAATTTTCTGCCTATTCGGGCAAAGAAACGGAAGACTTCAGGATCTCCACCACCAAGACTAAAGTCACAACAGAAGGCAGTACCTGTACCAGCCCCAACACCGATAGCAACATAAAATATTTCGACACCACAACAGGCTTCTTCATCTAAGGCAGCCATGAAGGCCATGTCACCACCCCTGGCTGCAACGGACCCAAGACACACAATAATGTCTCCTATTGTTTGTTTTTGGCTAAACGGGGCAGACCTGGGTCGTTTCGCGAAGCCGCAAGATCTAAACTAGAAGATACACAATATTGATAGCTCGAAATCAGTTGTTACAACATCAAGCAAAGAGGACCACACAAAAATTAGGGAGTACCTAAGGCAGAAAACCGAATTTATTACATACACAACGAAGGAAGATATAAAAACCCTGTTGGTTCTAAAAGGGATACACCATTCATATGAGGCCACCATATAAATCCACCAGACCAGGCAAATTATTTAATAACTTTGTTATTGAAGTTACCAAAGGGTGTGATCTACCACCCATCTATTCAAAAACGCTTTTGCTAAACCAGAAGATTTCATGGAAGAAATTTAGTTCAAACGGCATTACGTAATGCTGTAACTATCAGAAATTTGGACATATTGCCAGCAACTGTCGGATGAAATTCGGGTGCGTTAAGTGCAAGGAGTACCATTTAACTGGAAACTGCCCAAGGACAAAAGAAAACACAAATGATGCAGCGGTTTATTGAATAAACTGCAAAGATGTGACACCCAGCCAACTCAACAACAGTGCCAAATAAAATGGGACGCACGTGCGTGGAAGGATATAGACCAATTGCTTTGCTGTGTTGTGTTGGCAAAGTCCTGGAATCAATAATTCTTAGAAATATTAACATAGAAAGCGAAGAGAGAGGACCTCTGCCGTCAAATCAATATGGATTTAGGCCAAAGCATTTAACAATTCATCCCAATTCATCCGGAGCACTAAACAGAAAGGAGACAACAGCAGCATGTCTCGTGAACATTTGCGTCTGGCGTCTGGGTCAATGGACTCATCTTTAAACTTATTTAGTACGGTTTCCCTGGATATTTGGTAAGATTAGTAACCAGTTTTCTTAAAAACCGATTCTTTTATGTACAGATATACAACAAGAAATCCAGAATTAGGAGGATCAACGCAGGAGTAACACAGGGATAGCGGCTGGGGCCAATTCTGTTCAACCTCTACACAGCAGACCAGCCAACAAATACATTGGGTTCCAAGACACCATCACGTATGCTCACTTTCTACCACCAGAGATAGCAACGAGACGAGTACAGGATCATATAACAAGTCTATTGGAGTACTACTTAAAGTGGGCCTTAAGATTAACAGCAGCAAGTCGGAACTTATCTGTTTACGGATCCCAATGACAGTTGTCAACGGGAGAAGAAAGAAAACCCTTGTAAGGAGAAGCAGCAACGAGGCGACGCCATTCTACAAAAAGAACAACACTGGACATAACAGAGGATAGCACCCTGAAATTAACTAACCTAAATTTTAAACTTGTTTATTCTATTTATAATTTATGGTAGAATTAAAAAAAAACATGTAATAGATTAAATAAACATAAATATTGTAAAAACAATGCAACCCTAGCCATAAAACGATCGTCGGGACCCTATTGTTGAGCCGTCAAGGTTATTTTTAGTTATACATCTAGTTCTTAGTCAATTTGTAAATAGTACGACTAAATAAAAGAAAATCTTAATCTAAAAAAAATTATTTTTTGATTTTCTTTTGAGATGTACGAACAAGCACTAGCCTCTGGTCTGCTCTAAAAATTTTTATAATTATCTCACTGTATATATGTATTTTGTTGAAAATAAAAGAAAACAGTATTCATTTACAAGCGCCTTTTATAAACAAAAGTATTTACATTAGACTTCACTATTTCATCAAAATTGTTTCCATGACGTTTAGCTAAATAACAAGAACAAGGTGTATTTGTGTTTTCAAAATCATTTATTACCTGGATAACCTGCGTATTGCAAGTTGTATTTACATTTGCAAAATTATTTAAATAAAATGTTTTAATAACTTTAACCGTTTATTGAAGCTTTTAATGCGTTATTTGAAGTTGTTATTGAACATTTTCCACTATTTCAAATATAAACTGGAAAATGACATTTAAATCAAAATGTCAGCCAAACAAAATCGACCTGAAAGATCCTATATTTTAAAAATTAGCAAGTTATCCCATTTGCTCAAAAGCTAAATTAAAATTAGATGGCGTTTAATTCCAAACCTGGGGTACTACCCCAAAGTCGAGTACCCACCTATAAATTTAAAATAAATAGTTGATCCGACTTTTTTTCGAGCGACTATTTATGACAATTTACTGACTAATATGTAATTTAAATATAATATTTACACAATTAACTCCATATCTCAAATGTGCCTGAAAATTTTTCAAAAATATGCCATTAAGATCGTATGTTAGTATCAGTGCGCAAAGAAATGCATTTCATGTCTTTGTCAGAAATTATTTAAAACGATTACCTCTTTGCGGATTTATTTATACTTAGATCATGTAAATAGATATAACATACGTACATAGATAAATTCAGTCGCAAAATGCAAATTGAGAAATAAATATAAAAGTAATATATAACTTATAAGTATATGTATCTTTCTTGTTTAATTTATTGTTGAACTGAAACGAATCTTTGATCACTAACTTACGTTGAACTGGATAAGCAAATGATTACATAAGTCCTCTGTAGAACGTTACAAAGGTTTTTACTCTTTTTGAAGTTGTCTCAAAATAAGATAGAGGTAAAATAAAAATGCTTCAAAATTTTTGAAAATTAACCCAAACAAACAAGCGGAGATTCTAAAGAGACGTTTTTCCTGCAAATGCGCTTGGTACTATATATAGTATATCAAGTTGACGCCCAGAGAAAGAAAGTGGAATCAACAATGAAGTCTATAACAAGGACAGCCGTTGTTTACTTTTATACCAAATACTTTATAAAATATTTATAAATGACTTGGTTGGAGGCATAAGAGTTGTAATTATTAAACTTATATGTATGGTTTTAAACTTAATCTACATTTAGCTGATTTTTAAATACATAGTACTTTTTTATAAATGATTATAATAAAATAAAACATTTTAAATCTAATGCTAATAGAGAAAAAAATATTTACTTTGACAAGGTATGACCAGTCTGCTTCAGGAAATGCTAAAAGCACTTTCAATTCCAATGTCACCGCTGTATTTGCGTCCAAATTAGAAAACTCGGTTACCCATTGACTAGGGTGGTCTTTTGGAAATAACCCAGCCAATGCGAATATAATCCAAGCGCTCGGTAAACCTTCACGCGATGAAAACATTTCCATATTATCCAATCCTTTACGAAATACCTGAGGCAATATTTTTTAATAACGTTTATTAGACTCACTTTTTTTAAACATTGGCGAATAATAAAACCTTTGAAAGCATTCCAAGAGGTGCACCTCGTAATAGAAGACAATAAAAGAGCTCTCGACATTTTGCATGGATATCTCGTATAATAACACTCTGGTTAGTGATTTGAAGTCCTATTCATTATAAAGAAACATAAAATAAATTAACATACTAAGCACTGACAATCACTAGGATGATTCACTCTTTATACCTGTTGGAAATTTTGTACCTAGAAACTTTTACTGCCTGTGAACAGGTACATATTTTCTCAACAGGAAGTTGTAAAATTAAAGGGTAAATAAGAAACGACCGTTGAATTTTCAAAAGATCAAACAATAAACTACTTAAAAAGTGTATAAAAAGATGCAAGATGCACCACTAGGATGAGGCCATTGCGAATATTTCGTTGCAGAAGTTCATAACTGCAATTTTTTTCAAAGTTTTGTTAAGAATATTAAAAAAAAAGTGTTGAAAAGAACTGTTTTATTTAGTTAAAACAGAAATGGGTTCCGGAAAGACTTTGGAAGCGACAGAAAGAGGAAAAATAGATGCTTTCAATGAGTTAGGATTCTCAGGCCAGCAACAATCCGAAGGATAATACGAAAAAGTGGTACTATACAAAGAAGAAAACTTCAAAAGAAACCTGTTCTGAGACAAGTACACAGGGAGCATCGAATGAATTTTGCACGAGGACATATCGCTTGGACCAGTAAATGGAAACGCTTTGTCTTTTCGGATGAAAAAAAGTTTAACCTTGACGGCTCCGATTGTTAAAACTTTTATTTCCATTATCTAAGAAAGGAGGAGCTTATTTTAGCAAGACATCACAGCCGTACATTAGGTGTAATGGTGTGGGGAGCTATTACCTACTATGGCACAATCGAGTTGGAGTTGTTGTCCACAACAATGAACGGAAACAACTACAAATGTTTGCTGGAACGGTCATTTCCAAAAGTGAAAAACATTTTCGGACCCCTACCTTTAATATTCCAACAAGACAATGCCCCCACCCACACTTCCAGGGTTTTTAGAAATTGGATTCAATCAGAAAAAGTGGAACTTTTGCCATGGCCCCCCTATCCACTGGACTTAAACATAATCGAAAATGTTTGGGCATTGTTATCTCGTAAAGTTTATGAAGGCGGCAGACAATTTGAAGCCAAGGACACTTTCATCGAAGCTATCCGTGATACCTGGATCCAAATATTTCTTGATAATTTAAAAAAAAAAAAAAACTGTGTGATTCTATTCTAAACCGTCTTATAAAGTTCAAATAAAAATATGGCGGCCATACTCTTGTTAATGTAGAAAATCATAATATTCAAATGTTTTAAAACTATAAAATGTAAACATTATATTCATTTTTTCCTTTCTAGTGGCGCATCTTATTATACGCTGTTCAAGTAGTTCATTATTTGATCTTGGGAAGTTCCAACGGTCGTTTCTTATTTACCCTTTAATTTTACAACTTCCTGTTTTGAAAATATGAACTTTTTCACAGGTATTAAAAGTTTTCGGGTACAAAATTTCCAACAAGTATAAAGCTTGAACATCGATTGCAAAATGTATGGCCTCATTTTAGTGATTGCCAGTGTATGTACTAATTGTGTCTCACTTACCAATGTATGCTTCTCCACTTTCGCTAACGTGAGGCAAAAGCTCAGAAATACAAAACAGTAAATTGCAAATATCAACCAAATGCAACTGTGCCCGAGCTGTACTTGTTATAATCTTGAAAAAAAAAATGTTTATATGTATGTGCATATATATATATATATATATATATCCGCATGTTTATACCTGTGAGTAACGTACTGTTAATATGGTAAGTGTCTCATTAAGCATTCCAGCGAAAATTCGTTGTGCCATTTTGGGAGGTACAGAGTTCCACAAATCATCCTTGGTACCTCTCATGTAATGCCACCACATTTGAATAGTATAAGATCCTCTTTCAGATTCGAAAAAAGGCTCAGTGCTTTCCCAAAATAAACAATCGGCATCTTGAACTATATAAAGCAAAAGCAGCCTACAATGAAGATCTAAAAGTCGTTCTGCTAACGCCTCCGCCATTTGCGAAAATTGTTTGAAAGACAGCTTTTATAAAAACAAGAATTAGTCTCAATAAAGTTTACATATATGAGAAAAATTACCTTAAGCGAACCACCTTTTTCATCGCCCCTTGGCGGATAATCTTTGACTGTAACAGCAGTTAGATATACTTTTAAGGAATTTTTAACTAGGGCTGCAGCACCAATTGTTGCCGTCAATACAGATAAATCAGCGTGATCTAAAGACTCTTGACTAAGCACATGAATATGCTCTAATAAGAGGTCAGCAGATTTGGTAACCATGCTCACGAATTTGTCAGGATCAGAATTTTTAACCACAAGAGTGGACGTCTTTTAAGAAGTCAAATTGGGAATCAAAATAGTTATATCTAGTTTTAGAAAACATAAAATCTAATTTTATAGAATGTTATTTTGTTTATCAACCACCCCAGGAATGCTTTATAGTCATCTATGTAAAGGAAATACAAATTAAAACATGTGTCCGTGTACTAATACATGGAAGAACAACTTGTTGCTATAAACTAGATAAACAAGTCATTTGAGTATCCCAGGTTATGATATAAATTCTTTGAAAGATGATTAGATGTTTAAGCCGAGAAATGTTGCTCTACTATCTAAAATGTTTATCGAATGAATTCGAAACTAATGCTGATTCTATGGCTAGTCCTTAACTGATTTTATATATCTATGAAAGAAAATTGACTTTCGAAATAAATAAATAAGCCATATCCTACTATCCTACACAATAAAAATCGAGAAATATATTGTATATGATCATAGATTAAACAGAGCCTTGCAAACATCGCGGAGCGCAATATTAAAAAAAAAAAAAAACAATACCCTATAGTTACTTTTTGTATATCAGCTCCAATAATTTCTCAAAGAACAAGCACTCAATGTTATCAACTGAATTTTTGATCGTATTCAAATTTGAATTTAAAAAAAAAAAAAACGATATTGGCAAATAAATAGGTAGTCCAAGAGCTGTTGCTTGCGTATGCAAAAAAAAACTTCTTTTGTTAGCTATTTAATCTTTAATATCATCAAGGACCAAAATACTCGTAATAATTTCGTTTACAAAAAAAAAAAACTGATATCACTGATTGTGTAAAAATGATTAAATATTATATATATATATATATGTGTGTGAAAGATAAAAAATAATTACGTCATCTTCTGCTTGTGCCTCGGCTATAGTATGCAGTAGCCCCGAATGCTTTTTATAAGCTGCATAATACTCCTCTTCCCACCTACTCGTATATATCCACCAAAAATATAAACCAATCTTTAATTATGATAAAATATTACCAAATGACGATTTTAATTGAAGCAAAAGAGGCATAGCGCGGAAAGTCTAATTTTCCCCCAACAACTCCTGAGCAAATAGGCTCTTGAAGAACACTCTGATGTTTCTATAAGCGCGTTAACAAATATTTATATAAAACAACAAAACCTTTCATAAAAAAACTATCTACCTGATAGTATTGGAGATCTCTTTGCAAAAGAATAGGGACTCTGTCCATTAAATTTCCTTCTTCCATCACTTCCATAATTAATTTTTTTTTTTTTAAATTTTTAGTTTAAAAAATAATATATTTCTGTAAGTAATAGGTTTTCAAGATACTATTGATTAAACAATATATATATCACTAATGTCTATATATACGTATATATATGCATTTGACTTGTTTTTTGGTTACTTAGCAATCGTTGTTCTTAACAGTTCATGTTATAATAACATATTCACCGAAAAAGAATTGTCAACTTCATTATTTATCTATTCATCCCTTCGAGTAGATGTAGAATATATTCGATATAGACAAGACTGACATAACAGACGATTAAACTCCATCCTCTGTATCCGAGAGTATAGAGCGTACAAGATATGCAATGGAAAAAACAAATGGTATAATTACTAAATATGGCAGACCTGCTATGCTGAAAAATCCACCATCTTTGGAAGTCGGCTCTATGGATTCTGTGGAGAGTCATTTGTTTCGTTTTATTTTTGGGAAGATCTTAAACCTAAGCTCCACCACAACATTCTCAAACAACTACGTATGGAATAAGAAGTCTGATCGGGGCAAAAAAAAAAAAATCAAAAGCCTTAGCGATGAAAATATCGAACTTCGGGCCACATTAACTAAAACGGAAATAATCTGCAAAGAGCTAGAAAAGCTTACTCTTGAGAGGAGTATGACTTAAATTAGAACTCCACGTATAAAGTTAGATGGATAAGAAAGACTTAAGCCGTGAAACTAATTAGATCTTGAATAAATGATAAGACAGAAAACATAAAGCTGATTCCTAACTCAAAATCGTAACTTGTCATGAAATTAAGACAAATAAACCGAACAATACAAGAAAAAAAATGACATTAGGCACACTTTTCCCGAAGAAAACCGAAACACCATACAACGGCCACTGCCGCCAATCAACGTAACCGGGATTGCGGATTATAGAAAACTTTAAACAAATTACGTAGCAAACTTCAAACGGTTACACAGTCGCAGCTCTTAGAAATTCAGCGTCATTGACACTGACAGCTATCATTTAGTGTCTCATGAGCAACGTACAGTGAAAGTGCAATGGTACACTTATGAAAGCAAATCGAAAGGGACGATAAGTGTTGTAGCTAGAAAACTAAACACGTAGTCGTCAAAAGAAAATGTTATAAATCAGTTTAAAAACAAGCCATTTTAAAATTGTTGATACTAGCAACATCATAAAGCGAGAGAAGCAAAAATCGAAAGGAAGAGAAACAACAGTCAAATGCAGCGTTCCTCTTTTCATGCTAACTTTCGATAAGACCGATAATCTTTGAAAGCAAACACAAATATGAAAAATTAACTATTTTGGTCTGGTGCCTTAATGTCAAAGTGTGACTGGATTGGAAAAAAAACTATCTTTTCATATTGGGTATATATTTTAATTCGTGCGGTTTTTTTTTCAAAATTTGAACGTTTATTTAAGAAAAATATGTACAATTATATTATTCAAAGTATTGCCCATCTAAAATCCTAAAAGAACTGCGACGGCTTGGCAGCCAAAAATGAATCAAGCCCATTTTTGATATTCTACTCTGATGTGGACCGTATTTCAGTGAGGGCGTTCTGCATCGACCGGAACAAATAGTAGTCAGAAGGGGCAAGGTCTGGGCTATAAGGCGGGTGGTGTAAGACTTCCCATCCATTGTTTTCTAAATAGTGTGAGGCCGAGCGTTATCATGATGGAAAATTATTGCCTCGTGTCTGGTCGCATATTCCGGGCGTTTTTCGGCTACTGCTCTCTTCAAACGGATTATTTGTGTTCGGTAGAGTTGTCCATTGATGATTTCACCCAGTTTTAGCAGCTCATAATACAGCACACTCATCTGATCCCACCAAATACAGAGAATTACCTTCGCGCAATGGATATTCGGCTTTGCCGTTGATTTGGCTGGTTCGCCATGTTTCACATATGATTTTTTGAGCTTGGTGTTATCGTAATGGATCCATTTTTCATTACCATTAACAATCTGATGCAAAAACGACTTTCTTTTGTGGTGTTCCAGCAGAATTTCGGACACGCAAAACCACCTTTCGACGTCTCTCGGCTTGAGTTCATGTGGAACCCAATTTCCTTGCTTTTGAATATATCCAGCTACTTTTAAACGTTTTGAAATGGCTGCTTGAGTGACATCCAAAGATTCTGCGAACTCTTCTTGTGTTTGGCAACAATCTTCATAGAGTAATGCTTTCAGTTCTTCATCTTCAAACTTTTTTCGCTGCCCTGGACGTTCATCGTCTTCCAAGCCAAAATCACCACTTATAAATCGTGAAAACCACTTTTGGCACATTCGTTCAGCTAACGCATGTTCACCATAATCTTGCACCAAAATACGATGAGTTTCGGTAGAAGTTTTCTTCATATTAAAGTAATGAAGAAGAACTCCCCGGAAAAACACTTTTTCAGGCCCAAAGCTCGACATATTTGAGTGAAAAAAAATTATTGTTGTTTAAGCTTCAAATGAATGACATATACTGAGATGACGTACAATGACAGTAGCTTTCCAACGCATGTTCCAATGGAATAATAACAATGAAATAATACAAGTTACGCCATCTCTTAGCAAACTGCACGAATAATATAAGTTATAGACCCAATATAATATATCGGCTGAAAAGTTCGTAAGCTAACATAGTAAAACATATTTTTTTAAATTCGATTTTGTCGAATTTTTTTTATTGAACATTGTTCAATTCGAGGGCAAGTGACAGAAAAGTCACTGGGGACCAGATCTGTAGAATACGTTGTATGGGGAAACAATTCGTAGAGTAACACATGCAATACGTTCTGGTTTTTGCTTGATTGTGAGCTCGCGCGGCACCAACTTTGCACAGCTTTCCCATGTCCAAATATTCATTCGCAATATGTCCAACACACTCTTTTGATATCTTCAAAGTCTCAGCTATCTCTCAGCCCGTAACAGTGGGCGACCACTGCGTGCATCGTTTCTGGTGTTCATCATTTCGCCCCGTTTTAATTTTGCAAACATCTCAACGGTTGATTTTCCTGGTGCAGAGGCCAAATAATGTTTATCAAGCCAAACTTTGATTTCAACAGTATCGCTGCTGGTGACCGGAAGGGATACGATTTAACTCTTGCCAAATCTGAGTTCAAATAAAACGCTGAACGTCTATTTCGTTTGCGTTGGAGAAGAGTTTATTTCTTCTCCCTTTTACATCCCCACCCCCGTGGATCGAACCCGACTCACTAGTATTCAAGTCCAGAACGGCTAGCTTTGATGCAGGTCGTCTCATTAGTCCTTTAGATGTACGGATATCGGACTTCTCCATCGGTTCCTGTATACACACACCAAGTCTATTTTAGTTATTGATCTTGACCATTGACATCATTTGCCTCGGAGTGTCAGAGTTGGCATTTACTCGGTTACCCACCGTTTCCAAAAACGATCCCTAAGTTGTCGAGCTATTCGCTATTGTTTTCTTAGGCGGCACAGTTTCTCCAGTGGCTTGTCTGCACTCGGTGTCTTAGCTGTATTTGCAGATCCAACCAGAAAGTGGTTCGGCGTAAGCGGCTCTTCTTGATCGGTGTCAACTGGCAAATGTGTAAGTGGGTGAAAATTTACCACATTTTCGGCTTCTATTACAAGGCACTGTAGAGTATACTCGCGTGGCGACATTTTCTTGAGTGCATGGAGTAACACCCGCTTCACGCACCTTATCATTCGCTCCCACAGTCCTCTTTCCGATGAATTGGCTCTACAGTTGAACACCCACTGAACCCATTTAGTAGCCAACTAATCCTGCACACGGTCATAGTCAAACACTTCAGAGAATCGTTTTCCTTACTATTTTGCCTTTACAAAGTTCTTCGCATTGTCAGTTACTTCACGGCGGTTGATGAAATTTCGTATTGCCAAAATGCATGCGTCGGATGAAAAATCGCAGGCAATCTCGAGATGAATGGCGCGTACAACCAGGCAGGTGAAGAACGCTACGCGTTTTTCAGTATGGCCTCCAATCAAAAGAGTTAGTGGGCCAAAGAAAGTTGGTAACCACCTCCAGTTCATAGAATTAGTAGCCGCTAATATCTCCGCAATTCTATGCGCCACAAACGGTTTGTATCGACTATGCGTTAATAAAAACATGAAGCTGAAGATAATGCGGTAAACCATTTCGAAAGTAAAAGATTGGACCTTGAAATTCGACTACATCTGACAGCTTTGACCGCCATTTGTACCATCCTAAGAGAACTTTATCTGGCAACGATTCGTCCAATGGTATATCATGTCGCCAAGCCTCTCGCGTCAGCGACTTGGCAGCGATGGTAAAATGGCTTAGGAACCCCAACGAATCAAAAATTGACATTATGACACAATTAGCAGTTCTCTCTTTGTAGGGCTCCTCACTCCGGCAATGGCATTTTTTTTGACGTGGTTGAACCTTAACTGGTACCTGAAATCATCACTGGCCAGCTGCCAGAGCATGCCGAGTATTTTCTCAGCCTCCAGACTACTTTTAGCATTCACGAACACAGAAGCATCACTGCCTTGCAAAGCATCTAGAACTACTGATGAATTTGAGGTGAAGTTCCTTAATTCGAAACCGGCATCCTTGTGGATCTCCTTTATGATGATCCGTGAAAGCTTTAAGGGCATGTGGGTTGTGGGTTTTATGATTCATAGCGTTGATCATCTTAATGTACTGGGCTGCACAGGGCGAACATGAAGCCCTGGCTAAATCAGTATTTGGTGGAACATCTCCTTGATGTCTCCACACACAGCCACGGCTCCTTCACGAAAGTGAAATAATACTGACGGCAACGGTTGGTATTGTTGAGGTCCTTTACCTCGGCTGCGGCATCAAACACAAGGCGTAGTTTGGATGGCTTATTAGTGTTCACCACTCCAAAATGTGGCAGACACCATATCTTCGGACCAACTTCAGCGGCTTCTGCTGGCTGCATTTTACGGGCGTAGATCTTCGTGATGTAAGATTTGATGGTTGAGCTATAGGTGGCGGCGAAGTTCTCATCTCTCTTCATCTTGCGTTCTATACCAGCATGACGCTTGAATGCCATGGAAAGGCTATCGGGCAGATCAGTATTATTAGCCCTCCACAATAGTCCGGTTTGAAATCTTCCATTAATCCTTTTCGTTGTTGAACACTACCCAGCCGAGTTCCGTATTTGCAGCGTATTGACCATTTTTGTTTATCATCTGGAAATCATTTGGCAGGCCCAAGTGGCCATGAGTGGCAGTGGTTTGGCGTTGGAGTATAGCTGCAACTTCAATTACCCAAGGCGGATGTTAATACTAAGAAGTTCGCTATTACTCAAGCTTTCGATTCGGTAAGTTGAGATTTAACACTCCGTGAACGTTTCGAAACATATGCTTCTTATTGTTTCCAGCTCCACTGATGTAAACATCGACTAGCACTGTATGCTCTTGAGCCTGTATTCCTCTAATCCATTGCATATTTAGGCGGTGATGTTGACCACGCAGACGTAGCTCCTTCAGCAAATCGGCATCCAACATTATTATTGATGATCCTTCATCTAATACGGCATACGTATCGAGAGATTTGTTAAGACCATATAGCGTGACTGATAATACACGAAACAGCAACAACCTGCGTATCCAGCAGTTTACTACCAGGAGTACATGCAATTGGTTCCTCTGAAGTTTCATCCTACAGTTGTTGTTGCTGCGGTACAGGGCGCGCAGTTGGTACTTCGTGGAGCAGCTCTTGATGTTATCTTTGGCAACCATTAACGGAACAAATTCTCTTACTCCGACAGTTGCGTGTCCGAGTTTTAGGCAAGTGAAGCACAAGCGATTATGTTTTAATTTTTACAACCTCTCAGGTACTGATATGTCAATAAATCGCTTACATTCACTGACTTTGTGTTGACCTTACAATGAGCAATGAAAATCAGGAATTATCATTTGAAAAATCAAAAGTAACCTTCATTTGACCTTAAAAATGGGGCTCAAGGTCAAACACGTGGTCACCATCTTATGTCCTCTTCAGAACCTTGTGACTTTTGTTTGAAACATTTTTCGCGATATCATGTATTTTTCGAGTAATTTGGATGTCTCAAGTAAAAAAACTCACCCTGTATATTCAATCCAAATTGCGAGCTTTTATGTAATCGACATTGCAATAAAGGTTGTTGTGGGTTGTGATTTAAAACTATTGGGGCAAAAATTAAAGAAAGATATGAAGGAATAAAATAAAAAGTAGATAGTAAGAGATAAATAGTTGGAATTTTAAGAATTTTTTCTTACGTATAGTATGACATATCAGAAGTAATAGTTTAAAGTGGTTTTTGACGCAAACTACTGAAAAGGACTAAAAGGACATTTAAGTTTTGAAAATCCTGGAAAGAAACGAATTAAAATATCTTCACAACTATAACACGATATACATAAGTGATACCGCCAATAAAAGCTACTATATGGGACTTTCAATTAAGATATGTTAAAAAGCATTACAATCCATTTACATGCTCTGAAGATATACAAAAGGTAATTAGCTTTTTATAATGGTAGACAGTTTATAAAGGTTATAAATATTTTTTAGAATGCAACGTAGAAGGATTTTGAGGAATTTGCGAGAAAGGAATTCTCCCTTCGCATTGGACGAAACATGTTTCAACAAGTTCTTCCGCATTCCAAAGAGATTATGTTGGGACATTATGAAAGAGCTGTAAAATTACGATGATCTACCAAGTAGCTTGCTCTTCCGGATTAGAGTAATTTATGACAAAAAAAAAAATCCAAAATTATATCAGTAATATGTTTTCAACAGTTACTCTCCTTTTTGTATTTTCTTGCACAAGCTTCATACCGAAAGTGCATAGGAAACAATTATACCATATCACTGTGCCAATCATCAGTTTCCCGATGTATGAACTACATTTGAATGTTGATATTACGGGTCAAGGAAAATGTAATAAAATTTTCCGCATCCGATGATGAGATAAGTACTCTAAAAACAAGGTTGGTTAAAATCAGTAATGGGTTTACCAAAAATAACAGAAAATCTTTAAAGTTTCCATGAAAAGTTTAATATCAAGAGGACAATCGGGGCGATTGACTGCACACACATTGCAATCGTCTCATCGCCAAAAAAAGATCCCAGAACTCCTACTCACTTGTACATAAATAGAAAAGATTACTACAGCCTAAATATTGAAGCTGTAGATATTTTTCCCATAAATGGCTTATTATGTGTTATAAATTTATTATCTTGTGTGTAGGTTTGCGATGAAGATCTAAAATGTTTCTGCATTTTAAATGCAAAATTCCCCGGATCATGTCATGATTCAGGCATTTGGACAACATCGTCAGTTAGAATGCAGCTTATTCAAAGCCATTACAGCCGGCAGTTCAAGTGGCTTTTGGGTGATTCTGGGTATCCATTGGAACCTTGGTTGATGACCCCAGTGGATGATTCTTCATCGCAAAACGAGCTAGCATTTAATCAAGCTCACATAAAACCGAGGAATGTGATTGAACGCGCTTTTAGTGTTTTGAAATCTCGTTTCAGATGCCTGCTAAGGATCGACTACTGCATTACTCTCATGAGAAGGCTGCAAACATTTTCTACGCATGTGGAATCTTGCAAAATATCATACGAAGTAGGAATATTGAAATTTTTGAAGATAATCAGACTCCAGAGTCTGCAACAGCAACTGAGGCCAGTGAAGAAAATCCGCCGAGAGGAAGAAGCAATTATTACGCTGAAGGGAAACACATCAGACAAATGTATATTAACACATTCACTAACTAAAACCTTTTAAGTAATAAAGAAAGAAGTTATTTTCCATTTGTATGTTTTATTTATTTTTTTATATATTAATACTTTCATCAATTAGGAAATGTTGAGTATGGCCTCCGCCATAACTTTTTGATTTTCCAAGATTTGCCACTGTATTTTCCTCCGTTCTTCTTCTCCTGTCTTATCCATCGCAAGACTGTGCACCAAAATCTAGAACGTTTGAATAGACGTCTGTTGTTGAAAGCCGTGTGCTGCCTCGTGTGCTGAAGTCGTAGACGATTAACCTATTGTGTTATCCTCAACTAATATTACATCTTCAAAAGTGAATGACGACGCTTATTTTGGCGTAACAGGCGACGAATCCATGAAGCCTTCCGCATAATCTGAATTCTTAAAACAAAAACATATTTAATTACCATATTCATAATTAGTAATATGTATATACGTAAAAAAACACTTATGTTACAGCACATCCAAACGTTGGAACAGTTTCCAATCCCTCTATTTCGAAAGAATATATTTAGCGCCTTTTCTTCAAAAAAAACTCATTTGAGATGCTAACGGTGGACCACCACCAATTAAATTCTTGTGCACTTTAGCATTTCGTGCAAGCCAACGCAACTGGTGTTTCCAGTGGCTTGAAGTCTAGAAAGAATGCAACATTATGTACATATATGTAATAAAAAAATAACACCTTATAACAAAATTTACCTGTTTCCACATGACCACAGTACGAACTGATCCTCGCAAAACGTTTAGCTCGTCTACTAAAGTGGCCCAAAAGTTCCTCATTCTACGCGGATCAGTTGGTTCATTCTTACCCGGAAGAAAATCTGGATTCTTGTGTATGAAATATATGTAATGATACAACTGTTCATGGGATGTACGCTGATAATTCTTGTTATCTGCAAAATGTTCATTGTTATTAAATATATTTCATTTTATCATACACAATATTACGTTGTTCGCAATGACTCGCCATTATTCTTTATTTTGTTTATTTTTCTCTTCCAAATGTGTCCTCTCATAAGAAAAAAGCGCGAATATAATATTTGCAAGAAAAAACTAGTTTTTGACATGACAACGAATTCACCACACCATGGTGACTATTCCCACGTGTTTTTTTGTGAGCTTTTTGCCGGAATACCAAATAGCTGAAACCTCATAAGGTAGGCATCACAGACATATATGAGTTGTGACCACATCACAACCAGAATAAGGGTGCAAAGGTTTTTTGTTACTATATATAAATAACGGAACCAAGTAAATATACACTGAGAGAAATTCTTATATCCATTAAAAGTCAAACAGCCGTTATAAAATATTTATGGTTAATGTCAAACGCAGCTCGTTGTAACGAGATATTTCGTCAAAGTTACTGTAATAGTGCAGTTTGTGTGTGAGGTTTTTATAAAAACAGTAACTCGTAATAAATTTGTTAACTGAATTAAAAACTGCAGTGTAACGCTAAGTAGATAAGTAAGAAGATAAATGTAAAGGTTTTTAACAAGATTTTTCTTTGCAAACTATGATTCAGGAGAAATTTTCAACAATGCCTAAGGAAAAAGTGTAATACAATGAAAAATTGCATATAATATGTTTGGACTTTCATTACGCAAAATAATCAACCGGTCCCATACAGTTGTCCGGAATTTGTTAAATTTGAGTGAAAGTATTAAACAAAGTTAATCCTCCGCCAAAAGTCGCAAATTTTTCGAGAAATTCGTAAAGACCCAGCAATAAATAAGCCTTCAGATTCCCAAATTGTTAGAATATTCTATCTTTGGATCGGAAAACGTCGGGTTCAGCAGATATTGGGCTCAGAGAGGGATATTGTGTACAAAAAGGCAATGAAAAAACTACAGCTTTCTGCTACACACAAAGCGGTAAAGTTAAATTTCGCGAGAAAGTACATGTCATGGACTGCAGATTCAGTGATGAAAAAAAGTTCAATCTGGATGGACCCGACGATTTTTCAATGTAGGTAATGCATGATCAAAGAAAGAAGGAGGTAATAAAATTCAGCCGAAATTTTGGGGGTGGTAGTGTCATGATTTGGACTGGTTTTTGTGCTGCTAATAAGACAGAAATCGCATACGTACTAACAAAAATGAACTCTCAAATATACATACGGCTATTAGAGGATACAATGGTAGAAAGAGCAGAGCAGTTAATTGGAGAAAACTTTGTTTTTCAAAAAGATAATGGCAGTATTCTACCGTTGGAGAGCTCAAAGAAGGCGGTGCAATCACTAGTGTGAGTATTTTTTTCAAATATTCTCTTAATTCGCGCTTTAAAATGGATACAACATGTAATTTATTCAGATTACCAAGTAGTTTCTCACTTTACAGTGGTTAAGAGATATTAATTTAATTCCAGCAACCAATTATTTTAAAAAGCATAAGATATATATGGTGTTAAATGATTCAAAATTAACCTGTTGGAACAACATGGAACTGTTGTTCATAGAAATTGTTGGAAGGGATACTTTGACTTGGAATCAAGTCAAAGTGAATAATTCCAACTAATTTGTGGACTCTGAAACAAGAGCTCACATCCAAAATATTGAGTCGTCGTAGCGATGAATGCGTCGTCAATTGTCTTGAGATGATATAAATAATAATGATAATAATAATGATAAACTAAGTTCTTTTGAAGCAGCTGTTGATAGACATTAAGCTTTGTTATCCCGGGCAATAATTAGTTCAATCGAAATGAAATATATGGTAAATAAGTAGTAATGCATATGAAATTGAATACACTGTGTATCAATGTATAAGTAACGAAAATTAAATAATACTTAGGTGGGACTTTGACTCCCTTTCCGCAGTGTTTAGCCCCTCACGCGACTTCGTCGCTCCGCTAACAAGTATGTCAACAGCTGTCTGGTAGGCGCCTAAGTCTTACAAGTAAGTATTTAGGTGGTCCGTTTCGTGATCAAAAAGAGTTTTCACTCCCTTTCCGCAGAGTTTAGTCGCTCACCTAAGGATGTGCCTGAGAGCCACCTATTCATACAACACACTCATGAATCAAACCATGAGTGCATATGCGCCCGTTGAGTATGAAAATGGATGAGATGAGCGATTTTCGTTTCAATTTGAGAGCTTCACTCTGGATTTGATAATTTCATTTTGTTAAGCTTTAGTTGACGTAAAAGCTTTTGGAGAGTTAAAACTGATGTCGCTTAAGGCTCAACCATAATCAACATTGGGAAACATTAGCCAGTATTATAACTGATCGGAATGCTACCCTATGTTTTGGAAAAAAAATCCAACAAATAACTCTAATATTGTACTTTTGCCTGTCAAATAAATCAAAATATTTTTTCTTTTTCTGAATAAAAAATGGATCACAACCGAAAACTAAAAATTTGTAGTAATTTCAAACTTTTACATACTGTCATGGAAAGATTGTGTGCGTTTAAAAATTTTAAGTTGTTATAAATAAAAATAAAAAACGATCGTGCAGTGTTCGCAAAATAATTAAATAATATATATATGTACAATAACGAAACCATGGAGAAACACTTTCAAACCTCAATCATCCAACAATCCAATTTTATATTATTCTACAATATCATTAACACGATATTATATTTCAAAATTCATATATTATTTTAATTAAAAAAAAAAAAACAAAAACAAAATAAAATCACGGGAAAAAAGGAACGTACAAAATTCGGTTTTTAATTTAATAACTTCCATGACACTTTAATATTCAGTTAGCCAAACTCTTGGAACAATGACAGCCTTCATTCTGTTTGGCATTGAATTAACCAGGTTTTTGGTTACTTGTGTTAGAATTTGCGACCGCTCTTGAATTAAGGCTGCTGTGAGATCTTTTTTATTACTAATTTTATGTTTTCTAATTTGCCGTTCCAGATAATACCACAGTTGCTCTATGGGGTTTGGGATCTTTCGGCTGGGGTGGAGAATAAATTTGTTTTGGAGCGTGGAAAATAAACCACTTTTCTATAATTAAGGCCGTATGTTTGAAGTCGATGTCTTGCTGAAAGGACCAAAAAGGTCCCAAGTACAGCTTTCTTGCCGATTTCCTTAAATTTTTTTTGAGTATATCCAAAACATAATTTTACCAATTACTACGAAATTACCTGCGCCAGACGCTGGGATGCAGCCCCATACTAATTATCGAAATTAAATTTTCTCTGTTAAGGCTTTTAATCTTGCTCACATCATTGAGCATTTCAAAATGTGAAATCATCGTTTTCATGAAGTCTGGCAAACTTTAAATGTTTTCTTCATTTTCCATACTGATAAACTATTTTCTTTCTCCGTGACCTGATAAAATATCCGGGGCAATGGAACAATCGCCGAACCGTTATTTTATGGACATCCTTGATTACGATTACAAAAAATCGCAAAAGTGAACGAAAATTTAACGAATTAAATCTGGGCTAATTATCTACTATCTGAGATAAATATCCTCCTAAAACTACTATTGCACAATTTAGAGAGATATGGTTATTTCTACCTTATTTACTCGAAATAACCATATATTATCTTTACAAACTTTCTAAAAAACAAACTTTTTAATGATCAATTGATAATTGAGGAAAAGATGCTGATTTGTGTTTTCTCATAAGTTTTTGGGTTTGCATATGCGGATATATGGGGGTGAATGTTTCTCTTCTCAGTTAGTTTAATGATGATCTAGGAATCATTTCGAATGTTATCGCTGCGTGGGAGAAATCAAACGCTTAAGGTGGTGCGTGTTAAATTTGCTGAAAATCTCACTTAAATTTTCATTAGCTACTTTAAAAACTCCAAACAGTATTGCTTCCGTTTTTTAAGTTTGCGCATTTTTGGCTTTAAGATGCTCATGAATTGCGATCAATTTCTCGTTTAGTATTTGAAAGACTTTCGTTAAAAATCAGATCCCCACGCCAGTCGTGCTTACTCGATGCGGTCCCACATCTCTCAGTAAGTTTGAAGCATTTTGTTGTTGCTAGCTGTGACATATCTTAGCTGCAATATGCTTGAAAAAAACGATTTTGATCACAAGAGTAAATTGCACTGCCTTCTGAAGCAAGTGCATTAATGCGCCAAATATATGCACTGGAGGGTGGTAAGCGTTTTACGCAAATTTCGGGTTCACACTTTGGAAATGAAAAAATACTGATAGCACTTCTTATATTTGTTTCAGCTCTGCAGTAAGCCATTGAGTCCAGCAAATTTGTTAGATTTAAGCTGGGAGATGTCTTAACTTCTTCTTGGTCGTGAGATCGATCGATCGTCATCGTCCAGGTTTAATGATTTTTTCTGCCTGAGGTATCTTTTTAATCATCACAGTTTAACAGCCTGCGGAAGTACTCTTTCCAGGACTTCTGCACTGACTGTGATTCTACTATAAGATTCCCTTTTCCATCGTTGCAGATTTCTACTCGGGCCATAAAGCTTGGGTATGATCATTAAATTTTTTGGTAGAAATCAGGAGTCAGGGATTTAGGGATATCAAAGTGAGGAAATCGTTCGCTGGATATATTTACATTACTTTCCGTAGCAAAATCAGTGAAACTGTATTCATTTTCGGAGGCGATGGCGTGGAGCAATCTTTTTTCTCCTCTGTATTACCAGAGATGCCCTCCTTGTTAAACTTAGATGATGGACAATTTTCATGTTACATTTAGGGCATTGTTCATAAAATTTTTAGAGAAGCTCGTAGAATCTTACGGTACGGTCATCCTTTTGCTCTGTCGGAGCATGGGCGTTTATGAAGTTTATGTTGGTATATTCTAAGCCTTTCTCCTACGGCTAATCCATATCCGATTAAACGCTGCAACTGCAGTCCTTGTCGCGACAATTATCTGTAGCATTCTACATGGTAGACATCACATTTTTTCATCCTCCTTTTCTCCGGTCCATTCCATAGCACTTTTTATATGACGATTATGTCTTATGATCGTTATGCAAGAGTACATTGAGATTTAATCTATCTATAATTGAGTGATAATCTACATTCACTAAACCGAAAATAAGTTCTCAAATTTTTCCATAAATTTTGGCATTGCACAAAAAAAATTAATCTTTGGATCACGCCCCACTATGTTTTTCAATGGAGGAAATAAATAATAAATAATCTAAAAATACATTTGCCATTTAAAGCGACCGTTGTTCATGTTTGGTTAGACAATGGAAGATGTATTAATCTAATGGCTAACGTTTTCGACAATGGTTTTTTCACTCTCTTACTGGAGCTTTGGGACGGAATAATGTAAAAATAATTTTGTTTGTAAAAAAAACTATCAACGTAAATTAACCCGCACGCGTGGCATACTTGCATATAATTTCATTTTCATTTCATTTCTTTTATTGACTTAAAACAAACAAGAACAATAGTCTTTTAACCATAAAATAGAGCTCGAAAGAACTACTCTATTTACATAGTAATTTGGTTTAATAAAGTAATGAGTACGACTAAAAATCAATTAATTAATTATTATCGTTACCACTACAAAAAAAATATGACGAATATGAAAATGTGAGAACTGCATTTACATTTTTTTAATATTTTCATGGATGATTCATTTAACGAAATTTCTATTAATTTCCTTTTCCTATCAACTATGAAGTTGATACAAATTTGGAAGTAATTGAAATATATTTTCCAATTAGACATGCATACATTATTCGAAACCAGGTATCGCCGGACAACTTTTCAATCGTCAAGCATAACTTAATGTAGAGTATTGCTATAACGGCATCACTTTATTGTAACCTAACGAAGAATATCGGAAGTAAAATGAAATGATTCGAATAAAGACTACTTGTCAATCAGCCATTAAGGAAACCATACGTGTCCTTTTTCGTCTTCCGAATACACTACAAATTGCCGACGAGGAAGTTAAATTATAAATCGTTTTACGAAGAAATTTCATTATTGCAAAATTGTCGATTACGCTATTACAGACATCAAGGGTTCCAGAATTTTCCCCGAACAACGAAACTTTTTCAATTTTGAAAGAAAAGCTGGACATTCACTTTTGTGAAATAAATTGTAGTAAAGACAACACTAAACAAGCGGCTTTATTAAAGTCAATGGGTGTAGCTCCATATACTATCTTACACAGTTTATACAGTCCAAATTCACCTATTTCCAAAACATACACGGAGTTGTGCACAATCCTAAGCACCAACAATAGTTTTTCGCGAAAGAAAAAAGTTTTTCTCTTCGGTTAAAAACGACAATGAGACTGTGGCTGAGTGGTGTGCAAGAGTCCAAAGCTTTGCATTAAATTTGGACGACACACATTTGGACGCCTTCATGTTGAACCAATTTATCATCGATTTGCCTAGTAAAATATTTGAAAGGCTGTTCGAAGAAGACGAGAATCTTCTGCAGCACAAAAAAGGCGATGATTATCGAAACGAAAATGACAACAGACATCAAAGAGCAACCTGTTAACCTAGTTATGAGGAAAACGTGGAGTGAAATTAACGTGGTCGAAGGGTAAAGCACGAGGGAATCAATACATCAATTCTGGTTGCCGCAGTATATTTGGAGCGATGAATTGGCAGCAGACAGCAGCGGTAGCGTAGGCGCTAATAGGCAAAACCAGCAAAAAACTTGCTCACACTGTGGTTGGCGCAACCAAGAATCTCATTTTTGTAAATACAAAAATAGCAAGTGTCATTCCTGTGGTAAAAAGGGTAAATGACCCTGCACCGATGTGATCTAACAAAAATGAAACTGTAAATAATGTATCAGATTCCGATAGCAACTACTCAGTTAATAATATTGAAGACGATTTATTTTATTTATCTATTTACAGCGTAGCTCCGGATTCTACTAGAGGCAGGAGGGGCATATACTAATTGGACGTCATCTTTCAGGACATTCCCGTCAATATGGCGTGAAATACCGGTGCTCCTTGCACGTTGAATCCAGCATCAATATTCAAGAAAATACATAGTGGGACATCAAACTTAAGACAATGTCAAGCTCCCTATGTGTATTACAGTGGTAAAAGATTACTAGTCTTAGGTGAGTACGGTGCTTTAATTTTATATCGTGGTCTCAGTTAAATAGAAGTAGGTAGTCGTTACTGAAACAAAAGTCCTCCATTGCTTGCACGTTCGTTTTTAAGGAAGTTCAATTTCGATTTGGTCCAAATCAATTCGGTTTCTGTTAATATAAATTCAATAGTTGATAGTCAGTCAAAAAACGAGTTTTCGGAAGTGTTCCTTGAAGAGTTTGAAAAATACAGAGGCAACAAAATTTCTTTAAAAGTTTGCAAAGATTTCAAACCAATATTTTTCAAGCCTATGCTACTACCTTTCGCGTAGAAAACTAAAGTTGAAAATAAACTGCGGTAGTTAATTGAAGATGGAGTTCTCGAACAGGTAGATAAGAACTAGGGCACTCCCCTAGTTCCAATTTTAAAACTAATTTCGGTCCATATGGTGCCGAAACCCGGGACTCGTTTGAATAATTAATTACAATACAATACAATTTTGATTTAATTAATTAATTTACCTGATTTATAAATTAGTTATCATTGCAGTTTGACTTATTTACTGATCGTTATCGTAATCATTTTTTTTTTCTTTTCTGCAAATAAAAGCTGCAAAAAGGCTCAGGACAAAGCGTGGTGTTGTAAAGGGCCATCTCACTTGCATGACTGCTGCGTTATCAGCAAACGCAAACATGAGAGCGCTACTATCATTACCATCTAAGGAGCAAATAGCAGATGTTGTACTTTTTGCTTTAGTAACTATTAAACTTGATTCGTTAACTTCAGCTTTATGGGAAGAGCATGTAATTTTACTTGCGGAAAAGAAGAAGGAAAATCAAGGCGGCAAAAATTCAGCGTATCTACCAACTTGGAAGGATTTTTCTGAGTTTGTTTAGAAGATATGCAGAACATTCGAGCTCATAGAATTCAACAACAAGGAACAATCTATTAACCAGCAAAAATATACTCGAAGATTTCATACTTCGCAACGCAAAGCCCAATCACTTTCTGTCACTCAAGAAGCCAAATGCCCCTTTTGCAGGAATCATTGTCCAACTTCTTATAACTGCTCATCATTTTTAACCAAGTGTAGCAAGTTAAAAGAAAAATGCATGTATATACATAAATTGGTAGCACTGAACAACGAATAAAAATTGTAAAAGTGGTAACACTATATGAGAGCCTGTCAGTAGACATGGGGCAATTGTAATTTAGCTTTAGAGTGAAACGGATCGTAAGTCGAATAAAGTGAACCCTCATATTACAACTTTCAGAATTGGGATAACCCAACACAAAAAAAAATTTAAATAACTAAATAAAATAACAAACAGTAAGAAAAACAAAGAGTAAAGCAAAAAGTGCGTGCGCGCGATCAAATACACGAGTGTGCGCGTAATTTATAGCGAGATATTTACATATATATTTACACGCGACTGTTCAGTCGATAACGGGACGAGTGTTTGGTTAACTATGACGACTAATAAACTTAAAATCTCCTAAGAAGGAGATATCATCGCTGAAGAGAGACTAGCTGAGGGGGTGGCTGCGAGCGCTAGTGGAGATGACGTCAGGCAATAGGTTTGAACTGTTACAACGGCTACTTAATGTACCAACTGCCGAACGGGGTGCATACCCAAGTTGGCTAGCAGATGTTCCGGACGAAGATGGTGACACTGGCGATGTGTTCAAGGACAGCCAAACACACACTACTGTAGCGGAACCGGAACAGGAGGGCGAAGAAGAGGTCGTGAAATCATCAATAAATCAAAGGAGTGCCAATAAAAGAGAGAGTGCCGAGAAGGAAGAGAACCAGAAAGATGCGGGAGTTAACCTGAGGATCATGATGGGAGAGTTGAGATTGCTTAAGAGGCAGGTGGCACGTCAAAAAGGGAAAATAGAAAAACTGAGGAGTGAAAACGAGAGTTTGCGATTGGAAGAGCCTCTGGGGGCTTGTGGCAGCGCTAAGCCGGAGTTCGGACAATACTACGCGTTGGCTTAAAAGCTGATGGATGAATTCTCCGGAGACGAGAAAGACTACCAGTAATGAGAGGCCCAACTTCGTTTCAACAAACACACCTACGAGCTGGAGAACCATGTCTTAAAAATATTAATGACAAGCACGTTGAAAGGCAAGGCACTCCGTTGGTAACATGCCAAAGCAGACCATCCAATGGCGTCGGCTGATTACATGTTGGTCCACATTAGATCGCTGTTTAATGGTCCAACAAGTCGTTTGGAGCTTCGCAGGCAATTTGAAGCCAAGAAGTGGTCTCGGGTGGAAATGCTTCGCAACTATTTCCACGACAAAGTGGTTTTGGCGGACACTCACCTCCGGGCGCAGGCGAGAATTCAGAGATGTACCGACAAGCTCCACCTGCTTTTTTTTTTATAATACCGCGCGCGCCCCAAGGAAATATGAATACCCTTTTACTGTCTTTTTCTCCAGGGCGCGGGCGGGTGGTGTAGAAGTTTGAAACTCAGGTGTATTAGGTTTCAATATTTTTCCCGGAGCTGGTTGTCAAACTGGACAAGACCAGTGGGTCTTAAGTATGTGCTAGTTGTTAGTTCGTTACATTTAGCCCAGCCAGCAACCACTCCAACATCAGTGTTATGCCTTTATGTCAGAATTGACGCCGATGGGATTTTCATATAACTACATACAAATTCTATAAAAAAAACTTTTTCACAAAAGTGCCTGGCACGGGATTCGAACCCGCGACCCTCTGCTTGAGGAGTCTATGCATATACCACTACACCACGGGCGGAGGCATTTTCGACCATAAAATTACCGACGAAGAGGAATGCTGATGAGAGGGAGCAGCCGAGATGTTACAACTGTAACGCAAGGGGGCACCTAGCTGCCGAATGCAGGCAGCCGAAGAGAGAGAGAGGAGCCTGCCACATTTGCCCCGAAAGGGGGCATTCATCATTTGAAGTCGGACGATGGGGAATGAGAAGGAACAATTGAATGTGATACTCGACGACCTTATAAAACAGGGTGTGATTAGGCCTAGTGACTCGGAGTATACTTCTTCTATAGTGCTGGTACGGAAGAAAACTGGGGAAATAAGTTTTAGATTATAGGACATTAAAAAAAGTCACCCAGAAGGATAATTTTCCTATACCTCTGATAGATGACTTATTAGATCGGTTAATAAAAAAAAAAGCGTTCACGACATTAGGCCTAAAGAGTGCCTTTTACCATATTAAGATATCTGAGAAGAGTATAAGATACACGTCGTTTGTAATCCCCAATGGAGTAATACGAGTTTTTGCGTATGCCGTTTGGCCTAAGGAATGCGCCGTCGACGTTTCAGCTGTTTATCAACAAGATATTCGAAGATATGATAAGAAATTCGGAGATAGCTGTCTATCTGGACGATATTATTACCGCGACTGAGAACGTGGCGGAACATCTAGCGATTTTAAAGAGGATTTTAGGTAGACT
This sequence comes from Volucella inanis, assembly GCA_907269105.1. Taxonomy (NCBI): domain Eukaryota; kingdom Metazoa; phylum Arthropoda; class Insecta; order Diptera; family Syrphidae; genus Volucella; species Volucella inanis. The sequence continues at coordinate 69,799,337 of OU026154.1, read as the reverse complement.
AGTGGAGAATAGGTGTGTTTTTCTTTTCAAGAAGAACTACAGAATGCGAGGCTAGATACCACAGTTTCGAGTTAGAAACTCTGGCAATTATCTATGCCTTGGAGCGTTTTCGTATATATTTGCAAGGTATCCCTTTCAAGATAGGAACTGTGGGCCATGGAATTGCAAAGCTACTACTACTCTGTTGAGCATCGCTGCGGAGAGAGAATGCGGCACGTAGATTCACTCAGTAGAAGTACGAATATTTTAGTGCTGGAAGGTAACAAATTCGAGCAGAGTCTATCAATTATATTAGTCAGGGACGGGACGTCAGGGCTGAGGAAATTGTTAGAAGAGATAGAAGATGCTTTTTACGAGATGCATAATGGGTTGGTGTATCGGAAAGTGAAGGACGGCATTCTTTTCTATTTGCCCGAGGAAATGGAGCATAGTGTTTTACACAAATACTATGACGAAATGGTACATGTGGGCGTTGATAAGACGCCCAAAGCAGGCAAAGAAAGAGGGATTTTTACATAACATACCAAATGGCAATGTTCCGTTCGACACGTTACATATTGATCATTTTTGCCGAATAGGATTGAAGAGATTTAAGAAGAACTATGTATTCTTAGTGGTGGGTGCTTTCACCAAGTACATTAAATTATACGCCACTCAAAGCAAAGGCGCGCGGGAGATTCTAGGACTCTTGAGGAAGTATTTCGTTGCATACAGTCGTCCCAAGAACATAGTATAGGACACGGGAAGTACTTTTACGGGGTATGAGCTTAAAGATTTTATGGAGGAGAATTATAAAGAGATAGCTACAGGGTCGCCGCAAGATAATGAACAGGTAGAGCGAATAAATATGAACCTGGGACCCATGATAGCGAAAGCGGTAAGTCACGATGGAAACAGGAGTTTATAGAACATATTGTTGGATATACAGCTTACCATGAATAATACGTAATTACCCAAGAGAATTACTATTCGGTGTGAGACAGAAATCGATCGTCTAAAAGAAAATTTGGAAGAAATAGTCTTGTTAAGGGAGGAACCGGATTTAAAGGTAAAGAGAGCAGGAGCTGTTCGAAAGTATTTACAGGTGCAGGAATTCAGTAAGCAGATAAAAGACATAAGCGTCACGTGTTTATAAAGTAGATGACTATGTCATGGTAAGGAATTTTGTTAGTACGCCGGGCGCCCCAAAAAACTGATACCGAAATTTAAAGGACCATATAGGGTTAACAGAGTGTTAGGAAACGGGAGATACGAACTGACGGACATATAGGACTTTCAAATTAGTCAGACGCCGTATAAGGCGTCGTCTAATTGTACATAGTAAGTTAAAAGAAAAAAATGCAACTATATACAATACATAAATTGGTAGCACTGAACAACGAATAAAAATTATAAAGTGGTAACACTATATGGGAACCTGTCAGTTGTAATTTAGCTTTACAGTGAAACGGATCGTAAGTCGAATAAAGTGATCCCTCATATTACACAAGTTACCCAATGAGAAGTTTGAGATGGTCAAAGCTATCTAATTATGTATGTATCAACTGCTTAATGCCTGGTCAGAGTTGTAATTGTAACTCGAGAAAGTGTCGCATTTGATCCTTTAGCTTATACAGCTCAACTATCATCGCATTCGTCCTTCACGACTGGGAATACAGCACAGCCGTTTTTGCAACAAGTCACGAAGCAGTCAGCAACCCAATCAATAAATGAAATATCCAAAATCAGGTAATTTTGTCAACCGCTCTTTTTGATGTCAAATCTTCTAAAAGCTCTTTCGTTACGAGCCAAGCACTTCTCGACAGTGGCTCGCAACTAAATTTCATCAACTAAAAGCAACAAAAAAATGACAAAATGTTTATTTTTATTATTATTTAAAGTTAATGGTTAGAAAAATGAGTTACAACTGACAGAAGATGCACAATCGTGGATGACTACTACTACCATGAACCCGTTGCTGTTGTTGATAAAAGTTCCACTGCACACGATAAAAGTCCCGCTGCCCATGCAGTGTAAGCTTATCAGGTGATATTGACGTGATTATGTACACATTGTATATAAGGCAGGGCGCACACGATTGTAAGTACTAAATATGTATGTATGTATGTATGTAATTCTTCTCGTATGCGAGAAAGATTCTAAGATACCGGCCCCCTTAAAACTCTACAGGGTTTTAATGTCCAGCATTTGAGGTATCGTCAATAGGAAGTATAGCCACTTTGTTTAAAGGGCCCTTGACGATGTTTCCATTCACGCGTGCTGAAACTACCCGAACTTTACCATCATTACCTGGGTAAACGTTAACTATCCTCCCCATTCTCCAATTAAGTGGAGGCAAGTTGTCTTCGTGGATCAGTACCAAATCACTAACTTTGATATTCGGTGATTCAGTTGTCCATTTATTCCTTGATTGGAGTAAATGCAAATAATCCCGTCGCCATTGCTTCCAAAATACAACGCGCATATTTTGAATCCGCTGGTAATGTGTCATGCGATTTATTTTCGATCCTAACATCGATTGTGGTAGATCAGTAAGTGGTCCACCCACTAAAAAATGTGCAGGTGTTAGTGCTTCTTCATCGTTCAGGTCATTTAACATCGGAGATATTGGTCGAGAGTTCATCGAGTTTTGTAAACGTCCACCAACGCGTAGTATATTTTGTTCGTCCAATAAAATTCTCAAGCGAATAAAGGGACTATTTCGAAGGCATTCGCCATCATAAAGTGTTTCTATTTCCTTTTAAAAATTCATCATTTGAATATACGGTTGAAATATGCCCGGTCCGAATTTCTTTCTTGCGAAGCCATCTACGAACAAAAAAAAAATTATGATCAAACGAAAATAGGAATTCAAAAATTTACAACAAATTTACCCAATTATTTGATATAAATAAAAAGGCCAGTTTTCTTTTTTCAGGACATTCAACTACATAAGGCTCGTTTCACACAATCACACGTATACGGTTTGGTTCGGTTCGGATCGTTGTCGGTAGCCGCCAAAAACGAATGAAAATCTTCACACACACTCGGTTAGTATTAGGTTTGATTTCACAACCGAATCATCAAATATCCAGTAGCCTTCTATGTCCACAATTCTCACTATGGAGAAATGGCAAATTATTGATATGTTGTTTCTCTATAGAAGAAACAAAAAACGAAAGAGGAACAATCGACTTCACTGGGTGCATCCAATCCTTATCAAACGGATGAGATTTGGTGCATTTTATACCATTTTTCCGAAGTTAAGGGAGCATGAAAACAAGTTTTCCAATTACTTCAGAATGCCTACGACATCATTTCATGAATTACATATGAAGCTGAAAGACTATCGTCAACGCCAAGATAAATTTATGCGAGAATATATTCAACCAGTTCAGATGTTGGCCATAACTTTGAGGTAAGTTAGTACGATCAATAATTTGAATAAAATTTATTTCGGGTTTAACAAATTAAACAAAAAATGAAATAGAATATTATAATTTTACAATTATTACATTATTCAATTTAAATTTAAATAATAATCTGAGCTGTCTTCGGAAGCTTAAGGGGAGATGTCGCTTTGGTCTGGGCGTGAAAATAGTGCTCAGTTTTCTCATAGTACTGACCAACGGATATTTGCGGTTCAGTTTGTTGCTGGGAAGGTTGATGCCGGTTGTGAACAGGTGGCCTGATGTTCTTAACGATTTTCAATACCTCCATTTGAAAATCAATTGTGTCAAATTCATTAAAATCTTCAAATAGAGTAATCCTTTGAAAAATGAAAGGTGCCGATTTGGTGGTTCCCTCAGGGCTGAAATCATCTCTAATTCAACAGAATCTATTCTTTGTTTCTTTCTTTCGATTTTTGTCTTAGGTTTTTTAAAAAATGATTTGGGTTTTTCAGCTAATCCACTACTAGATGTACTTGGAGCATGTTCTACAGGGTTCTCTCCAACTTCAACCGCGACATCCTCATCATCATAATCGTCAATATTTTGATACAGAGTATCTTCTGTGTTTCTTTCTTGGAATATTTTGTCGAGGAATTGCAACTGAGATGAATAAACGTAGGCTTTAAATTTTGACGCCCCATATCCAGATTTCTTAGCAGATTTAGTTTTTTCTATTGATTTTCGGTACGAGTCTCTCACTTGCGTCCACTTCTTTAGAACGTGTTTTCTAATAAAAAAGTATTGTGTTATTAAATCCATGAAAAACTATTATTTCACTATATATTTGATTATATTTTTTTATATATTTTAGGTACTTAGCTAGTGCAACCACTTTCATGGATTTGCATTATACTTTTCTTCTTGGGGTTTCGACTATCAGCAAGATCGTCAGAGAGGTTTGCTGTGCTATCTGGTCTGTGCTACGATTAGAATGCATTCCAGAGCCAGATATAGACAAATGGAAATCAATTTCCCAGGAATTCGAAACTCGCACCAACTTCCCAAATTGTATTGGAGCAGTTGACGGTAAACACGTCAAAATAGTCCATCCCCTCAATTCAATACATATCAATTACTAAGGATATTTATCTATGAATAATCTGTGAATTAATCTGTCTATATTAATCTGATGGCTGTAGCCGATGCAGATTACCGATTTTTTTTTTCGCAAATGGGAAGCACTGCGACTCTAACGTTTTTCAAAAATGTCAACTGTGGACATCTATTGTTAACGGTACCATAGACAAGTTAAGGCTAATCACATTGCATCGGCATATGGAAGATAATCATATACTCCCACGACCAACAAAAAGCAATGCAAATGCACGTGATGGAATGTGTCGACGCTGCGTCTGGGTGATCATCTAACGCTCATCGAAGGAATGCAAATGCCACTTGAGATCGGTGCACGCGAAGCCATTGTGTTGTGCACTGCTGCTGGTGGCGGATGTTATTTAAACAGGTGCGCTCGTTGTGCCAATCTGCAGTCTATCGCCCGAAGTCAACTCGCGAGTTCGCATCATATTTTGTATTAATTGTAACCAAATTAATTGTAATTGGAAAATAAAGAAATAATTTTTTTTTTTAACTAACCCAAATTATTAAAATTTTTAATTTTTAACTGGCATACCTGAAGACAAGTGGCTTCCAGACTCGCAGGACCAAAAAATCACTTATTATCTCGGAGGAGATGATGCTTTTGGTTTACATAAGCATCTCCAAAAACCATACAGTGGCCATAGTTTGACACTCAAGAAGAGCTCGTAGGTACGTGAAATGTACTTTTGGAATACTGAGTAATGGAATGGAGAATCATCCATCGTGCAATTAACTTAGAACCTGACTTTGCTACGGATATAGTGAAAACTTGTGTAGTCTTACACACTTCCAGGTTTTGGAAGTCTCCCAGGGAACCCCCAGAGGAAATGAGGAGAAATCAGGCAACAGCTTCCGCCAAATATGTACGAGATGTGCTCAGTGATTACTTCATTACTGAGAATGGTTCAGTCAGTTGGCAGTTTTCAAAAATCTGAATATGTTTAATTATTTTCTAATAAAAATATAATGATATAAAATATAATATTGTATTTATTTATTTCACTATTTATGCCATTTTTTCATATAAATAGGCTATTTTAAATCGTGTTAATAAGTTAAAAATAACCCTTCAAATGTGATTAAAATATAAGTCTTAATACATATAATATTGTACATTATAGTGTTTTTGTCAGAAAATCAGTTAAAAATATAAAAAAATTATTTATAATGTACCTATTATTTTATATATATATATAAAATGTTCAATACCTAAGTACCGATATCATTTTTTTTTAACTCTTCAAAACAGCTTTCTACGCTTCCAGCGTCTTAAATTGATCATTATATTTGGGATTTGTTTTGTCCCACAGCACTACACGTGATTGAACTGATGAAATTAGTCGATCAATATGTGTGAACAAGCAATTGCTTTTATGAACTCTAGACACGATTTGAAACAGAAAAGAAACCGAAACATGGAAATACTCCATTTAATTGCATGGACTTTATCCAGAAAATTGCTATGGTAGGGTCACTCTAATAAAACACTGATTCAATATTGATGCAATGCGCGATTTGGCTTGGATAAGACGTGTTTGAACATTGGAAGATGTGCAGTAAAAATAAATGCAAGCTTCATATGCAATTAAACTAGCATCGCAAAAAACGTGTAGTTGTACTCTTGATCCAGGTGTAATGCACAATCTGGGCATCTTGAGGCCTTAAGAATCTTGAAGCTGATCATAAAATTCCTTCCACCGATAATCCAAGTCCTGGGGAAAGCTTTCATCGCAGTCCATCCCTTTTGTCCAGACGTGACGAAGAAAGAGTTTGCCGCTGACGATCACCGGGTTTATAAATCCTAGAGGATCAAACAAATTGACGATTTGAGAGAGAACAATGCGTATAGTAATAGAATTGTTTTTTATAAATTTTTTGAAACAGCTGAACGAGAAACTATCCGCGGAATGGTGAAGAAAATCCACAAATCGGTACTGGGTAGTCGTCGAATGAAAGTGCGCAAGCTAGCAGACATTATAGGCATTTTATTTGGAAATTTGGACATGAAAAAGCTGTGTGCAAGATGGGTGCCGCGTTTGCTCACACTCGAGCAAAAACTGTATCGTGAAGATGTTTCAAATGAGTGTTTAGCGAAGTTTCACAGCAACAAAGCAGAATTTGTGCACCGTTTCATAAAATGGATGAAACATGGATACATCACTTTACACCCGAGACAAAAGAACAATCAAAACAATTAACTCAAAAGGAAGAACCGGTTCCAAAGAAGGCAAAGACCGTTTCATCTGCAGGCAAGGTCATGGCGTCGATTTTTTGGGATGCGTGTGGGATAATTTTCATTGACTATCTTGAAAAAGAAAAAACTATTAACGGCCAGTATTATGTGAACTTATTGCAACGTTTGAGCGAAGAAATCAAGCAAAAACGCCCGCATTTGGCTAAGAAGAAAGTGTTGTTTCATCAAGACAAATCCTTTATTGCAATGGACAAAATTAATGAATTAAAGTTTGAATTGCTGTCCCATGCACCCTATTCGCCAGATTTAGCCCCCTCGGCTTATTTTCTGTTCCAAAACTTGAAAAAATAGCTCAGTGGTCAAAGATTTTGAGCGATTATGAGAATCACGAAAATGTCTTTCACACCTCTTTTCTTCAAACTGCAATTGCTGGTTGCAAGTTTTAATCTCGCAGAACCTTGTCACGAGTTGATCTGCGAGATCTGCGTCTCCTTTAAACTGCGATTTGTATAGAACTGTGACATGCACTATCTTGCTCCCCCTATCACCCATCCTAAAAGCGTTTTTTGAAGAATTGCTGACGATTGGTTGAGAGGAATTTGACCTACTGAAAAAAGATTATAAAATATACTAGCCCCAATCAATATATCGATTCTCTGAAATTGGTTAAATTATGGATCTGCTAACTTAATTTTGTTGGGTATGTTTAAGTGGCTTATATCAAAACGGTAAACAGGTATTTTCCTGTAATACTAGGTAAAATGTGCGCCTTTAATGTAATAGCGGAGTCACTTGCCCTTGATCTTATATGAACTTATGCTAATGCCAGCTAAGGCTGTGTTGCAATGTAAACGCTTGAGTCCAAGAAGCTGCGCCAAGCGGTTAGTGATGAAATTTAGTTGCGAGCCACTGTCGACAAGTGTTCGGCACGTAACGAAAGAGCTGTTCTAAGGTTTGACATCAATAAAAGCGGCTGACAAAATTACCTGATATTGGATATTTCATTTATTGATTGGTTTGTTGACATCATAGCGACTTGTTGCAAAAATGGCTGTGCTGTATTCCCAGTCGTGAAGGACGAATACGATGATGGTTGAGCTGTACCAGCTAAATAATCAAGTACGACAACTGTGACCAGGCCTTAAGCAATTGATACATAATTTGACAGATTTGACCATCTCAAATCTCTCATTGGGTAACTTGGTTAAAAATGATGAACATTTATAAGCACCTGGACAATGATTCGTGCAAAAGGGGCATTTGGCTTCTTGAATGACAGGGAGTGATTGAGCTTTGCGTTGCGAAGTATGAAATCGTTGAGTATATTTTTGCTGGTTAATAGATTGTTGCTTGTTGTTGAATTCTATTAGCTCAATTGTTCTGCATATTTTCTAAACAAACTCAGAAAAATCCTTCCAAGTTGGTAGATACGTTGAATTTTTGCCGCCTTGATTTTCCTGCTTCTTTTCCGCAAGTAAAATTACATGCTCTTCCCATAAAGCTGAAGTTAACGAATCAAGTTTTGTAGTTACTAAAGCAAAAAGCAGAACATCTGCTATTTGCTCCTAAGATGGTAATGATAGTAGCGCTCTCATGTTTGCGTTGATGTTGTTAATGCGGATTAAATGTTCAACCGAAGCAAAAGGAATATTTGTTAAATCAATTATTTTACTAATATGAACACGACACATTTATTGTCATATTGACCTTTTAAAATATTGAGTGCCTTAGGGTAGTTTTCAGCAGAAGTTTCCAATGACCATATTGCTTCGTATGCGTTACCTTCCAGCATGCTCCTAAGCCAGTGAAATTTATCATCTTACCATCATGTTGAACATATTCCAACATTCTAATCATTCAGCAAGATCTCCGATTTTAACTTGTGCTTTGGAAGATCATTTTTACAAGGCGTGGCTTCCAATAGCATAAAATTTTCAACTGCCATCGATTTTTGGCGTCGCTGTAAGAGTCTTCAAAGGCATGACCCTCTGTGCCTTCGCTTTCATCTACTTCCTCTAGCTGAGATTAGATAGTGTTAAAATTAGCAAAATGATTTTCGAGAATACCTAATTTTTTGTCTAATTTGAATACGTTAAACTATGGAATTTTGTATGTTGATAACGCAGCAGTCATGCAAGTGAGATGGCCCTTTACAACACCACGCTTTGTCCTGAGGCTTTTTTGCAGCTTCCATTTCGAAGCAGAAAGAAGAACAAAAAATTGATTGCGATAACGATCAGTAAATAAGTTAAATTTCAATGATAACTAATTATTAAATCAGATAAATTAATTAATTAAATCAAAATCGAGTATTGAAATTAATTATTCAAAAGAGTCCCGGGTCTCGGCACCATATATTGAGAACCAAAGAATTTGATGGTTCTTTTAAAAGCAACAAAAAAATGACAAAAGAAAGAAACTAAGTTTTTGCTTTATATTTAATGTTAATGGTACGAAAGATGATTTACAACTGACAGAAGATGCCCAATCGTGGGTGACTAATTGCCCATAAGCCCGTTGCTGTTGTTGATAAAAGTTTCGCTGCATACGATAAAAAATTTGTTGACCATTCAAAAAATTCAACTTCCAATATCAAAAGTTCCCATTCTCCTCAAATGACAAATTCCTAAGTACTGTTAGATCCGACCGTCCCCACAAGCATCCGGATCATGCGAAATCTTTGCAAACATGCACATTCCATCACGTACGGTAATGGTAAACTGATAACACTTTTTTGGAGCAAGTGGATTAGTATTTAAGGTAGTTTAAAAAAATATTGTATGGGATTTATAATTTGCATATCAAGGGGATTATATGCCCAAATTAAAAAAAAAAAAATATTTTTCTTAATAAATAACATCAAAGTTATTTAATTGGCGCCCGAGCAGAGACCGATAGTGTCACGGAGTTGAAGTGTTTTTAAAAGAAAGTCGCCCCAAGTAGCTGGAGTGCTTTCGTGAAGTAAGTGCTAGTCGCCTAAAATAGCCGCCGTGCCTTTCGCGCTACATAAAAAGTGGAATGTATTTCTTTTCCGCTTCGAAGGCAATCGTCTTAAGTACGACGGCTACTCGTGCTACTCTCTCCTACTTCGTGCCTATCGGTCTCCCATCCATCCCGATCGCGTAGTGGTGAAAGATTTAAGGGCCCCGGAGTAGGCCATAGTTGAACATTCGCGAGTGCAGTGTGACAAACTATTGGACAAAACGGAAGCTAGTTATGTGCTAGCCGCACCACCCGATCAACCCAGTTTACCAATACGAGCTGCGATGAAGTCGCTGAATAAGATAGCAAAATATTTTTTGCAAGAATTTCATTATTATAATAATGTTTTTTGTTTATATTTGTACTCCATTGTTTAGTAAGAAATTTACAAAATAGAAAAGTTACAAAAAAAGTATTTTAGAAAAAATAAATGTACACTAACTTGTGTGATTAAATTTAAAAACAAAATAATTTTTTACCATATTCTTTATAGAATTAAAAGTAAACAAAAATAGTTTCTTTATAATTAAATCGAAATATACATTTACATCATATACAGTTTCCTTATAATTCTTTAGTTTTACCTAACCTCATTTTTGTTATCATTAATTTCGTTTATTTATTTTATTATTATTTTTCTTATTGCCTAATGAATATCCACTAAGTAAAAATGCCGATCCTAAGATCAACTGGTTTAGACCCAATAAGTGAATCAAATGATCCCCTCGCTTCCTCTAATGCCAATGCAACAGCAACACGTAACACTGATCCAATAGCTCCAGATCCAAATTCCTCATACCAATCCTCAGCGTCCCATTCCGATGGAACTTTAGAAGTTCGATCCACTCCCAAGTTAGACCTACTAATTACCTCAATTGTGTCTAAAATGCTTGATTAAGAAGGTCAACGCATGGTTGAAAATGTACTTAATCTCAATGCGGACCATTTCGCTGGTGCAGACCAGACAACAGCTCCATAGTACAGCAGTAGGCTGGACGATCTCGACAAAATACCTGATGTCGTTCGTTCGTTGCCTGGGAAATTTCTCAAGGGATCCGAGCGAATTTTCTTCTTGGAAACAGAGCGTAAGTCGAGTTACAGAGTTATTGACCCATTAAGGGAATTCATAAGTATTATGGCATTTTAAATGTCATAAGAAATAAAATAGTGGCTGCTTTAGAATCTTACAATACGCCGCTCAACTAGGAGCATGCATAAATATTAGAAACGAATCCATGAACCTACTCACCCAAACGTACAGGGGCAAAGCTTTAAACACCTTCCTAAGGGGACTTAAAGACGATTTACCTAGGCTTCTGGGCATCCGAGAGCTCACGGTAAACAGTCAGTAGCCAGAAAACCTTAACCCCAGCACACCAAACTTAAATGATGAGCAACCAGACCAAATTCCAGTCGAATACCCCGGAAGCCAGCTTGCTTGAACGAACAAACAACCTCGGAATTATTGTAGAAAATTGCGAAATAATTTTTTTAGGCTAAACGACTCGTCCTTGCCTTATTTTGAATGCAAGACGAAGAGTGGCGATATTCTCAAATTTCTAGTTGATACCGGTTCATCAAAAAATTATACATATACAGTCTTCTCTTTTCCCAAAACGAACAATCCTTCTTCACTAAATTCATAGCTGGTGATATCAAAATATCTCAGCAATATTTGATCAATCTTTTCGGTCTTAACGATGAAAGCCTGTTACCAAATCTACGTACTTTCCATGGTATTCTGGGCAATGATAGTCTTAAGAAACTATCAGCTGTCATACACACGGGACACAGCTTTATGACAATCCGAATTCTTTTAAGAATAAACTCAAACAGTTAAGTTCTCCTTCAGTAAATGAACTGGCTGTTAAGACCGGTGACTTGACTCCTACTCAGCAGAACCTTTTAAATCCAATTATTAACCGTTTCCAAAATTTATTTTCCGAACCCGATGGAAGGCTTACGTTTACCATAAAAGTTGTTAGTGAAATTAGAACCTCGACCGATTCTCCCGCCTTTAGCAAATAATTCCCGTTCCTTATGTCACTTAAAGCTGATATTGAAAATAAAATCCAAAATTTATTAAGACGAGATCATCAGACTCTACAGCTCCCCCTATAATTCACCTGTGGGGATTGTAACTAAAAAAGCCAACTCCTCAGGATTAAAACAGTATCGGATAGTTATTGACTATAGGAAGCTGAATAGCGTCACTATACCCGATCGCTACCCCATTCCTGAGATTAGCGAGGTGCTTGCGCAACTCGGTAAAAGTAAGTTCTTAACTGTTCTCGACCTGAAAAGTGGTTTTCATCGTTGAAAGAATGTGATATAGAAAAGACCGCATTTTCCATAAAATTTTCCTTTTGGCCTTAAGAATGCACCATTGATCTTCCAAAGGGCACTCGACTACATTCTTTGTCTTCTTTGCTAGGTCTATATCGACGATATAGTTATTTTTAGCAAAACCGAAACTGAACACGCCCAGTGCATAAAAGAAGTTTTTAGAACACTCTATGACGCTAACATGAAGGTCAAGCTAGATAAATCTCACTTTTCAAGAAGAAAGTAGAATACTTAGGGTTTATTATTTCATCAGATGGAATTTTTCCTTACCTCAAATACTGAGAGATCCTTGCGATTCTTTTTTGGTCTATCACGCTATTATTGTCGCTTTGTCAAAGACAATATCTCAGTATTAAAGAAAAATCGTACATTTAGATATTTTTCATACGGAAAACTAGTTGGTTCTTACTTCCATAGATAAGCTAACAAAGTATGCGCAAGTGCGTACTCTCAAATCAAAGGCGATAGAAGATGTTCGCCAGCCCCTCAGGGAAATCATGTTTTCCTTCGGCCTACCAGAAATGGTAGTAATTCATAATGAGAAATCATTCAGCCCCGCTTCAATAAACTTCATGCTAGAAAACGAATTCAAAATTAAAGTTTTCAAAACTCCCCCTTATTCAAGTACGGTTAACGGCAAAATTGAGCGTTTCCACTCGACACTCAATGAAATTATGAGATGTTTGAAAACGGAAGGATTCCATCGATCCTATACGGAACTTCTGGAACGTGCGGTCAAAGAATATAATTGTTCCATTCACTCTACTACAGAGTGAATCTTTTCACGAAGAGTAAGCTCTGACCCCCTTTTATTAGAAAAAGCACTAAACAAGAACATACAAAAATCCAAGTTTATCCAAGATAAACTAGCCGCTGATATCGAATGTCATAATAAGAAACGGCAACCGATAAAAGACTACACCTCCGGTCAGGTCATTTATGTTGGGCAAAATAAGTGAAAAGGTTCAAAATTAACACGTCGTTATATGAAAGAAATAGTAGCTGAAAATAGAACTACCACAACAACACTGTCAGGAAAAAATGGATACAAGTCACATATAAAAAATGAAACCCCTCTTTCCAGATTTCTAATTGCAGCCTATGCTGCCACCACCTGGACTATTCGAATTCCCAGGATGGTCAATTCAAAATGACCACCTTATTGATTTAGAAGCCCACCAGAATTTAGTAAGCAAGTTACAAGAAGTTCTAAATTCAAATTCCAGTTACAGCCATCCTCTTTATTCCCTCCTATCCCATGGAATCCAGCAGATTAAAAATCACTTGGCGCTGCTTAAATTGCACAAGCAAAGTAAAAGATCATTGGACTTTATGGGCATCGACTGGAAATGAATCACAGGAAGTCCAGATCGGCATGATCACGAAACCATTATGGAAAAAATGAACAGCAACAGGCAAACTATTATATATCAACTTGCAATAGGAAAAATTGGCGAAATCATTGAAATGACTAACAAAATAATAAAAATTGTCTAGGAAACACAAATAAATAGAAAAGAAATTGTACTAAAAATAATGTATAAGCTTAAATTAATAAGAGAAGAAATTATAAATATTGTGTATTCGATTCATTGGGCGAAAGCAAACATTGTAATGTAGAAACTAATCTTATTGAGAAATTGTTTGAAACAGGAAATGTTCCTTTCATCAAAATAGAGGACGCTTTAGAATTCGCCGATGTTAAAATATCAGCAGACGGCAAAAACATTGTCTATATTATAAGCTTACCTACTGTTAGTTTTAAAACTTGTAATGTCTATTTTTGAAAGGCGGTCAAATTTAGCAACAAAATAAATAATATACATTTTTCAAAAATTTTAGTTTGTAAGGGAAAAATGTATGGAATAAATGATAATTGTAAGACCTTAAATAAGAATATAATTTGTAATAGGGATAATACATTACAAACCGTCTCAGCATATCCCAACTGTCGAAGAAGTTTTGCCCTGTATACTGTTCCTGAACCAATTTAATGGGTCAGTCAGAATTAACACTGATAATTTGAGGTTAGACGGCATATTCGTCATCAAACATTACAACACAACAGCCCAAATCAACGGAAAGCGATTCAAAGAAGAAGAGATTACCAAACAAAAACAAATACAACTCTATCATTAACATCACCCTAGTTATGCTCCTGATAAGTTTAGTAATATAGGGTTTTGAGATCATTGAGATCATTTGAGATATTTCAAAAACTTTATTATTGGCTTGAAGTACAATCAAAACATTTATGAATGGAACTCGACTTCGTTCATATGGCCATCGCGGGCACGTTTGCAGCGGTCGATTCTTTGGACCCAATTTTCAACGACTCGGCCACACATTTCGGCCGAAACGGCCGCTATTTCGCGTTCAATGTTGGCTCTGAGCTCTTTTAACGTCGTCGGCGTATTGGCATAAACCAATGACTTAACATAGCCCCACAGAAAATAGTCAAGCGGCGTTAAATCGCACGAACGAGGCGGCCAATCGACTGGCCTATGTCTTTAGATAACACGCTCACCATACTTACTCTTCAATAAATCGATTGTAGCGTGTGCTGTGTGGCTTGTGGCACCATCCTGTTGAAACCACATGTCGTCCAAGTCCATATCTTCCAATTCGGGCTAGAAATAATCGGTGATCATGGCGCGATACGCTGACCATTCACCGTAACGTGACGATCGTTATCGTCGAAAATTTTTATAATTTGCAGACGTTGCTCGTTAGTGTAATTTAGCATGATGAAAATGTTGAGTTTACTGAATAAATTGACAGTGACAGTTTGATGATTAGTGAAAGAGTGCGTTCATAAATTAAATTCAAAGTTGTCAAGTCCCTATTGGAAAACCCTATAGTTTTCTTGTGTTATAGAAGTGATTCAAAAACCAAAAGCTTAGGGAAGTACGGACAATAGATGTGCAAGATATACCACATCATGTGAGGACAGTGGCCTCGAAAGAGAGCGTTCGAAATTAAGGGTAGAGGAGTTAACACACAAAAAATTCAACTTCCAACATCAGAAGTTCTCATTCTCCTCAAATGACAAATTCCACTGTACTGCAAGATCCGACAGTCACCATAATTAATAAATTATACATAAATGGCAAACTTTCCAGATATTAAAAAATCAAAACCGGTTTTCTCCCGATCGCCTCTAACCATGTGTACATGTCCGTGAATACGTATGAATTATCAACAATGTCAAAATTTGAGATAATGCTTTTGTCATGTTCTATGTTCCGAAAAAATGTAAATTACAATTCATGAATAAATTGGATTATTAGATTAAACGGAAGATACATATATTTATTATAATTCAATTGTTCTATTAATTTTTCGTAAGAAGTAATAGATAAAGATTAATGATTATTTTGATTGTTTTTATTTGTGAAAATATAACTTTACATAAACCTTTTGCAAAATTGAATTTAAAATATTGGTAATAGCAACAAACAAAATAATAAACAAAGTAAAAAAAAAAAGTGCTTCATAAGTCTATTTGGTACAAGAGAGAATTGACGAATTCTTTTTAAAAAAAAATATGGGTGTCACTGGACACAATTAGCTGAGAATAGAAAAAAAATCCGAATTACACGGAGTAATTAACTTATACGAAATTATATGTTTCACCGATTTTTTCCAAAAATTTCCGAGAAGAAAAAAGTCGATGTAAACAGAACAATACTATACTGCTAGAAGGAAAACTTTTGTCAGCGAAGCAAATAAGAAACGAGAAGACTTTTATGATAAATACAAAAACAA
Organism: Volucella inanis; assembly: GCA_907269105.1. Taxonomy (NCBI): domain Eukaryota; kingdom Metazoa; phylum Arthropoda; class Insecta; order Diptera; family Syrphidae; genus Volucella; species Volucella inanis. Next base: position 69,783,518 of record OU026154.1, on the reverse strand, counting down.
AGGATTTTACTTCTAGAATTGTTTTCAGAAGATTAAAATAGGCATTGACTTGATCAAATAGGTCTTCGAAAGCTTGAAGATATCCAAATGAAACTTTGAATTCAAAAACACAAGTGAACAAGTAAAGCGTGGATATGGTGGTTTTATTTTGTAGGGCCAAATGTCCACTTTTCGGATCGGTAATTTGGTCATGGTTATTAAGATCAAGACAAAAGAAGTATATTTTAAAAAAAAATGCAGGAAAATTTTCTTCAAAGTACATAAAAAATGGTTATCGCGAAAGATAATTACTTCCAACTGGACAATGATTCCAAGCATGTCGCACAAATAATGAAGATGTGATTGATACATAAAGTCCCCCACTACCCACTAACACCACCTCAAAGCCCCGATCTTAACCCAGTAGAACGTCTTTGAAATCATTTAGAAAAGATCTTACAAAAATATGTCATTACATCAAAGCCTCAGTTAAAAACCTAATTTTTAGTGGAATGGTAAGAAATAACAAGTAAATAGGTCTTAAAGGCTTAAAGAAGTACTCAACAAAATATTAGGTAAGTTCTTTTCTGCAAAATAAGGGTATAAACTAACGCTTTTCATTAAGGATATCAACAATTTAGCTGTTTTTTTTTTTTTTTTTGCATGCATCGGAACGTTTTTATTTCTATATTTCTTTTTTCTGAACGAAATGTTACTGTTTTTGTTTTTGTCTCTAAGGAGGTACAAATAAACATTGATCAATTGTAAAGAAACAGATCTGTTGAAAACAATTATAATTTGAATTCCCTCCGACAAAACTAAAATTAATTATATATATTAAAAGTCTTGCTGCACATTGTGTGGTATGTTGGCTATTTTGGGATTTTAAACAAAAAAGCCATTAAAATAGCACTCCTTTGTACTTTATAATGTGTGAAAAGAAAACATTTTTGAAATTTTTGGAAAACCTTTAAAATGCAATGAAAAATACAAATGCTTTCCTAAAAAATTAAAAATTATCAAAAATGTTAATTTATTAGTTATTAGTACAATATTATTTATTTAATTTTTTTATTTAACTAAAAGAGCAACAGGGAAATTGAACTTAAAAAATGCCCTTACTTAACATTCCTTTTCACTAATATCCAGAGTCTAAAGTTTGTGCCTTAACGTGAAAAAAGCTAATACAAAAGATTAGCAATACAAGCTTAAGTTTGATTTCAAAATTAAAGTAGTTGCATTCCATTTATATCTTCAAATGAAACGTTCAAAATACCCGGAATAACCTCCGTGTGGAGCTCCCATTGCTCCAATTTGAATTCTGTTTTTTGTTAAGTTGGTACATCTGTTGTATTAGCATTATAGCAACAACGAACTTATATTAAATTTTGCGTAAAAAACGGATTTAATAGTGCGCGAACATTGGAAATGTTGGAAAAGTGTTTCGTCAACGATTCTCTAAAGATAACGGTCGCTTACCAGTGTCACGAGCTGTTCAAAAGTGGACGTGAGTCAATCGAAGATGATGAACGATGATGAACCATCGACATCGAAAACCGACCAAAACATTGATGAAGTAAAAGAAATGTTGGTCAATAACCGCAAATTAACCATCACAGAGATAGCGGAGGGCTTAAACATTGCCTATGGATCCGTCCATGAAATTTTGGTTAATGATTTGGGTTTCCGGCGTGTAGCAGCAAAGTCGATGCCAAAATACCTCAATTTCATTCAAAAAAGAAACCGTGTTGTCGTCGCAAAAGAGATGATTTGCGAGGCTGAATCCGATCCCATATTCATCAAAAGGATCATTACTGGAGACAAGACGTGGATTTATGAGTACAACACGCAATCCAGACATCAGGCAAGTTAATGGGGTTCACCAAATGAGTCGAGACCAAAAAAAAAACACGTCGTTTTCAGTCAAAAAATATAGTGCATCATAAATGTTTGCCAGAAAGCCAGACAGTAAACAAAGAGTATTATTTGGGAGTTATGAGACGTTTGCGTGAAGCAATTTGCCGAAAGAGACCAGAATTGTGGGCAGAAAACTCGTTGATTTTGCACAATAATAACGCACCATCGCACAGTGCCATGATTATTTGCAATTTTATGGCGAAAAATGCAACAAATACCATCCAACAGCCACCGAATTCAACTGATTTGGCTCCCTGTGACTTCTTTCTGTTCAACCGAGTTAAAAAGCCACTACGACGACCGCGTTTTAGCAGCCGAGAGGAAGTAATGGAAAAATCCCAGGAAGCACTGATGGACATACTGAAAACCTAATATAAAAAATGTTTCGAGGATTGAATCACGCGTTGGCATAAGTATGTTGCAGTCGATGGTAATTACTTTGAAGGGGACAATATCGATTTAGATGAATAAACTTGTATTTTGAATTTTTTGAGGAATTTTAGGTTCTTAGGTCTTTTTTTAATTTTTTTCTGATACTATCCCCTATTTGTGCACTTGAAACAAAAAAAAAGAGGTTTCTTTCTATATATTCTATTATCTTTTTCACCACGTTGAAATATATATTCACCAGCTAAAACATTTTTCCTTTTACTTTTGCTTTTATTATAATACATTTCTATATATTATTTCTATATATTATATTATATTATATTTCTAAGAGAGGGCACCACTTGAATTAAATCCTTACCATTTTCAGTTAGTACCAAGATACGTGTATAAATTTGACAGCTGTCGGACGATTAGTTCTCGAGATATAGCGTTGTGAGTGAAGCAAGCTTTGTTATTGTGAAAAAAATGGATTCAAAGCAATTTCGTGTGTTGATTTATCATTGCTTTTTGATGGGAAAAAATGCAGCCGATGCAAAGAAATGGCTTGATAAGTGTTACCCGGACTCTGCACCAGCCGAACGAACCATTCGCAAGTGGATTCAAAAATTTAAAAGTGGTCATACAAGCACCGAAGATGATGCATGCAGTGAACGTCCAAAAGAGGCTGTTTCAGATGAAAACATCAAAAAAGTCTACAAAATGATTACGAATGATGAAATTTATCGAGATAATAGCTGAGGCTCTGAAGATATCAAAAGAGCGTGTTGGATACATCATACACGAATATTTGGACACGCGAAAGCTCTGTTCAAAGTGGGTGCCACGTTTGCTCACAGTCGACCAAAAACAACAACGTGTTGAGGATTAAGAGTAGTGTTTAAAGCTGTTCAATCGCAATAAAGCAAAATTTTTGCGTCGGTATGTGACAATGGATGAAACTTGGCTCCATCACTTCACACCAGAGTGAAGTCGGCAGTCAGCTGAGTGGCGAACAGGCGACGAACCTCGTGCAAAACGACCAAAAACTCAACAGCCGGCTGGCAAGGTTATGGCATCCGTATTTTGGGATACACATGGAATAATTTTCTTCGCTATCTCCAAAAGGGGCAGACTATCAACAGCGACTATTACATTGCGCTGTTAGGGCGTTTGAAGGACGAAATCGGAGAAAAACGGCCGCATTTGAATAAAAAGAAAATGCTGTTTCATCAAGACAATGCACCGTGTCACAAGTCGATGAAAACGATGGCAAAATTGAATGAATTCGGCTACGAATTGCTTCCCCACCCACCGTATTCTCCAGATTTGGCCCCCGGCGACTATTTCCTGTTCGCAGACCTCAAAAGAATGCTCGCCGGAAAGAGATTTAAGACCGATGATGAAGTAATCGCCGAAACAGAGGTTATTTTGAGGCTAGACCGAAATCGTACTACAAAACTGGTATCGAAAGATTGAAAAATCGTTTCAATCAGTGTATCGCCCTCGAACTATATTGATAAATAAAGTTGAATTTTGCAAAAATTTTGGGTTTGTTTGTGTATAAAACGGCACTGACTTTTCAACCCATATGTTACATACCTACTGATCATTACGTGAAATTTGCTGTCATTTAGTCAATTCTGACAGGTTCTAGAAATAGAGAATGTATTGGTAATTAACACACAATGTGTCTGTGTGAAAGTTCCGGGCTTGCAAATGTGTTAGTAGAGTTTGACATCTTGTTTAATTTATCTATGACCACCACGAACATCCGGATCATGCGAAACCTATGCAAACATGCACATTCCATCACGTACGGCAACGGTATATTGATGACACCTGTGGGAACACTTCGTCGCTGGATGAATGTTTGGAGCAAGTGGATTAGTATTCTAGGTAGTGTAAGAAAATATTGTATGAGAGTTGTAATTTGCATATCAAGGGAAACGTATGCCCAAACAAAGAAAAAATATTTTTTTAATAAATAACATTAAAGTTATTTAAATTATGTAAGGTAGGGCACACACAATTGTACGGAATAAATATATATGTATGTATGTAATTCCTTTTGTATATGAGAAAGATTCTAACAGGTGACTTAAGAACTTGTGGCGACTATAAAGTCACAATAAACAAATGTTTAGAAAATTTCGTTCATCCACTCCCTAGGATTGATGAAATTTTCGCTTCATTAGAAGGAAGAAAACTATTTACCAAACTCGATCTCTCCAATTGCATATTGTATTATGTACTTGGAGTACACACATAGGCTTGTTAATATCATCAATAGATGAAAACGGTTCAAGTAAAACCAATGAACGCGTTTCCAGTTTCTCGTTGGCACCCATTCCAAAGGACATCTCTGGGATAAGAACTTTATTTTTATTATTATTCCAAATTTATTAATAATTTTAGTCAGAAAAGGTTCCCTCTATACGAGCTCCTTCAGAAAAATGTTAAATTTTGTTCGTCACAAGAATGCCAAAAATGATATGAATTAATTAAAGAAGAAGTAACATCCGATCAAGATTTGGTGCACTTCAATCCAAGCTTATCTATAGTATATTGTTGACCACGCCAGCAATAATGCTGTAGCTGGAGACCTGTGTCACAGAATTCAGGGTAGTCTTAGGCCTATCAAGAGCTTTATTGTATAGTTAATCTAATTATAGTACCATTGAAAATGAAGCTCTTGCCCTGATCTTCTGCATAAGAAAACTAAAACAATACCTTTTGGGTAATAGATTTATTTTGCGAACTGATCACCGACCTTTGTTAGGTATTTTCGGTGAGCATAAAAGTTTACCCTTTATGGCTTCAACTCAAATTCAAAGATGATCGTTAATCTTATTAGGCTTCAATTATTCTATTGAATATATATTTAAAAGGTTCCTCAAACAGTGCGGATGGACTTTCGAGGATGCCACAGTTATCGATCGCAAAAGATCTTATAGAAAGTAATTATATAAATTTCATTAAATTTGAAAGCGATATCCGGTCTATTTTTAAATTTTAAGGACATAGCACGAGAGGCGTGACCCAGTTCTGTCGAAACTAAGCGGGGCTATTCAAAATGAAACGGTTCATATGCTATTCATCCCTTTTCGCAACAAAGCGTATGAACTTTTGGTCGAATATAATTGTATCATTCGGGGATACAGATCTGTTGTACCAAAGAAGTTACAAAATTTTGTTCTCAAGGAACTTCATTCGTCACACTTAGGAATTGCAAAGTCAAAAATGTTAGCTCGTTCGTATGTTTGGTGGTCGGGGATAAATAGTGAAATAAAAAAGTTGATCCGTAACTGTATACCTTGTCAGGAATTGCAATCAAGTCCTGAGAAATCTTTTTTGATACCATGGAATCCTGCTGATTCAGTATGGAGTCGAGTCCATATAGATTTCGCTGGTCCCATTAAAAACTTTTATCTGTTAGTTGTGATTGACTCCTATTCGAAATAGGTTGCAGTTTTTAAAACAAAGGAAATTATATCGCTCTTTACAATAACAAAATGAGAGAACTATTATGTCATTATGGTTTAATAGATGTTCTTGCAAGAGACAACGAAAGGTAGTTTACTTCAGACGAATTTAAATCTTTTTTAAAAACAGATCGTATTAAGCATGTTCTTACTACTTCCTGGACATCCAGCGATAAATGGCCAGGCAAAAAAAATTTATTAAAACACAAAAAAAAAAAATCAATCTTACCAAATCTTACAGTTAACAATAATTCTTATTTAGATACCATTGTGATAAGATTTTTGGTTGACTATCGTAACAAAAATAAGACAAACTATAGTTCAAAGACAAAGAAGTAATGTAGCAAATTTCAAAGGTAAGCTCTGACCACAGAAAGTCGGTGAACCTGAGATTATTGACGGTAACGGTGTCTCCTTCCTCATTCCGAAAGAAATAAGGTCCGATGATGCCACCATGCCATAAGCCACATCAATCGTTAAGGATACATTGATAATTGGCCGAACACTTGTGGATTGTGTTAGCTCCAATAACAGCAACTTTGCTTGCTGACATAGTCGCTGAACCAGAAATGGTCCTCGTCCGAGAAGATGAATTTTTGGCCAAAATGCGGATCTCCGGCCAACATTTCCAGCGCCCAATTAACGAATTCATGGCATTGGCATCCGGCCACCACAATCACCTAGGTTTTCTTCATTCCGAACCAATCACTTTCTAGTTGGTGTCTTAAGATGCAAAATAGTGTACTTACGGTCAAACTTTTCCACGGTGCGAAGAATTGCCTGCACACTGATGATGACCGTGATGATCACGTTGCGTATTTACAACTGAGCTAGAATTTCGATAATATTATTTATTAATTTCAACACGTTCGGTAAGCGTAAAATTATATATAATGAAATGGCAAACTTACTGAACATTTTAACAGCTGAATGTCATTGCTAACTATTATTACTATCTGGTCACCCGTTGTAACATTGGTTGTGATTGAAGGTTTTGGCAGAAAGTCTCATCAGATACTTGACGGTCTCTGATATTCGGCATCTGTGGATGATAGAGTAGTTATTTCTGTTGCCTTGAAGACCATGATGCGGGATTGCCACCAAGAAAGGTCACCTTGTTGATCTCCGTGTTTCAAAATTGCCAGTATAGTCAGCATCGTTATAGCAGGATAAAGAAGAAACATTATTCCTTTGAAAATTATACTAAAATTTGTGGTGCCCCTCAAATATCTAAAGATGCCTTTAACTGCTTTAATGTGTTGGTCAGATGGTTTTTCCAAGTATCTGCACATACATCCAGCAGCGTAAGTTATGTTTAAGCTAGTTTTCAGCATCAAATACATCACACTCCGAACTGACGCATGATAAGAAAAGCTGGTACTTTTTAGCGAATTTTTGTCTGCACTGGTGAATTTAGAATTTACGTCTCAGACTGTTGATACAGGACACCAATTGTACATCGCAAATTTTTTTTTTAACAGTCGGTCAACATAGCGAGACCAACTTACATAAATCGATCTATCCAAGTTGCGATAAATCTGAAATCTCAGATACATATCGGCATCGCTAGTTATAACTTCGAGATGTTTTGTAAGCAACTTATCATATTAATTGCTTCACTAGCAGCGATTAGTCCATCGTCGATATAAAGCGCAATAAGAATTTTGCGGAACAGAAAATATGGTTCCGCTTTGCATATATCAAACTGTATAATTCCTTAAACTTCAAGCTTGATTTAGGCCATACAAGCTCTTGTGTAATATACAAACTCGACCGGAGTTATCATCGTAGCGAGTTAGTTAAACCATGAAAATCTGTTCTTGCTTTGTTTATGTTTTTGATTTTCAAAATTTCATGTGCAGCTATGGTTAAACCAACACGAATAGAGCTGAACTTTGCAACAAGATTGAGAGTCTCTCCATGCTGTTGATTAAAGCCTTTGGCTACGAGGCGGCATTTGAAACATGTATTCTGTTTGTATGAAGAAAGCATATTTTAAACACCCAATTGCATCCACCTGCTTAATTGGTGGCAGCTATACTAGATCCCATGTTCTTTTTTTTTTAAACAGAGAGAGAAAGAAAGATTTTTGGGCTCTGATACTATATTTCGAAACTTTCAAGTGTTGCTGGCAAATTTGCAAATCCATTTGGTAAAATAACCTTGGAATACATTTTGTAATGTAATCAAAACGTGTACCCACTGCAATGACAGTTCCATTTCTTGAAATTTCGCAAGAACTCATATCAGAAAATAACCGATATTTCTTGTCAAATTCACTACCACTGGAAAACAAGTTTACCTTAATATTAGGTGGGGTGAAAAGTAACCTCCTTGGGAATGAAAAAAAAAAATTTTTTTAAATGTTTTTTTTATTTTATTCAATATAGTCCCCGTTTAGTTTGATACACTTATTCCAGCGATTTTCCAACTTCTTGCTCCCGTCCGAAAAGTAATTTTCCGGAGGGTCTGCAAAATACTATACTCCTCCGTGGCGTCGATGACTTCCTCGCGTGAGCTGAATTTTTTATTGATGAGCCATCTTTTGAGGTTTGGGAAGAGATAATAGTCCAAGGGAGCCAAATCGGACGAATACGGTGGATGCGACAGCAATTGGAGACGTAAGTCATTGATTTTAGGGGTGGTTGCGATGCTCTTGTGCGTCGGTGCAGTGTCTTACAAAAACAAAAAATTTTTTCGCTTCATGTGAGTCCATTTTGCAGCGATTTCGGCCTTCAATCGCTCCAATAATGCACAGTAATACTCGCTGTTGATAGTTTTTCCTTTTTTGAGGTAGTCTACGAAGAGTATGCCATAACAATCCCAGAAAACCGGCGCCATAACCTTTCCGACCCATCGAGCCTCCCCCGGCCGCTTCGGAGCACTCGTGCCGACTTCAGTCCATTGCAGGCCACTCATTCTGTTCTCTGGTGTTCAACAGTTACCAATCGACGCTAAAAGTCGGCCAGATTCCGCATCAGCAAGTCCAAACGCTCTTTCGAAGTGCTCTCGCGTTCATGTTTTTGGTCAGGAGTGAGTATGCGCGGCACCCAGCTGCAGAATAACTTTTTCATATGCAGAATATTGCCCAAAATATGGCGTGTGCGCTCAATACTAATCTTTGTGGTATCTGCTAGATCGCGCACCTTCACTTTCCGGTTAGCCAACACCATTTCATGAATTTTTTTGACATTGTCCTCTGTAACAGCATAGGAGCGCCTGCCGCTGCGGAGTTGATCGGTAGTGGAGTTGCGGTCACCACGAAACTCTCGGAACCAATATTTGACGGTGTAATCTGACGGAGCATAAGTCCCATTATATTTATCCAACTTTTCTTTTGTTTCCTTCGCCGTTTTGCCACTCAAAAAATAGTGTTTTATGAAAGAGCGAAAATCTTTTTGTCCATATTCAACATGATGCCAAACACGTCAACAACAATCAGCTGTCAAAACAAAACTAAAGACAGTATCGCACTGAAATTTGGCATAACTGTCTAAATATGAACGGACTTCAAGGCACCATAACCTTTTTTGCAGTAGCAGCGCATTCTGGCGGTCAAGGATGTTACTTTTCATTCCACCTAGTATATTATCATACTTATCGTCGTCATCCACTTCCGAAGAACTTTTTAGTGTCAATTTGGAATCAAGAGCCTTATCGTAAACACCGTTATATCAGTCCGCCTATGGCAGAACAACAAATAAATTTAGAGGTCAAAATGTCGCTTCCATCGCATTGAAGTGTCCCCATGATTATACATATGTGGCAACTTCACCGAAGAAATAAGTGTCAGCATCTGATAAAAGATGGCAGCATTAACAACAAAAGGAAATTTCCACCATTTGCCGTTTTTGGTGACAACGGTATATCTGAGAACCTTTTACCAAAACTACATACCAGCCATACACTTCGGTTAAATGCGCAGCAGAATCAAGTAGATATTATATACGTATTTAACAATTTTTATTAAATAAAAGATTATAGGTTTAAAAGTCCTTATATTTTTAATCTAAACTGGCAAACAGCCACCAAAGTAGTGACCCCACGTGATTCCACATATTTCTACGATTAAATTTTGAATTTTATCCACGTTTGAAATGGCAATATGCTGGAAATGTAACTCCATCTTCTGCATTTGTTGTAGATTCTGCCAATCTGATGGGAATCGCAGCATTGAAACATTTAAATATCCCACCGTTTTGGAAAATAGACCCAGCCTTGTGGTTTGTACGAATTGAGGCGCAGTTTCCCAACAACCGGATAACTCCAGACAACAGCCGCTTCAACGCAATCATCGCTTCCTTGAATCCAGAGGTTTTGAACGAGGTGTCGGATCTTGTCCAGAAACCACTAAACGAAGATAAGTATCTGACTTTTAAAAGTCAGATTTTAAAACACATTTAATAGCTAGGTTCGGTGAGTCCAAAGAACGCCAGCTCAACAGGCTAATGACATCACTTAGCTCGGTGATCAACGCTCTTCAAGCATGTTACGGGGGATGATACGACTACTAGGACAGAATGTACATGATAACAGTTTGTTCACAATTTGGATGGCAAAAATGCCAAGTCATATACGTACAATACTCTCAGATAGTCATAACATTGATCTTACTGCACTGTCAGATACTGCTAATAAAATTATGAACAACACGACTACTAATGCTGTTTTTGCAACCGAAGCCAGCGATGAAAATCCAAACAGCATCAACTTTGATAGGCAGCTCTCTTCAACAAATTGGCAATGAATCAACAAAAAGCACTGTATAGTCCGAAAACAACTAGGAAGCCTGTTGTTACATTTGTCGGCTTACAACAGTTCAAGAATCAACCCCGAATGCCACCTTTACGTCTACGACAAAAATTCCTAGCTAGATTCTGGATCGACCATATGCGTTATATCTCGTACATATCGTATCTGTATCTCTCAACCTCGGTCTCCGAAGAGAAATCACATTACCATTCTTCATTGCTGACGTCAAAACAGCAATTATTGGCGCGGACCTACTTGCAAACTACGGACTTCTGATCGATTTGAAATCCAAACGCATTATGGATAAGACAACATTACTAAGTTTACCAGGAAAAGTTCATTACACTGGAATTACCAGACTATTCGGACCTGAACCATATATTAGTATGGTAAATAAATTCTGGCCAGCAAGGACAAATGTTCTTTTAAATCGTTATCGAACATTGTGCAACACTACGCCGTTACAACAGGCCAACCAATTGCTGAACGAACACGACGACTAACCGGCAACAAGTTGAGACAAGCCAAAATCGATTTTGAGGATTTTCTCCGGAAGGGTTACTGTCGTGTTAACAGTCCATTGGCCAGTCCAGTCCAATCCACCTTATTCAAAAAAAAGACTGACGGCTGGAGATGTAGTGGTGACTATCGTCGTCTGAAGGTACAAACGAAACCAGACAACTATCCAATAACGCATATCATGGATTTCACCGAGAATTTGTACGACAAAAGCTACTTGTCGATATTGGAGTGTCACCAGACTCCTATGTAGCCAGAAGAGAAAAAACAGCCGTTACCACCCCGTTTGGTCTGTTTAAGTTTATAACTGTTGAATATGGCAATGCCTATACATTTAAACTGAAGTACTGAATTCCATACATGTTTTAAGTTGGTTGTTTTGAATTTTTTTTCTGTCATTCTCATCAAGCGTTATTCTTGAATCGCTACGCGGCATTCTTTCTTAAATAAAATATACTTGTATTCAACAAAAACTGTCTGTCTTTATTTTTTCCTAAAATCAACATCAACATTAGGTTATGGGCCCAGACACAACATTCAGCAGAAGTTAAAGATAATTCAGAAGGAAAACGCCTTCTGGTATGTGAACGAGGAAGATGGATACTAATAAAAATATTACTGACGCTATCAGGCTGGAGGGTTCAGGAAATTGGAATATCTGAAAATTTTAAACCACGGTGATGTTGAGAGGAAACGGCTGGCTGAATATTGTGGAGAGAAAGTGTGTGAAGCCCGAAGATGCCGCTTAAATACCTGCATGGGAACTTAAAGATGCCGAGGCGCAGACGCTGTTGGTCACACGAATAACACAAGAGGCCATGTTGCACCTCATCATACGCACGAGTTCTGCTGAAATGTGGAGAAAACTTCAAAGTGCATATGAGCAGAAGACTGAGACTAGTGTGCATATAATACAACAAAGATTCTTTCAATACAAATATGAGAAAAGTGTGGATATGTCAATTTTCTTATCTATGGTAAGATCCATAAAATGCAAAATCAGTTAAAACAGATGGGTGAAGAAAATCTCTGACAGGTCGTCGGCAAAGGCGCAGTTATTAGTGCCCTAGGTTGTCGACAGATAGAGGTTCAAGTATTAGATGGGATCGAATGGATTGATACAGACAATGTTTTGTATGTTCCAGAATTGAAAACTAATCTGTTCTCAGTCAATCGCGTCACAGATTGACAGATGACAGATTGACAACAGATGATAGTTCATGCAAACTTTACAAATGCAATAAAGTTTGTGCAGTGGCAAATCGAATTGGTGATTCTTATTATTTGGATTAACGTTATAAACGTAAGTACGATACCTATTGCAAGCACTGCAAAACTAGTGCATAACAATTTAAATGAGTGGCACAAAAGACTGGCGCATCAAAACTTCGCTTTTGTAAAAAATATTCTGCGGAAAAACAAAATTGCTGTGAAACAGTGCCTGAGTGTCAAAGTTGTTTGATTGGAAAAATACATCGATTGCCATTCAGCAAGAGTGAATATGTGACTACAAAGGCTTGTGAGCTAATGGATGGAATGGATGGAAGCAATGGAAGAAGCATCTGTTGGCGGGTTGAAATATTTTGTCATACTGAAGGACAACTATTCTAACTTGAGGAGTGTGTACTTTGTCAAAACCAAAGATGAGATCAAATGTTGCATTGAAAATTTCTTAAATTAAGCCGAAAACATAACTGAAAACAAAGTGAAAATTGTAGAATTGACAATGGTGTAACAAGATTCAAAGAAAAGGGTAAAATGTCAAGCAGTCGTATGTAGACTTGCGGTAGAGATAGAGCTGACATTGATATATTGCATACGTAGCGAAGAAAACATTCTTTGATAAAAATAAATAATTTGTTGTGTCTAAAAAAATCGTTGTGTTTAATATATTTTCTAATTATAATCATTTTGGGTTTGTTCGTGAAATTTGTCTATTCGCAACTGTTGTTTGATCGTTAAAGAATCAGAAGTGGGATAACAGATCCATAACACGTCAAGACAAGATAGTAAACAATATTTCCTTAGAAGGTACATTGTGCATTAATAGCTGAAGAATATTATTCAGTGAGCCTTATCGCGTTACGATTTTGGTTTACAGAATTGTCAATGCATGAGAGGTAACAAAGGTAAAGAAAACATAACGGTAAAGTCTAAGACGCCGCGATTACCGTTATGACAAGCACATATTATATGCAATTAGTTATTGTGGATACGTTTTTGTATAAGGGTTGGAGTGAACATGTTTATGTGCAATGGTTACGTATGCGTGATAAGCGGAGAATGTATGAGGAAGACAAAGGTTTTCTGTGTACGAAAAGCCGTTGGTTCATTCACGCATATTCTGCAGAAATAGTTGGAATGTCGATAAGGGATGGAAGATCCTATGAATCGTAGTGTACATCTTCGGTATACAAAGGGGTCACTATCGACTACGAATATAAAGAGGTATGTGTATGAAGTTCTGTCGAAATGCAACACCTTTAGTTCACGAAGAGGAAATTGCAGATGATGCAGAAAGTATTAGAAGCAAAAGAAAAGGTGAATACACAAACAAGAATGAAACTATCCAATGATTGAACTATGTGCTTGTGTGGAAACTGATTGGTCTACATAGTAGTGAATGGTTGTATCGAGAACTTTAAAGTAATTAAAATATAACGCATCGTGGCTGTACGTAGATAAGTAAGTCGAAGTTCAATTCGAACGAAATAAAATGGTCATTGTCGATGAAATAGCTTATAATGCATGAATATGAAATATTTAGATAAATAATTGACAAATTAAATTTATTCTAGAGAAAATGGAGAAACTCAACATGAAACAACTCCATAGTGAGTTAAGGAATAGAGGTCTGCCCACGAAGGGGTCAAAAAAGTCCTAATCGGTCGAATTTTAATGCACGACCAGAAAAAGGAACTGCAGAACGTGGATCGCGAGAGCAATTCAAACTTGGCTTAGGTTTCCACGGATGACGGTCAATCTGACCCAGTCGCAGAAACCATATCCGAGACGGGAACAATAACGGATAACGCATTGCGAGAAATGGGAGATTATCAGACTTGAAAAAAATCTCTTCGAACCGAAAGAAGTCTAGTGCAGAAAGAAAGAGAAATTTTCAAAAAACTTAGGCAATTAGAAGAGGCGACACGGACTTCTTATTGTGGCGGAACATTACCAATCAAGAAAATTATTGCTACTGATTAACAAATTTCGAAGATGTGTTGCCAAGGACCAAAATGTACTAGCACAGACGAACCTGATTGAAATAGAAATAGAATTAAACAAGACTGAGCCAATGTCTCAACATTCATACAAGGTACCCTACGCAAAACGTGAAGTTCTCAGTTCTATGGTGAATAAACTATTGAGTAGCGGCATCATTCAAGAATCCAAGTCCGATTTTTCCGCGCCGGTAGTTCTCGTGAAAAATAAGAAAGGCAAAGATCGAATTTGCGTAGATAATCGACCCCTCAATGCAGTCACCAATAGGGTCAATTCCCCCTCACCAATGATCGACGAGGAAATGAACAATTTAAGGTAATGATATTCGGACTTGTAAATGGTCCAGCGTACTTTAAAAAAGTAATGAATATCATTAAACAAAGAACGTCACCTGAAACTATTGTCAGCTATATGGACGACTTTGTTATACCGGCCAGGTCTTTGGAGGATGGTATTAAGAAGTTAGAAAGATTGCTGAAAATCCTCAACGAAGCACGACTGACGCTAAACTTAAGGAAGTGTGCGTTCTTTAAAAAAAAAAAAATAGAATTCTTGGGTCACATCATCAAGGATGGGAAAATTCGACCAAGGAAGGCAAAAACCCTAACCGTACAGGAATTCGAAAACCCCACGGACGAACACCAAGTGAGACAGTTTATAGGACTCACGAGCTTTTTTAGAAAATTTATAAAGGAATACGCTGCGATCGCATCACCACTCACTGACCTGACCCGGAAATATCATAAGTTCGAATGGGGAGATAAGGGTCAAGCTTCATTCGACCAGCTAAAGAAGTTATTGACAAGCGGATTAGTACTCGTTTTGTACATCCCAAAGGATGTGCATGAACTACACACTGATGCCAGCTTCAAGGACCTTGCAAGAGTATTATTACAAAAAGAGAACGGAAAACTTCAAATATTAAAGGTAAACATTGACGAAACCGGCTGGATGTACTCCCTCCAACTGCAGTATAAGGAAGTTGTTAAAATCACGAATGTACACACCCCGAAAACGACGCTGAAAAACAAGTACACCACGAGTATAGTTTACAACGTGGACGCTTGTATCGGAAGGTGGACGGCGAATTCAGATTGTATGTATCAAAAGGAGTGAGGAACAGAGTTTTGCGAAATAGCCACGACTTGATGGGACATTTCTCCGAGAAAAAGACTGGTAGTAGTAGTTATAATAATCTTTATTATTCCATTATTTTTTCTTTGAAATTTACAAAATTTATTTAAACATTGGCATTTTCCCTTAGCCAGAAAAGAGATTTGATTTCTTCTTTCGTATTTATTCCCATATTAAATAACACCATTAAAAATAAACATATCATTAAAAGGCTTTATTCAAAATTTGATGCCTATACTTTAAAGCTATTCTCAGAAAAAGATACAATGCCCTCCAGTTGTTTCCATTAAGTGCAGCGAGGACTTCTGTATACGAAAGCGTGTTCTATCCCCAAATTGCTCTTCGTGATCCTTTGAGGATGGGACATACACCCAAGAAGTGGTGAATGTCTTCTCTTGTCCTGAGATTACACAAAGCACACTCATCATTCCTTTCTGCTCTATGAGGCCTTGCATTTAAATATAGCACCTCTCCCCGCGCCTTGAAGATTAGGGAAATTGTATTTGCAATGTGTTGATCTTTAAAGTAGTTTCCGTCTCCTAGACCATAGGTAAGAGTGCTATACGTGCATCTAGTCAGGCTTTGTCCTTCTTTATCCTCAAAGAGAGATCGGCAGGCGATATCTATTTTTATTAGAAATTCATGTAAAGATCGCTTGAGTGAGGCGACATTATCTACAGGGAGTGTAACGCCATGTTCGTGGCATAGATTATCCCATTTTCTAACAAACTGTAACTTTCGGGTAAGAAGATATTTTGCAACAACATGTGGTAATCGATAATCGCGGAGTGAAAGTGCTTTTAGGACGTACATAAAGTGCATTTTCATGGTGAATAAGTACAAAGGCAATAAACCGGTTTCTAGGAGAAGCATATAGTTCGGAGTGTTCACTAGTAGTCTAAATATATTCTTCATGAAATATCTCAGTAATTTATCTACTTCTTTATATTGAGTGTTACCCCAAACTTGTGCTACGTAACACATAATAGATCTCACTACCGCTTCGAAAACACTATACTTCGTACTCAATGCAATATCTTTTTTACTAAGTACTCCTTTCAAACTGCAGTTTATGGCCTTTTTAGCTTCTCTTAATGTTTCCCCAAGGTGCTTCTTAAAGGAGAGTTTTGGTGTTGCTCTAATATATATACTATATATATATATATATATATATATCCTATATCATCCGCATTCGTTAAAAGTTTTATTTGAAGTCCCGCAAACTCAATTCCTCCTGATAAAAAAGTTGACAAGTCATCGAGGAATAGAGAGAACAGAAGAGGCAGCCTTGCTTTACACCCATGTGTGACAAATTTTTTCCATCCCATACTGCTGTTAAATTTTTACTGTACAGACTTTGTAGGACTTCATGACACACCTGTAGTAAGTTTCTTAATTTGTAGAACAGAGATCTTCTATCAACGGAGTCAAAAGCCGCCTTGAAGTCCACAAAAAACGCGTACAGCTTTTTTCCTTTTTCCACGTAATACCCGCGATACTAGTGAGCGGAAATAAATTGTATACCGCTGAATATTTCCTCCGAAAGCCCGCTTGAAATTCGCTCAGAATGTTGTTTGCTTCAACCCATGTGGACAATCGATGCAGAATAACTCCCGTGAAAATTTTCATTATAGACTTTAAAAAGAATATGACTCTATAATTCCGAAAATCTTTATTGTCACCTTTCTTAAAAAGGGGGAAACTGTGTTTTTCTTAAAACTTGATGGCACATCCCCTACCTTAAGGATGTAATTGTACACTGCCGTTATATTCTCCAAATATTCCTCTGAGGCATTCATGAAAAACTCGTAAGGCACTCGGTCTTCTTCGGGAGCCTTGTTCGATTTATATCGTAGAACGACATTACAGACCTCCTGGAGTCGAACTTTTCTGTCCAACACCTCCACACTTTGGAATGGCAACGCGTAGTGCAAATGGGTAGCACTGGTTGGAGGGTTAAATAATTGCTTAAAATGTTCTGCTAGGATGTCCACCTCAAAGTGGATACCTCGCGCGGATGACGTGCCATTGAAAAGTCTTACATGTTTCCAGAAAGAGCGACTGTCGGTAATTTCCGAAAGAGTTTTGGCGAGTTGATTCGAAAATCTTTTTTGTTTTTCTGAGCATATTTTTCTATATTCTTGGTTGGCATGTTTGGCATGCTGCCGGTTTCCCTCAACAATCGCAAATAAGCAAAATACTTCTTCCTGACCGCCTGACACTCAAAGTCAAACCACGGTCGCTTTTTTACTCACGTATAAGATTTATTGTTTTGGAAAGGCCTAGCAGCGTCTAAGATGCAGGACGTAAGAAGGTTCACTCCGTTTATAGAACATAAACCATTTTCGTTTCTAGATCTGAGTTTTTCATTGAGCTTTTGTTTATAAACATTTTTAAATCGGTTTATCCATCTTAGCTTTGGCAGCAAGTTCTTGTGGCCGCGTTTCGAGATTTATTTGGACGTTTAAGGGTAAGTGATCTGAGTAGACCAGTTCATCCACGCTTAAATCTGAGATATCGTCAAACCACCTACCACGAATAAGACAGTAATCAATTGTAGAGCATGACGTGCCTCTTAAAAAGATTAAATGACCCTGATTATCGCTAATAGAACGACCGTTTACTACTGAAATACCAGTCGATTCGCACATTTCTATTTTACCATTATCATCAATTGTCTAATTCTTTGATATCCTGCATTCCTTCAAAGACTCCGTTAGAAACTCTGGTTCTACTTCTGGTAGCTGCGCACTTCCTACCCTTGCGTTATAATCTTCTATTACCATTATATGGTCTTTTCTAAATTCCAGAATGAAGGTATACAGCTTTACAAAATCTTCAGACCATCTGTTGCAGTTGATATATACCGGAATGATGAAAAGTGAATGATTATTCTGCCCGACTTCTAGGATATCTCTATCGAGTTCTGTTTTAAAATTACATTTTAACCGCTTATTCAAATCACTCATACCATAAAGTCAACCCTCACTCGCTCTACCGTAAACAGAAGTTCTTGTTGCTGGAATCCATTTGAGCATGTAATTGCAAAAGAAATATTCAAATTTTTTTTCTGTATTTTCTTCTTCAACAAAAGTTTTGAAAAGCATAAAAATATCGAATTTTTCGATGTATTCAAAAAATTCACTAAACATAAATTTGTTGCTAAGACCTGCTACATTATAGGATAATATGATATACTGAGATACACTTAACCTATGGCATTTTTTTTATATAACTGACTGACGGCATTACAATTAAAAACCATTTCTTTGGATGCAACTTTTCACAGTTTGGGAGCTACCTCATAGTCTGCGTTGAGTGTGCTTATGCTTTCGATACGCTACACTTAAACCATCTAGCGCTCTTCATGGGCCATCGTGGCGTCCATCGTACCCTGGATTCAATTAAACCTTGACTTCGACGAGGACGACGAAGAACTCCAGGATGGAAGAATCTGTAACAAGATTCAAAGATAAGAGTAAAATGTCAAGCAGTCGTATGTAGACTTGCGATAGAGATAGATAGATAGCGAAGAAAACATACTTTGATAACAATAAATAATTTGTTTTGTCTAAAAAATCGCTGTGTCGTCTTAATATATTTTCTAATTATGTTATATTCATTTTGGGGTTGTTCATGAAATTTGTCTGTTTGCAATTGTTGTTTGATCGTTAAAATGGTTTGAAGTTTGTAAACAAAGAAGTGAAGGAAATGTTTTCAAGGCGTGATATTACACACCAAACAACAGTACCTTATACCCCAGAACAGAACGGGAAGGCTGAACGGGAAAATAGAACTTTGGTGGAAGCGGCAAGAACAATTTTACACGAAAGGAACTCACCAAAGAAGCTGTGGGCAGAAGCAAAGAATACGGCGGTATTTGTGTTATATAGAACTGGAAAGAGTCATCAAAATGGAAGGCCACCATTTAAAGTATGAACAAATAAATATTTTGACATTCAGCAGTTAAGAACATTTGGTACGAAAGTGTTTATTCACATTCCAAAGAAAAAAAGAAAAATGGTACAAGAAAGGTGAAAAGGGGTTGATGGTTGGCTACGAAGAAAATGTAAAAGGATATAAAATTTATTTTTCACAAAGGAATACGGTGGAGACAAAAAAAATGTTGTTTTCCTAAATCAAGATGCTGAAGAGTTACTTCAAGTTAAGGAAGGCGAAGAAAAATAATCTATGATGCCAATGGATCTGGAAAAGGAGTTCGAACAAGATGGAAGCCCGAAGACAGATGTGAGCAAGTTAAATAATGGATTTGATGAAGCAACAAAGGTGACACATACAAGAGGATGGATCAGTGTGCGATAGTGACAGTGAGTACTTACAATGCGGCGAAAAAGAATGCCTATGAGAAGAAACCAGTCCACCATGAGAAGAAAGAAGCAAGCGTTTAAAAAAGCAGACGAATTTCTATCAATGTAACAATGTGCATACGAACAAAGGTGAGTGTGAACCAGTTACATATAGTGAGGCCATGAAAATAAGTGATGTTAGTAAGTGGAGTGAAGCTATTGCAAAGGAATTACAGACATTAAAAGATTACAACACGTGAGACTTTTGTACAGTACCAGTGAATACCAAAACAATCAGTAGCAAATGGGTTTTTGAGATTAAAAATGTAAACAATACTAAAGAGTATAAAGCTAGGTTAGTTGCTAGAGGTTTCGAGCAAAAGGATAAATTTGAAATTTAATTTTAATGATGTTTACGCTATAATTGCAAGGTTGTCCTGATTTAGATTATTTGTAGCAGTAGCGACAAAGGTAAATTTACCTATAACCCAAATGGATGTAACGGGGGCTTTCTTATATGGAGAAATAAAATAAGATGTGTATGTTTCTTTACCAGAAGGTGCCTATTCAGTAAATAATATTTTTGTTAAGTTGAACAAATCATTATATGGGTTAAAAAGTTCACCTTAGTGTTGGAATACTAAATTTAACTCTGTAATAACTAATGAGGATTTTGAAAGGTCGAAATGTGATTCATGTTTATGGTATATAAAAAGTATAAAGGTGTGATTTGTTAATTTTTGGTACAAATGAACATTGGATAGTAAAACTAAAAACTGTATTAAGCAAAGAATTCAAAATGAATGGATTAATTTCAGATTTCTTAGAAATAAATGTAAAACAAGATTTGCATAAAGGTATAACTGTATTATCACAGAGAAATTACTTAGAAAATGTACTTAAAAGATTTGATATGGAAAATTGTAAACCAATGTTGACACCTATGGATATAAATTTCAATTCTAAGATATTTCATTCTGATGTTTAATAGGATAAAAACATTGAAGAAATTTGTAGGCAAATAATTGGCTGTTTAATGTATGCTGTTTCAGCCACTAGGCCAGACCTATGTTTTGTGGTTTCTATGTTAAGCAGATATCAGAAATGTGAAAATTATTTATAATTGATTTATAAATGTAATGATAAAATGCTGGAAGGTTTCTGCGACGCTAACTGGGGAGGATAGGATAGATAGAAAATCAACTTCAGGTTATTTATTTACTTTTGCAAATTGTTTAATTGTATGCTACTCAAAGAAACAATCATCTGTAAGCTTATCCTCGACAGAAGCCAATGAGTATGGCTGCTAGTGAAGCATATTGGCTTGTAAATTTGTTGTAGGATTTTGACTTCTAAAAGACATATCCAGTAAATTTGTTTTGTGATAATCAATCAAATAATAAATGCCAGCACAGAATCTATAAAATGTTTAAAACATGTAGATATCAGATATCATTTTGTTAAGGATTTAGTTAAAAATAACAAAATCTGTTAAGTATATCAGTACATGTAATCAACCAGCAGACATGTTAACTAACTGGGACGACTCTCTCCCAACCGTCATATTAAGATTGGGAACAGCATATAAAGAGAACATAAAAGCTTCCGCAGCAGAGATAGTTTATGACAAGAATTTCCGAGTCCCTGGTCAGTTTTTCACAAACAAAAATGCATTATCCAACCCACAGATTTTCATCGGGAGACATAGTGAGATAATGCGAAAACTTGCACCAAAATCGACATCGGACCATGCCAAACCAAAACTATTTGTTTCACCCGACCTATTGAAGTGCACGCACGTCTTACTACGATACGACGCACTCAAAAAGCCACTCCAACAGCCAAATACTGGTCCGCATTCTATAATTTAAAAAATCACCAACCAGCTTTTCGTAATCAACATAGACGGAAAATTAACCAACATATCAATAGACCGACTCAAACGAGCATATATTGATTTGGAAACCATAAAAAAAATAGACAATCCTGAAAATTTCTCAACTTCAATAAATTTCCATCTCGCAATATATAAAATCAAAAATCAAACAGACATCCACTTACGACAGCGAAGAGTCAGATTTGACATTTCAAAGTAATCGTAACTTCCGTACTAGAGGGGAAGTACTGTGGCAACTTGACAACAGAATTAAGTGTCAGCATCTGATAATAGATTGCAACGTTAACAACAAAAGTGTGGGAACACACTGGCCCTCTGTGAACCGGAGTGGTAAGCAATTCGTTTCACATCGCAGTTTGTGAATTTTATTTCATTATTAACCATTCTTTGTGGTTTTGCCAATGAAAGACGCAATAAGTATTTTTCAAGTTATTATGTGTATTTATTGTTGAAATAAATGGTTTAATTTTCTTTCGAAAACACTCACCCCACAATTGCTGACCCCGTTTAAAAATAATAGTGAACCAAAATCAAAAAAATGGCACAGAACAAAAATGGTGAATTACCACCGATAGTGCGCATTGACTTAGAGCAGTTACAACAGCAAGCAAGTTGCTTAACAAATAATGCAAAATATGAACACATGCAATTAGACCGAATCGAGCGAGTTGAACTACCGTTCTGAAACACCAAAGAACAGATATGGTTCGCGTCTATCGAATCACAATTTCATAGCCTAAAAATAACTGCCGATACGGCTAAGTATCATGCTCTTATCGCTCGTTTAGACCAGGACACATTATCTATGATTGAGCATATAATTATCAAACCTCCTGCTCAAGATATGTATACATAGAACCATTAAAGAGGCCCTGTTAAACCATTTTTCCTTTTCTCAGAAACGACAATTCAAAACCCTTGTTTCTGGTTTAGAACTCGGTTGCAGACGTCCATCAGATCTTCTGGTAGAATTTCATCGTCTAGGTGGTAACCTTTTAGACTCTACTTTTGTCAGAACTCTCTGGCTCGATCGCTTGCCACCGCACGTCCAAGCCGTTCCCAAACAGGAAAACGCCGAACAACATCAGTAAGCTCGGCGGTTATTGATGGTGCCACATGTCCAAGACCATATTTCGGTAACAAAATTTCTCGTCGACACTGGCGCAGATATTTCCTTGTTCTTCTCACATGTGCAAACAGAACAAAAACCACAATTTTTCAACTTTATGCAGCAAATAGCACTAAGATTCAAACCTACGGAGAGTGAGCTCTATCACACAATATAGGGTTATGCCGCTCCATGCGCTTTATCTTCTGCATAGCTGATGTTCCTTACCCCATAAAAGGTGCCGTTCTGCTGCACAGACATGTTCTTCTCGACATTAAGCGTAGCCACCTATTAGACCCAGCAACAGGACTACAGACAAAATTTTCCCTAGCAGCAGCTCCTAAGCGAACATTATTCTATCCTTAAGGATTTCCCTGAACTCCTTGGAAATCCATCCAACAGCCCAAGAACGAAACACCACGTAAGGCATCACATCTCAACCACAGGACCTCAGTGTGATCAACGTGTTAGACAGCTGTGTCCGGAATGACTCAAAATAGCGAATGAGGAATTCAAGCTTATGATGGGATTGGGATACATCAGACCATCTAAAAGTCCTTGGGCCAGTCCGCTTCACAGTCTCCAGGAGACTGGAGACCTTTTGGTGATTACCGCAGGCTCAACACTCAGATTTTACCCAACCGCTAC
Organism: Volucella inanis; assembly: GCA_907269105.1. Taxonomy (NCBI): domain Eukaryota; kingdom Metazoa; phylum Arthropoda; class Insecta; order Diptera; family Syrphidae; genus Volucella; species Volucella inanis. Next base: position 69,760,181 of record OU026154.1, on the reverse strand, counting down.
CCAATATCCCTACTGCAAGACTATGTAACAATTGTCCCCGGTAAGTCAATAATTTCAACAATAAATCTTCGAATGGCGTTTCACCCTATACTAAAAGCTAAAGAGCACATTCCGAAAACAGCAATCCTTACACCGTTTGGTCTGTTCAAGTTCATCAGCATGCCTTTCGGCTTACGAAATGCAGCCCAAACATTCCAGCGTTTCATCAATGAGGTATTAACTGACTTATTGACTTCGTGTATGCTTACATTGATGACCTTCTAGTAGCCTCCAGTTCACTGAAAGAACACGAACAACATCTCCGCTAAATATTCCAACGTCTTAGCCAATATGGACTCTGCATAAATGCTAAAAAATGTTGCTTAGGAGCAACAAGCGTGGATTTTTTGGGCTACCGGATAACATCTCAAGGTTCATTACCACTTCCAGATCGAGTAAAATCAATCGTTGAAAACCCCGAACTATCCAAGAACTTAGACCATTCATCGGATCACTGAAATTTTATCGAAGCCATATTAAAAATGCTGCTTCAACACAAGCTCCTCTAAACGAGTTTCTTAAAAATGCGAAGAAAAATGATAAGAGACTAGTTCCATGGACTGCATGGAGAGAGAGAGTTTTCAATCAGGACTGATCACAACTTTTTCACTTTTTCACTCACATTTGCTTTCCAACAGCGCGCAGACAAATCTTCACCCCGTCAAATTCGACAATTATATTTCATCAGCCAGTTTACCACCAACTTACAGTATATCATCGGCACCGAAAACAACGTAGCAGATGCATTGTCTCGCAGTGATACCATTAACCCTCCATCAATCATAGATTTTTTCGAACTTTTAGAAATGCAACGAAATGATATTGAGCTGCAGCAACTTCTACACCAAATGTCACATCACTTAAACTGCAAAAGATAAGAAATGAACCAAACCAACAACCTGTATACTGTGATGTCTCCAGCAACAATATTAGACCTTTTGTACCGCAACTTTTGCGACGCAAGGTTTATGAAACATGCCACATGTCTCACCCCAGTGGACCAGCAACCAACAAAATGATTTCACGATATATCTGGTTGTCAAAAACAGAGACACCACACAGTGGGCACATAACTGCCTACCATGCCAACGATCTAATGTAGGATTTCGGACATGCCACAAGGAAGACCTCAAAATATTACTAGCTAAAAATATTTACGGCACAACATTGCATCGGAAGATCCGCATTTTTTTCTTGAAGACTTTCGCATTCATATTAGAAATGTGAAGACAGCACCAGCATCTCATAAATGTCGACAATTAACGTTTTGCTTCAAGGTTCTCTCCAACAGCCATATTCAGGACCACACAAAATATTAAGAAGAATAGATGATCGAGTATTCACCGTTGACGTAAGCGGCAGGGAAATAAATACGAAAGTCGAGCGATTAAAACCAGCGTATCTTCTAGCTAAAGATGAATCATCTTAATACCTTAGTACCTTCCCCTTCATCTCAGTATTACAGTACCGGCAAAGGAATTCAACAAAATCAACAAACAGAATTGCGTACAACAAAAATAAAAACAAACATAAATTAAATGTCAACAAGACAGCAATGACAGCCATTAAACACATTTCATTCCACTAGGGGGAAGCAGTGTGGGAACACACTGGCCATCTGTGAACCAGAGTGGGAAAAAATTCGTTTCACATCACAGTTTGTGGATTCTTTTTTCATTATTAATCATTCTTTGTGGTTTTGCTAATGAAAGACGCAATAAGCCATTTTTCAAGTTCTTACGTATATCTAATGGTAATAATAAAACGTGAAGTAATATAGAAATAAGTGGTTTAAATTTCTTTTGAAAGTACTTATCGAACAAAAGGAAATTTCCGCCATCTTCAGTTTTCGATAGCGATGGTATGTCCACGAATCTTTTACCAAAATTATCAGCCATACACTTCTGTTTAGTGGGCAATAGAAACAATTACATAGCATATACCCATTTGACAATTTTTATCAAATAAATAAGAGATTATAAGTTAAAAAGTCCTTGTGTTGTTTTTATCATTCTCCAGTGAATGACAGGTAATTATCGACGAAATGGCAAAGGACGCATTCGTCAGCGGAATCGCATATTCAAAGTTGGAATCAACGGTAAAGATGGGGAAAAGAAAAGTAAAGTTTGGAAAAAGAACTCTTGCTAAAGCACTTGCCTTCGCTCTGGCGATGGGAACAGCCAATCAGGTTTCCAGAGTAACACATTTCGTTAGGGAAGTAGCACCTGTTGAATGCTCCTGCGCAAGACTTAGTGCTGAGGAACGAGATACTCTACGAGAAAGACGAAGAATCCAACGTAGTTTAAAGAACCAGTACGACGAAAAAGCTGCCATCATTGTAAAAACAAGCAAATAGAAGAAGAAGCCACTTAACCTTCCCGAAGCCATCAGTTGGGATGCCCTGCGTAATTAATAGTAGGAGTCGTCGGTCCCAGAACTATCAGGTTACGGTTACTGGCAGGTGAAGATTGATCGAAAAGATCATATGGAATCAATCTTTGGCAGTTTACGTTGATGCCGTTTGGACTGTGCAACGCTCCGGCCACCTTCTATCGATTAATTGATAGAATATCTGGGTCACCTTATCACCTTATATCCGCGGAATGACAAAATCGAAGCGGTGAAAATTTGTCTTGCCCCCAAAAATAAACAACAGTTGAGAAGATTTTTGGGACTTGAAACGAATTGCAGAAAATTTTCAAAGAGCCTGCATCAACGAAAAAGGCCGACAATTCAGATGGTCTGGAGAGTATGAAAGAGCAACAACTCAAGCGGCAGCTGTGCAATGTATCCATCTTAGGTTACCCTTCATCCAGTAAAACGTTCATCGTGGACGCAAACGTTAGCAATGTTGGGGTTGGAGCAGTGATATTTGAACTTCATAATGCTCAAGAAAAAGTGGTTGCATATTACAGCAAGGTTCTCTTCAGACATAGAACTACTGACTAAAAGAAACCGTGGTTCAAACCGAATCGAAAAGTTCGGCGCTTAATCCCAACCGGGTTCGAAAGACATTCTTTTATTCAGACAACTAAAATCTCGTAAGACGAATGTTTGCCTAAAATACAAAAAGTCAATTTACACTAATAATTTATTCTCCCCATTAAATGTTGGTTGCCACCCTTGAAGCGAAATACTCACTGAGCCCAGGCATTTCTATCTCTCTCTCTCTCTCTCTCTAGAAAATCTTCCGAAAAGCTTGACATAATATATCATATGGTCCGGTATTTTAAAAGTAGTGCTAAGTTCTTTAAAAAAAAAAAAGATAAAGAAGTTACGCTCACAGCTTGAAGCTGCTAGAGCATATTCATATTGTAAAAAAGAAGAGCGCATTTGTCTACAGGAACTCATTAACCTACGCAAAAAGGAAAATGCCGCCAAAACTCCTGCCGACCCTTCGATCGTTTCCCTCGTTCTGCCAACTGTAAATCCTCCAAAAAAATGTTACGTCAACAGAGGCAACTACCTCTGTGTAAACCACATATACGACTTCCACAAGTTCCTCATCCGCACAAAGAATTTCATAGTTTATAACACCTTTGAGTCAACTCCAGCCTTTCAGCCAGCAAGCATTCACCCCGAAGCCATCAGTACGATCGTCGCCATCTTTTACTTCGATTCAGCCCATGCCACACGCAAGTCGGAAACTACTCGACATTCCTGACTGACAATGGTAGGCCCGAAGATTACCCTTTATTTTCAGCGACCTTTCAGGAATCGACTGCGATGTTTTGGCTATTCTAAAGTATTCTTATTCTCTATTGTTAAAGGAACCGGATAACCTCAAGCCTTTTTTACTTATACTCTTAAATTTTCATTCAGCCAAAGAACTAGTTATCGCAGCGATTTTTGTGGAGGGATGAACGAGTCCAGCCAATTGATTTTACCTAATGCAGTCGATGGTACGTTCGGTGCCAGCTGTTCGCCGTGCACAGCTAATTTTGACAAGAACCTGAACACATCGAGCTTCGCAAAGGAACATCCGAGAGGCGTCAAAGCAATTGTGGATCATCATTATGTGGAATGTTCTGATAGTGTGGCTGAAGCCGTCAAAGTCACTAGAGCTGTCATATCAATACATAAGCAGAAAGTTTAAACTTTGCATTGAATTCTTCGGAAGTTTTACTCAGAATATTTTCGACAACAACAACGAAGACCAGCCGAGCCAAGTAATTGGCATGGCAGCAAAAAAAGTGCTTGGGATGTGCTGTGAGCCCGCCGAAGATGTATTCATTTTTGGCCTGAAGTTTCCCGGGTAAGCAGGCAGGTTATAGAGGATGATAGGTAACCAATTAAGTGAGAGTTCCTCAGTATAGCGATGTCTATATTTTATCAATATGGGATGATTTCCAATTTCACTATACATCTCAAGTTGTTGCTGCAGCCGGTGTGGGAATACGGAGTTTCGTGGGACGAGTCGATTCCCAGTGAGCCTTTGAGCTTCCTAGCAGAAATATCCTCACACTTCGTCGATACCATTGAAGAGGTGTTCAGCGCAGTTAAGTATTTTCGAGCCGAGATGGGAGATGGAGTCAGTGGGCCATTTATATTTGGAAATGTGTTCCAAAAAAATCAATATCTATGCCGCGTCTTACGTTGTTAGCTGCCGTCCTATATTAGACTCTGTAATTCCATAGTAGAAAGCCATGAATTGCAATTCGGGTATCAGGTACATTGGAGGGAATCAAAAACCTGTATCAATTGGTTCGTTTGGACCCACGTCGTAGTTAGCCATTTGTATCGTTCCACGTGGTGAAGTTTATTGACAGCAGCACTATTAATTAGTCTCAATATCGAAACTCAATCCAGCAGATGAAGGAACGCGAGACATTTTTGAAACTACCTGAGGATGCTTGGTCGGACATTACTTGATTTTCTAAATATCTGAAGCTGAAAAGAAAATAAACGTGAGGTTTCGATTCGAAGTAACAATGACATCAACTTTATCGGGGCCAAAATGAGTTGATAACTTCTGAAATATTCGACAACGAAACCATCAAAACAGAGCTTTCTCCAAAGTGTGTGGAGGGAGTGTTCAATTGCCTGTCGAAACCACATCCTTAAAAATATTGGGGGAGATTTCTCCGCTCTGTTAAGTGAGGAGTCTTGTCACACGTTCTTTACGGGCTGTCACGGAGAATTGAGACATTGCTAATTACCCTATTTGAAGCAGAAAACATTATGAACAGCCATCCTCTCACATATTTGCCAGCATCAACTAAGAATGAAGAACCCTTAACACTGAACCATTTCCTGTTGGGAAAGTGCCTTCGTAAGCAGTGGCGTGTACGACAGTAAATCAAACATCGGTTTTGGCACGTTTAGGTCAAAGAATACTTGCCAGTCCTCATGCGACGATGTAAATGGTTTGAGAGGATTTCAGCAGTGGAGATAGGAGACTTAGTCCTGAACTCCAGCGCCGATGCACCGAAAAGCAAATGGTTGCGAGAAAGAGTAAGCTGAGTTTTCAATGGTTCAGATGATCAGATAAGACCGCTCTGCTGAAGTCAGAATAGGAGCAGGAATTCCTCGAATGTGTATGGTGAGACTTGCTGTGCTGAATTTAAGTAAGGCTCGCCTCACGAAGAGTGGGATGTTAATTTTTTTTTTCTCACAATTCTCACAATAAGTCGTTTTTTTTTTAAGGAAAGTTTTTTTTTTCCTTTTTTTAAAAAATTAGTCACTCAGCAATGAATTTTACATCATTGGTTAAAATTGTTTGTTGGCGTTTTGGAGGCTTATATTTACAACCAGTTGAAAAATTAGCTTTTGCTTTTGGCGGCGAGATCGAAACGGGTAGTATATATAACCGGTCATGCTTAACCTGTTTTTTGTCCATTTTTGAACTAACTTCTTAATTTTAACAGAATATGAAATATAGAAATCCATTTGATAATACAGCAAGTTCTTTTTATCAGGAAGTTCTCGAAGTGACCCATCGGTCGCACCCCTTTTTTCTAGCTAATTTGTTATATATTCGTGTTGAATTGTCATTCGATTCACTTTTTCAATAGGGAGTATACTGGCGTTTTCCATTGGCCGACAGGAGCCCTCATTTAAACGTCAATTAGTATTATGTAACAAACTACATGCATAGATATCTGTTCTCTAGCAATCGACTGTGTTTGGCTTCGTTGTTGTAACTCAATTGAGTTTTTTAACTTAATAAATCGGTCTTCTGCCGTTTCGCCAATCAAAGAGACAGACTTTTAAGTCTGTGAGAAATAAACAATTGGTATACATTTAAAATTGGTATAAATTTAAAAACATGAGATATAATCAAAGATAGATTTAAAATATAATAACATATTAACAAATTGATATATAATTACAATGGAGTGAATGAGAGAATTACAAAAGAAATTAAAGTTCAAATAATCAGTAATATTAATATCCACATTTCATTATTCATACTTGCATATTCCAAATTGCATAGTTAAACTTATTGTGAATTGATTTTGCTTGAAAAAAGGGGATAGGTAAACTTAATTCTAGTTGCTCTGATTTTTGAGGAAACGCTGTAATTCACTTTTAAATTGACTCGTGCCATTCAGCTACCTCCGGTAAGGCGGCAGTAGGTAAACAGACGGATAGTAGCAATGAAAAATTGTCTTTCAGACGTTAGACAGGAGATTTGCGGGATAATTAGAGATGCAGATCTGGTAGATGCAGAAAACTAGATTCTGTTATATACATAGATACTTCGGTTGCCTTGTTTTTTCCTTTAAAACCGAAATACCAGTTATGTCTGTATTGTTAGGTGCACAAAGCCTTTTAATTTTGTGAATTGAAGGTAAAACGAAACACAAAGGCAGAGAGCTGCAGAGTTGCATTTTCTTAAAAATGATTTGAAAGTCCTTAATGATTTCAATTAGAACTTTAAGTGTTGAAATATTTATATGCAGTAGCCGTTGGCTTCCTTCGTTCTCTGTTAGTACTTCATTGATATCGAACCAATTCTCTACAATGGATTGGAACATTGTGTAATTAGAATTCAAATTTTTTCATCTTGATACAACGCGTACTGTCTAAAAACTACGAGAAATAACACGAATGACAAGCCATTTTGACAATTCTGGGTAATTTGCTTAGTGTGAACAGACGAATAATTTGTAACACTTGGCAACTCTACTCAGACAAATAATGTCATTTGTGTCAAGAAGCACTCCAGAAAAACTTAATTTTTTTTAGTAGGAACCGTTTGACTAATTTTAGTTTTATTTATTTTCCCAAACTAACTTTAAAACAATATTACAAATTTGTATAAATGCAAATTGTTTTATTTTTCAGTTTAAACCTATTTCTAATTCCGATTTAAATTTAATTAGTGATGATATTTTAAATTGGATTGAACCAAAGTTACTTTTGCCGTCAATACCCTTGGAACTTAAAGTATTATTAAACTATATATCTGTGTGCATGCAAACATTCTAGAAAACAATAGAAACTTATGTGCATGAAGTGTAACCCCTTATTGGTAACTAAACGCTAATGAGCAAGATATTCGACGAATATGGAAATATTCTGCTGGGGCAATACCGCTCATGGGGAACTGGGATTGGGTGGCATCGAAGAAGAACATGTAAGTTCAAATGACAAGTATGAATTGGGCTTAAGATGAATACCTTTTTGTAATTCATTATTTTATTAGGTGCTGACACCAAGACAAATGTTATGGAACTCAGAGCAAGAGGTGGTTCAAGTGTCTTGCGGTTCAACTCATACAATATTCGTTACAGCAAGCGGAAAAGTATTTTCCTGTGGGAATAATGATAACGGCCAATTAGGACATGAATTGCCGACTAAAAGGCCACGTATGTCGTTATTTAGTATGTACCATATATCCCCACCAATTAGATTAAAAAAAATTCTTATTTTCTTCTATTCACATCATATTTCGACTGAAAAGTCGATTTTTATTACGATATCTTACACTATTATTAACACACAGTAAAATTTAAGAACACGGGTTAAAAAAAAAAAAAAAAATTTGTTTGTTTGTCCGATTAGCAAGGGGGTTTGAATCATAATCTAATATGGTATAAATGTATTTATTATTGACAAGCCTTCTCATGTTGAGATTTTTTTGGGTCCTGAGTAGGGTGAGAAATACTTCTTGACCAAAATGAATACTAATAGGGGTAAACAAATAATAGTCGACAACATTCATCCATTAGAGTGTTAGTTACATCTTCTATAAGACTGTTTGTATATACATACGAAACGCGTTTAGTATCGCCATAAACAAATTTTATAACAACTTGCAATATTTTATATTTTACAAAATAATTGCCCTTTACCTTAAAACATTTTTACACTGGAAAATTAACTTTCTAATACTCTAAAGTAAATACTCTCTGGCCAGGCTAATGTACATTTAACGCCGCCTTAAGCTCTACCAGAAAACTAATTTTCCAAGAATATTATTTCTTAAAATAAAATAAACTAACTAATTAATTATTGATGCAACAATCCAGGTCTCTTGTTCACCTTATCGCAGCAAGTGGAGGCATTAATTTTTTGCGAATACCGGGAAAGTAAGGAACTTCTTTATATGCAGAAAATTTCATTTTCCAAGGTTTACTATTCCCCGCCTTAAAGTTGCTAATGTCAAGAATAAACCCTTTCTACGCTTGTTGATGTTGAATGAGTGTTGAATCCAGGCCCTCGGCCAACTTAATCACCGGCCCACCGCTTAGTTAGTTTCTTCGATGCAACATTCTCATGACAGCCTTCAAAACAAGCCCCGTGTGAATCGGAGCTCTATCGTGAAGAAGCATCTGCAATTAGTTTCCCTCGTTTTTTTTATTTTTTATTTATTTATTTATTTTTTTTTTTTTTTTATTGCTTCCCGCAAACTGCAACATACTACAACAGCAGTATGAGTTGAAAAACATACTACATTTTGTATTTTATTTTTAGAATACGATTTTATTTTATATATACATATTTCTTAAAGTGTAAGATGAATTATTTTATGGACTTTATTTTGCAGGACTTATAACAGTACTCGAAAACTATGTAATAAAGCAGGTAAGCTGTGGTGCTAATCACTCACTAGCACTAGATGAATGGGGCCATTTGTTTAGCTGGGGATTAGATGATTACGGTCAACTGGGTCTTGGGGAAGGTGAAACTCGTCAAACTTTGCCCAAAATACTTAAACATTTAGTTTCCGAGCATATTGTTCAAATATCATGCGGTCAAAATCATTGTTTGGCGCTTTCGAATAGTAAGATATGACATAAATGATATTCTTATTCTTTTTTTAATGATCTCTCTAATTAAGGTGGAGATCTCTTTGCTTGGGGTTCGAATATTTACGGGCAATTAGGCATTGAAAATATGGAGTGCAAACATGCAACAACCCCCAAAACAGTAACTGCATTGAAAGGAATTCCGATGGCTTTCATAGCATGTGGAGCAAATCATTCATTTGCTATATCAAAATCAGGAGCGGTATTTGGCTGGGGGAAAAACAGCTGCGGTCAACTTGGGCTTAATGACGAAAAAGTCCGAATGCTGCCAACGCAACTAAGAACATTGCGAAGCCTGGGTGTCCGATATATATCATGTGGTGACGAATTTTCTGTATTCCTTACAAATGATGGCGGCGTATTCACTTGTGGTGCGGGTACATATGGTCAACTCGGCCATGGAAATAATTCCAATGAAGCATTGCCAAGGAAGGTAATGGAGTTAATGGGCAGCACAATAACGCAAATCGCTTGTGGACATCGTCATACTCTAGCACTAGTTCCATCTAGAGGCAGGGTCTATGGGTTCGGTTTGGGATGTTCAGGTCAATTAGGTACACGCTCGACAAATAATTCTTCAGTGCCTCAAGTTGTACTTGGACCATGGGTAAAATAAATAATGACTACATTTTTATTACTATTTAACATGTGTGCTATCAAAAGGTATCTCCCAGCGGTGCTACACTATTTACAAATAATTCCACAGAGATAAATTCATTCACTATAAAACAGATTTTTTCTGGTGGTGATCATGCACTAGTTACCACAAATTTATTCGTTGATAAAATACCATCTGTTGATTATCGTGTCTACAAGTAATTGTGTAATTTTTTTCGAATTTTTTTTTAGTAATTGTGGTCATTTTTTATAGATCTGAAACACAAATTTTGACGTTAACAAATGTATTGGCCAAAGAGTGTTTAAGTGTAGAAAAAGAATCCTCTGTGGACTTAGACTTGCTTAGTACTGTTGAGTCTATCTTTAAAAGTCTCGAATGTGTAAACGGATCTTTTCTCTTGGACGATGATCTCCATCTTTGCTGCACATCAAAACACCACGGTGTTGATCTCACAAAAGCAATGGATGCATTTGAAGATCTTAGAAAAGTAGAAAATGAAAGTCTGAAACAAATAGTAGGTTTTGCAAGAAAAAATATTTTAATTATAATATCGTTATGGACATAAACAAATATAAACTTTTAACTCTAGATATTGAACTGTATCATAAACAATCTTATCAAATCACTTTCACCCTCGCCCCCTGATGTGGAAACACTGAGGATTTACATTATTTTGCCTTTGTATCACGAATTTGTCAATTCCAAAAACTATACAACATTACACTCACACTTCAGTCAGGCCGTAATAGAATTAAAGGCAATTCCGAAAAAGATTATCGCTCAGTGGTGGGCAGAAACACCAATTGATTACTTTGAACATTTAGTTTCCAATTTTAAAAATGTTGTAAGCTACATAATAAATTTTAAATTATCAAATAATTCAACGTCACAAAAAAGGGTAATTTATTAGTTTTTTTTGTTTTGTCAAAATGAAATTCTTGTTTAAAGTTTATTTTAGTCCGTAATGTATGAACCCAACCTAGCGAGTGCGTTAAACCTTTTAGTTTTTCTGCATAAAATAAACCATTCCCAAAGAACGGAAAAGGTTTCGTATGAAACATTTCATCTGCCAGATCTAATGGATTATATTGACATTCAACAAGACTATATAAACTGGTATATGGATAATAACGTATGTACTGCAATATTTTGTCAACTCAAAATTGAAGTTAAATTTTATTTCTTTCAGCCACTATCATTTAATATCTGTAATTATCCATTTTTATTTGACGCCATGGTAAAAACTGTACTTCTGCAAACGGATCAAGCGCTTCAAATGCATACGGCAATGCAGAATGCTGTTGCTTCTGTAAATATAATTGAAAGGAAAAACTATTCTGTTTAAACGTTATCTTATTTTTAAGGGGCTCTTCTCTATATTTAATCTTGGTACACCAGCCTCGCAATTTATTATTTTTAATGTTAGCCGTGAAAATTTAGTTCAAGATACCCTGCGTGAAATCATGCAATATAGCCAAAGCGACTTGAAGAAGCCACTCAAGGTGAGTTTCCTAAATACATTTCAAGATATACATATGCCTATATTTACTTTAGTTGAAACATCAAATATGATTTCTGAATTTTGAAAAAAAAAGATGATCATTGAATTCGTAATTATGAGTACTTTTTAATGTTGCCTTAAAATTAATGTGTCAAATAATATCGACGATCGAAGTGATTTTTTTCTTTCTTGAATTTAAATTTTTAATTTTGTCATAATTGTTTCCGTAAAAATGTTCGCAACTTTGATACATGTACCTAGTATTTACAAACACAAAAAAATCAGGTCATTTCGTCTCAAATCAAGTGATTTTTAAGGCACGACCCAAGTTATTGAAACAGGTAAAACATTATACTAAAATTTGCTAAAAATTTTAGGAAAAAAAATACAAATATTTATTGCACATTTTTATATTTATTTTTTTCAACAAACCTTGTATTATATTAATTGCTCAAAGTGGAAACCATTCCGTTGTATGCACGCCACGGCTTGTCTTTTAAAGGCTCTAACAGAATGGGTCCATCCCGTCCTTTCCAAGAATTTTCATACACGCGATCTAACCACTTTTTAACTGCATGGCTACAGTGGGGGCCTTCCCGCCGTTACATATTGACTGCTGTTTGTTGTAGTTGTTTTACCCAATAAAGGGTCTTTCAAAAGTCGGGTCTAACATATATTATATGTCAGTAGTAAATATTTTCTGAACGCTGTCTTTATTTTTTATATCAGCTTTGACATTCGTGAAGTAGACACATAAAATTTTAACCATGAATAGTTATACGTTAGAACAAAGCATTTAAGTTATTCAATCTTATTATGAAAATGGTCGATCTTTAAAAAAAAAAAAAAAAAAAAAAAAAAAAAAAAAAAAAAAAAAAAAAAAACATGTAAAATTTTTTGTAAATAATTGTCCAAATGAGTCAAAAATTTAAAGGTTAGTTAAAATTTGAAGCAAATTGTTCTGTAGAGTATCGAAAAAGGTCTGATAGAGCAAAAAGTGGACGTTCTACTGAGAACATTGCTGCTGTAACACAAACATCAATATCACGACTTACGCAGGCATTAGGATTAATCAATCGACTTTTTGGTGTATTTTAAATCAGGATTTTGCATTTGGATCCTTACAAAATCCACTTAACTTAAGAATTGAAGACAGATCATAATCAACGCAGAACTTTCGTCAATTGGTTGTTAGAACTTGACGCTGGTTTTTCGCGCAAGATCATCTTTAGTGATGAAGCTCATTTCGCAATGGGTGGTTCGTCAAAAAACAAAATTATCGCATCTGGGGAGAAGAAAATTCTCGAATAATTTCAGAAAAATCATTACATCCAAAAAAATGTACTGTTTGTTGTGGTTTTTGGAATGGTTCATTAGTCCATTTTTCTTCGAAGATGAAAATGAAAGATCTGTTACTGTCAATGGAGAGCGCTATAGACAAGAGTTTTTGTTGCCTCAAATTGGAAAAATAGGCAAAGACGATCTTAATTTTTAACAGGACGGAGCTACGAGTAACACAACACTTGCAAACATTGAGCTATTGCGGTCTAAATTTTTAAGGTTGAATAATTTTACGTAATGGTGACATAAACTGACTACTTAGACAAGCTTGTTAACACCATTTGAATACTTTCTTTGGGTCACAGATGCAATTATCGCATCTCTTCTTTGTCCATCCGTCAAAATAGGGTCGATCTTACCTTTAAATCCATTATTTAATGATTGCAAAATATATTGTTTTGAATTATATTCTCCATATTCTTAACATTGCACTATAAACATTTTTAAATTGTAAACAGTTGACCCATCAGGTATACCTAATGCTGCAGCCACTTTCGGATAAAATCAGCATTTTACATATCTTTCAAATACCTCATTTTTATTATATGATAAACTAGAACGCCCGGCACTTCGTGCAGTGAGAAGGAAAGAATTTCATCAATACGAGAATTTCTAAAATAAGCCAAAACCAATGAAATTTTCATTTCAGGTCAAAAAATGGCGTTTAACAGAAATGACGGTTAATTGATAATCGAGACTCTACTGTACATAAGTACTACGTAATATTGGATCAATTTCCAATAATTAAAAAAATATCGCTGCGGTATAACACATCCCTGTCATTTACAGCTGCAGTGGAGGGTTTTTTTTTTTTTTTCGTTTGCTGGACTTATAAGCATCCCTCAATGCGGTGCATTGTCGGATAAAAAATTTGAGAAATTATCTCTTCTAAAGGCCAATGGTTTTGCCTATTTTGTAAAATAGAGGAATTCTGAAAGAAGTATTTAAAAGTATATCCGTTGACTACTATCCAATCTATATATCTCCTTCTGATTAAACTTTACAGGGATATGGAAGACGTAAACCGTAAAAAGATGTTTTTCGTAAATTCTTAGTCATTTTTATGTATATGTACTTATATTAACATGAATATTTTTAAAAGGCCAATGGAAGAAAATATTTTTTTTGAATCCTCTTATATATGCTTGTTATCATTTTTTTATTATATTGTACCACTTAGCATGAATTGTTAAAGTTTTTTGAAAAAAAAAAAATAAGGATTAAAAACTAATCAAAATTGTTAACATGTGGTTTGAGTTACAACAAATCTCAATAGGATTCAGAAGATTTCAAAATAACTTCAAAGAGTTCAAAATGGCTTCACTGATTTCATTGCATTCTTTTGACTTCACTAAAATGAATGCCAAATCATTAATTTCAAAATCAATGGTGATTTCATATTTTGAAGTTAAAACCTTTAATTGAAGAGAATAATCAAATGACTTAACAGGTCGGCTGAAAAGTTCGTTAGCTAACACATAGATGGTGTTACTTGAATTAAATCCATATGGTTTATAAAGGGTTATTCATCGTTAGGTTTGATTTATAATGTTAAATAAAACACATAAATTTGAAAGTAAACTTAAAATTTTTATTATCGTTTAAAAAAACAATTCATGGCATTTACTTTTTAAAAATGATATCATGTAAATGTTGGCCACGACTACGTCTGAGGTGGTCCATTCGAAAGGACCAATTTTGGGCGACTCGTTCAAGCAAAGCGACTGTTATCTCGCCGATAACACGAGTAATGTTGGCTTCCAAAGCGTCAGTCGTAGCTGGCTCATTCCTGAAGACCTGAGACTTTACATATCCCCAGAGAAAATAATCCAAAGGTGTGATATCGATCTAAGCGGCCAATTTACTGTAGCAAAACGTGAAATTAAATGCTCACCAACGGCTCGTAGCGCCGTCTTTTTGAAACCACAGCTCACCGAGACCATGTGCTTGAATTTCAGGAAGCACATATTCCGTTAACATGGCGTGATAACGGTTTCCATTGACGGTAAGATTTTGATTTGCCTCACTTTTGGAAGAAATATGGACTATTGATTCCACCAGCCCATAAACCACACCATACCGTTGTTTTTAATGGATGTAATGGTAGCTCTTGGTAATCTTCGCTCATCAGCCCAAATACGGCAATTTTGTTTATTAACTTATCTATGGAGCCAGAAATGGGCTTCATCACTAAACAAAATTTCACGATAAAACACCAGATTTTCATTGAGTTTTTCCAGAGGACATTCACTGAAAATATCACGCAAATTCAAGTCGCCTGGCTTCACCTCACGTAAAATACGCCAAGTTGTCGAATACGCCAAGCCAAACTGCTGAGAACGTTTACGAATCGATTCGTCACGGTATTCGCGTACACTCTCAGCTACAGCTGCTATAGTCTCTTCAATACGTGCTGGATGTGGTCTAACTGTTCGAGTATCATCCACTTATGTAAACTATGACTCAAATATTTGTGAATGGTGTTGGCAATAGTGGTTTAAGTAGGTCGATTATGCGAGTCACGCGTGATCTGTAAGAAAAAGCCTATTGAAAATCAAACCACACGATGGATCACCCTTAGTAGTACTTACCTTCAACACATGTATAAATTTTGGTGCATTCCTATCGTTAAAGTTACAAAAACCATACACATAAACCACGTTTGCGTATTCTTGCGCTATTACATATTTCTGTTTAGTTTTTTTTTTTTTAGGAAAAAAGATCTGTAGTTTTTTACCTGAAAAATTGAGCGTGCTCTCATATTCGAGATATTGGTCGTCAATCACAAAATTTTTTCAATAACTTCGGGGAAAATCGTAATTATTATAAAAAAGTGTGCTTATATTTTTTTCATTTTTATTATTTTGGTGCGCCATAACAAATTCACCATATAAAGTTTTTACCTGTGGCTTACAGTTTTCTGAAAATGTATTTACAAAAGTTGTGTTTTAAGACCAATACCTCGGAGATAAATGCATGAATGGTAATGGTGCTTAAATGGGAATTAAACGCTAATCAATTGACTATCAAACGAGTTAGGTTGCTCTAGGTTTAATACACTAGAAGCTATAACTAAATAATTGTTGGTGCTAAATGAGCGTTTTTAAACACCCTGTAACTCATTGGATGTTGAAAATAGACCCCATTCCCATATGCACTTCATTTTTCATAAAATGAAGCAATTTATCATATATTAAATGACTTTAAAAAGTGTATATAAATAATCAAACACATATTTGCTTTATTAATTAACACCATATCTTAAGCCAATAAATTTTGGCAAAACCGTGTTTTTATTTTACTGAGCGTGTTTTAATAATTTTAGGATATAGGGAGACTGGAGCAGAAAATCTATTACTATAACTTTTAAGATAATCAGGTTATTTCTTTTACCTTTAAACATATGTATAAAGTAATGACAATTCCTTTTACTCAATCCTACTGCTGCTTGCACTCGATCTCTGTTATCGTCAAAAGCAATGACTGATCGTGTGAACTTTGTTCGAATTTCCATTCGAGCTCAGAAAGAAGGTCGTTTTTGTGTATTTTTTTAAGGAAAACTATTTGAAATTTCGGATTGGGAGTTTAACTATCTAAAAGTATACACATTTAGAAAAATGTTTAATTTTTTTTTATTTAAAAATATCAAAAGTATAGAACGATATTCTTTGATTCTTGGAGCGTCGTAAAAAATTCTGCGTAAACGGTACCCACTAACGTTTCTTCAAAAATAGATACTAGATACTATAATCTAGTATAGGATTTTCCAATAGAGACTTGACAACTTTGAATTTAATTTGTGAACGCACTCTTTCATTAATCATCAAACTTTCACTGTCAATTTATTCAGTAAACTCAACATTTTCATCGGCCGAAATGTGTGGCTGAGTCGTTAAAAATTGGGTCCAACGAATCGACCGCTGCAAACGTGCCCGCGGTGGCCATATGAACGAAGTCGAGTTCCATTCAATATAATTCAAGGCAATCGCTTCATTAGTTTTCCAGAAATTTTGGATACCCATTTGAAAAACGTGGTTTTGAGAAAAACGCGTTTGAAAAAATGGGAATGAATAAATCATGAAATATGTCAATTTACATGGAATATCGATACCACCGGGCCCATAGTGTAATTCTTCTTCGGCTTCTAAATTTTGTTGTCGGCACTGTATTCGATCTTCTGCCGTCTGTTCATGACTTCAAACAATAAGGTGACACTATTGTTAAACGTGCATATTGCAAGAATTTTCTTTTTTCGGAGTTACCTTCCAAATAAGGTGGTCGAAGCTCTGATTATTGTTTTGAGTATATTTTCTAACAGAGCGCTCCAACAACTTGTCATTGATGAGGTCTTCGAATATTGGTTTGATGACATCAAACACCGACAGAAATTTTTCAGTTCTCTTTTAGCTTTCGCTTGTTGCCACTTGCATCACGATCCGGGGCCTTCGGGACAGAAATGATGTTGAGGATTGGTGTCTGTTGAGCCGTTTTGGTAGAATGTTGCCCATACCGCAAATAATATGTTTTCGAGTCGCCATCCCCGACGTGATAAGTATACATAACTCCATGGTTTTCGACGAATTTTGAAACTAATTCTTTAATGGCGTCTGATCAATCATGATTGATCTAGCAATTTTCATCATGATTAGGTTTCCACTCCTAATTTTGCTCGGTATTTTTGTGTTTATTCCAATAATTACACTCAGCACAATAAGAAGATTTTACAAGACAAACAACGACTTTTTGATTGTAAACAGACCTATAAGAACCGCAACTCCAGACAATGAGGTAAAACCACGTTTTCGCCACGTACCATCTCCTGAAATGATCAGTTTTGTTATATCAGCACTCGAAATTTGTTTTGTTATTTTCTGTTGTTCTTCTTTTACAGATTGTTTTATCACCAATTGAATAATACTTGAAGCAGCAGAATGAATGTTATTAATTATCATATCAGACGTGTTGATATACGGGCACGAAGGAACGAGAGTCGGTTTGCACGATGAACACAAAATTAAAATTTAAAAACCGGGTCCTCGAGTGCTTTCTATTGAGAATCGAACATCACTATCATACTTTTTACATTTTACACATTCCGATAAGACAGAAAACGCAGTCAGTAAATTCAAAATTCGATACCCGATGTTTGTATCTTCTGGTGCGGATTTCTCATGATCAGTCTTCGATTTTTTGGCACTGGTACTAATATTCTCATCGGAAAGTTTTTCGGCAGTATGTCGATTTTTAGGCAGTATTTTCTTCTTGCTCCGATCTTCTTCTCGAGACCCTTTATTTTTGATATCCATTTTCTTCATAATATTTATTCACAAACGAAATTTCATTGTAACGCACAGTTGCACGAACGGCAAGCTTCTGGCAAATCGTGTCTATTTCTGGCGAATAATAACAGTCGTATGATATTTCCGTTATACCTGGAACCAAGCACGCCAATAAACACAATAGAATCATAAAATAGGTCTAGGGACGTTCTGTTCGAAGGGTCGCTTGCCGCTACCTGCCTCTCGGTTTGACGCCGCAAAACTCGCTTCACTCTCTCGGCTGTAACTGGCTTATTTATCGAAATATTAACTTGGCGTTTTCACCAGATATTTTTGAGAACTTCAAGAAAATGCCAAAAAAAATCGATTTTTTTTACCATGCTAGGTGTATGTCTCCTTAATTTGAATTTCAGTTTGTTTATTTCTCAATTTACACATTATTCACAATAATAACAATAAAATACGAATCCAAATTTAATACGAATAAATGTATTAGAAATTAAATAAGAATTAATTATCTACTATATTATTTTTATATTATTTTTTTTTTTTTTTATTAATTTATTTTTCTGCCTATTAAAAAGGATGATATATCTTTTAAGACAATATAACTCAAGTATTGTATATAAGAATATGTTAAAGATAAAGTAAAAAGAAATATAAGCTATCTATATTTACAGAAAATAGGTAGGTAATATAAATAGAATTCCATTATCTTATGATATCATGAGACACCTCTGATTTTTACTACGGTAGATATTAATGGTTTGTAAAATAAAAATAAAAGCGTAAAAAAACAAAAACAAAGTGGTAGTAGTATATATAGCACGCAGTGTTGTTGAGGGGAACAATAAGCTTTCTCTGATTAAGGGCATCACTATCGCATTACACCTTACATCCGTATGTATGTAAGTATAGGAAAATTAGTGTTTTGGCAAGCATCATACACGTTTTCGTAACGCTAACGCTGCGATACCCGTAATGTGCGAAGAACACCATATACTTTACCCACAGTGGAATTAATGTGAGAATCCCAAGTCAAGGACCTATTGAAAATCATGCCTAGGTTCTTAGTAGTTTCAACATAATCAATAACAGAATGTTAAGTATAATTTTAGGAAAATAGGATAGATATAGTTTTTCCTGCATTTGAATTTTAATGAATTTAAGAACAGTCCATTTCTATTTAACCAAAAGAAAATATCTTCTAAATCCTTGTTGATTTTATTAACACAGTATTCGATGAGTTCCAGTGAACTACTATTCAGCAATTGATCATTTCTATATTTGGTGTTCTTGCCAAAGTTCAAAGTTCGTTGATATACAAAACCAGACATTTTTTTTACTACTTAGACCGCTTTCTTTCAGTATCGGATAGGAATCGAATAAATCTCACAGCACTTGCAGAAAATCTGTACAACGACAAATGTTTATTACACAAAGTAATATGGTCTACCGATTTAAAAGTACCGAAAAGGCAAAATTGTCTGTCTTATTTGTTTAGATAAGCATTCATTCACTGTTTTATCAGATTCTTCCAGAGTTGTTGTCCTCTTATTCTACTTAACATTCAGTTTCACGCCATACGTGGTTTTCTTTGTTGTCCTTATTTTATTATCTTTACAACTTAGTTACGCAAAGGGTAATACATTTGATGGTGACAATCTAGTGTGAAGCATTTCAGTTGTTAAAAATAGTCGTGTTGCAGTAACAGCTGGCGAATTTCACTGCTGAACCAAGGACGTTTGTCATATTTGACGTCATTTCTTTTGAGTGGAACGAAATTATTAAATATTTATATATGCCATGGTAAGATTCAAATTTACAAATTAATTTAACTATCCGAATCATACAATGATCTACAATACATACTTATGTGTAGTTTACAATAATATTAAACAGCTTACTTTCTTCTAATCTTAATCGGCAATTAGTTATACAAACTTAGTACAACATAAAAGTAAAAGTTTAAAAAGTGTTAAGTACTGAAATATGGAAGTAGAGCTAACTTTTTGCTATAAGACAAAAAGTTCATAAAGTGTTGGATTCCCGTTAAAATTTAGAATAAAAACGAATGTGCTTAGGAAATGCCTGTTCCAATATACGAAAAGTAAAAATTCTATTTTTACGATGCGCTTTCCTTCATATTTCCTCAGCTAAATAAACTATACTGTAACTTTGATTCTATTAGTTCATGGTACCAGTATATTACAATATTTTTAAAAATTTTGTTCAACAAAATAGCTTAAAATAGTATATTATCAGTATGAGAAATAGGTTTGAACAAATTGTGTAAAGTATGATGGAAGTTGCACTGCAGGTGTCAGAACCATACCTTGGCAATTTTTTTGTGCAAAACATTTTTGGAAATTACTGACATTTGAAGATATATTATTATCTGAATGGCATCTGAAGCCATTGTGTATCCGTCTTTAGATCCTCGCGTTCAGTCTAAATCTTTATATGAATTCAAAGAATTGTCACCCAGAGGGCGGTTCTGTTACTATCAAACATTGCAAGCGCCAAGCCGGCGTTAAATTCCTTCATAGCGTTGTGTACTTCGTCGCCGTTAGGTCGCAATTCCGTTTGAACACGTTGAAAGTGCGTAATTTATTGAAAGTTATATTTATTAAATTTTAACATGATTTCGTCACCGGAAGAAGGATAATAGTCCTCCTTGTTTAAGGAGGAGCTCTTCGTCTTCAAGTTCTTCACCCTCTGAGAGTGAGAGAATTGCTTCACCACCGCCAAATAAGCGGAGGAGAAAATCCAGATCTCATGAGCAGACATCCATTGATCAGCGGCTAGGTGAACTAGCAGATCAGGTCAGTTATTTGTCCCAATGTATAAGCATGTTTATTCCGCAGGAAGAAGAGGAGAGCCAGGGGTTGCACATGCAGTCATCGGATGTGGTTTTATTCAGTCATCCAGAATGTTCGAATATAATATTGAATCTGGGTCAATTGCAGACTGAGAGTGATGCGAAAGTAGTGCAGCCAGCAAAAAAGGAACATCCGACTCCCTTGTCAGATTGCAACATTTTGGACTATCAACGTGTAAGAGTGTTAGATATTCGAAAACAATGAAGATGTTGGCAGCGACTCCAGGATTTGTCGAGCTGCAAGTTAATGACGAACTTTGTGTGCTCAGTAAGACAAAGGATTATTTAGTTTCAACAGAACAATCAATGAAGTAATCAGATAGAAAAGTGGTCAAATGAAGAGAAAAAATTGCTGGAAAAGTGGTGGAGAATGTCGACCTTGAAAACATACTTGCCTGTTATAAGAGCTTGGATTGCTTGGTGCAAGGATAACTGTTTCAACTCAAGTTGTATATCTGGTCCGTTTGTAGCTAAGTACTTGGCTCATTTATTTTTGAAAGGAAATTATTCACCAAGCACAATTCTTGTCCATAAGTCGCTATTTCAACATACTGCGGCCCAAATGCAATAGATTATTTATTTATCAACGGACAGTAGTAGATTGGCTGGCATCAACGGATGGTAGAGAGACTCTTTTTGAAGCTTCGAGGAGGACAGCAACTACCTTGCTTCTTGCATCTGGACGAAGAGTTCATGATTTAACGTTGCTCAAGGTTTCATCCGAAAATTTTATAGAGGATATGAACGAAATTATATTACATCCAGCCACGCAAAAGCAGTCGAGTTGGCAACTATCCGAACATCTAAACAAAAATATATGCCCCGTATTTTGGTTAAGACGTCTATTCAAATTATCTGAAGAGAGAAGGGCAAACCTAGATAATATTGATAGTCCATTTATTAGTATAGGGTGATTCATGAGGTGAGGTTTGATTTATAACGTAAAATAAAACACAATAAATTTGAAAGTGAACTTAAAATTTTTATTATCGGTTACATTTACTTTTTGAAAATGATATCATGTAAATGTTGGCCACGACTACGGAGGTGGTCCATTCAGAAGGTCCAATTTTGGGCGACTCGTTCGAGCATAGCGACTGGTACCTCGCGGACAACACGAGTAATGTTGACTTCCAAAGCGTCAATCATAGCTGGCTTATTCCTGAAGACCTGAGACATTACATATCCTCAGAGAAAATAGTCCAAAGGTGTGATATCGCAAGATCTTAGCGGCCAATTTACTGTAGCAAAACGTGAAATTAAGTGCTTATCAAAATGATTTCTCAACATTGTCCATTGTTTCACGAGCTGTATGGCTCGTAGCGCCGTCTTGTTGAAACCAGAGCACACCGAGACTATGTGCTTGAATTTCAGGAAGCACATAGTTCGTTAACATGGCGCGATAACGGTTACCATTGACGGTAACATTCTGATTTGACTCATTTTTGAAGAAATATGGATTAATGTCTCCACCAGCCCATAAACAACACCATACCGTTGTTTTTAATGGATGTAATGGTAGCTCTTGGTACCATTGCCCAAATACGGCAATTTTGTTTATTAACGTATCCATTGCCAGAAATGGGCTTCATCACTGAACAAAATTTCACGATAAAACACCGGATTTTCATTGAGTTTTTCCAGAGCCCATTCACTGAAAATATGACGCAAATTCAAGTCGCCTGGCTTCAATTTTTGCACAAGTTGAATTTTGTACGCTCCTAGGCCATTCGCCAAGTTGTCAAATACTCCAACCTAAACTGCTGAGAACGAGGACGAATCGATTCATCACTGTCTTCGCGTACACTCTTCACTACGTGCTGGATGTCAAGTACCGGTCTAGATACCGGTCAAGTATCATCCACCAATGTATTGGAAATAGTGGTTTCAGTAGGTCGATTATGCGCACCGTAAGTTCCTCGAATCGCACGAAAAACATATCTCACAGAACGCTGATATTCGTAATACAGCTGAACAATTTGGAAACGCTGTTGTGGTGTGAGTCTTTCCATGATGACTTGCCAAATAATACTGAACAAAAATGACAAAGCAGTTTGATGTTGCAGCATGTGCTGTATCCGTGTACCGCGACCAGTACAGCAAGGGCTGTAGATGCCAGTCCCACCAACGTAACTAAAGCCACACTAAAAATACCAACAAAAAAAAATAGAAAGACTGCTACTGAAACAATAATTAATCTATTCGCGGCAAATTAAACTAATTATCTAAAGCCTGTTCAAAAGAAGAAAGTATATAAAACAATCTAACCGCAATAAGAGCACCAGAGCAACTCAACTCATTATATAGGGTTTTCTAATAACGACTTGACAACAAATGGCAAACCATTTAAAATATTTCAAAAACTTTATTATTGGCTTGAAGTACAATCAAAACATTTATGAATGGAACTCGACTTCGTTCATATGGCCACCGCGGGCAAGTTTGCAGCGGTCGATTCGTTGGACCCAATTTTCAACGACTCGGTCACACATTTCGGCCGAAACGGCCGCTATTTCGCATTCAATGTTGGCTCTGAGCTCTTCCAACGTCATCGGCGTGTTGGCATAAACCAATGACTTGTAACCCCACAGAAAATAGTCAAGCGACGTTAAATCGCACGAACGAGGCGGCCAATTGACTGGCCCATGTCTTGAGATAACACGCTCAACATACTTACTCTTCAATAAATCGATTGTAGCCTGTGCTGTGTGGCTTGTGGCACAATCCTGTTGAAACCACATGTCGTCCAAGTCCATATCTTCCAATTCGGGCCAAAAATAATCGGTGATCATGGCGCGATAACGCTGACCATTCACAGTACCGTGACGATCGTTATCGTCGACGAAAAAATATGGCCCATTAACGCCGCCGGCATACAAACCGCACCAAACAGTTATTTTTTGTGAATGAAGCGGTGATTCATGAAGCACATGTGGATTTTCACCCGACCAATAACGCATATTTTGCTTATTGACGAACCCATTGAGCCAAAAATGAGCTTCGTCACTGAAGATGGTTTTGCGATTCCGAATATCTATAGAAAATTTTTATAATTTGCAGACGTTGCTCGTTAGTGTACTTTACCATGATGAAAATATTGAGTTTACTAAATAAATTGACAATGACAGTTTGATGATTAGTGAAAGAGTGCGTTCACAAATTAAATTCAAAGTTGTCAAGTCCCTATTGGAAAACCCTATATATCAATGTCAATTTTTTTATTAATTTACAATTACAATATGTGGATATTGGGATGGGTAGGATTCCTAAGTAGGTTGTAGACTGATCTCTTCGGCGCTCAAATTTGTTTTTGGTTTCTGGTTAGGCAAACTCTTACAATTAAGAGTTTTTAGTGCCCATTTGTGAGTTGCAGAACTACAATAATATATTCGCGGATTTACCCTTTTGAGATAATATTGGTTGGTGAGTCATAGGCGTTAGAGAATTCTTTAGACAAACGTTTAACAAAGCCTAGAGCAGAACTAGCTCTTCTGATGATATAATCGATATGGATACAAAAATTAAGTTTTCTGTTGCATATCACACCCAAATCGCACAATGAAGTTATGGACGGGTATCAACCACATGCAATGCAGCCGATGCAAAGAAATGGCTTGATAAGTGTTACCCGGACTATGCACCAGCCGAACGAACCATTTGCAAGTGGATTGAAAAATACAATACAAGTCATACAAGCACCGAAGATGATGCACGCAGTGGACGTCCAAAAGAGGCTGTTTCAGATGAAAACATCAAAAAAACTCCACAAAATGATTACGAATGACCGTAAAGTGAAGTTGATCGAGATAGCTGACGCTCTGAAGATACCAAAAGAGCGTGTTGGATATATCATACACGAATATTTGGACATGCGAAAGCTCTGTTCAAAGTGAGTGCCATGTTTGCTCACAGTCGACCAAAAACAACAACGTGTTGATGATTTAGAGGAGTGTTTAAAGTTGTTCAACCGCAATAAAGCCGAATTTTTGCGTCGGTATGTGACAATGGATGAAACTTGGCTCCATCACTTCACACCAGAGTCAAGTCGGCAGTCAGCTAAGTGGCGAGCAGGCGACAAACCTCGTCCAAAACGACCAAAAACTCAACAGTCGGCGGGCAAGATTATGGCATCCGTATTTTGGGATATACATGGAATAATTTTCATCGACTATCTCCAAAAGGGGCAGATTGTCAATAGCGACTATTACATTGCGTTGTTGGAGCGTTTGAAGAACGAAATCGCAGAAAAACGCATTTAAAGAAAAAGAATGCTGTTTCATCAAGACAATGCACCGTGTCACAAGATGATGAAAACGATGGCAAAATTGAATGAATTCGGCTACGAAATGCTTCCCCACCCACCGTATTCTCCAGATTTGGCCCCCAGCTAAACCGAAATCGTACTACAAAACTGGTATCGAAAGGTTGAAAAATCATTTCAATCAGTGTATCGCCCTCGAAGGCAACTATATTGATAAATAAAGTTGAATTTTGCCAAAATTTTGTGTTTTACTATAAAACGGCACGGCAGCCCATGTGGTATGTTAATCGTTTCCGTACCCTTATATTAAGATTTTTAAAATACTTCTTATAGTCTTCAATTTTTCTTTTAATTATGTGGGTTTCGAGTAATATCATACATCATAGGAGTAATATCATAGATTAAGATTTTAGTTTATTCAATCGTACTATTTACAAATTGACTTAGAACTAGATTTATAACTAAAAACAAGCTTGTCGGTTCAACAATAGGGGCCCGACGTTCGTCTTATGGCTAGGGTTACATTGTTTTTAGAATATTTATGTTTATTTAATCTATTACATGATATTTTATTTTACCATAAATATTAAATAGAATGAACAAGTTTAAAATTTAAGTTAGTTAATTTCAGGGTGGTATCTTATGTCCAGTTTTTTTTTTTTTTGTAGAATGGCGTCGCCTCGTTGAAAATGCTATTTTCGAAGTCTGGATCGCTGATCGCCCTTACATCCAGGTATATGTGACTGGGATTCAGTGGCTCTTGCCAAAGTAGCTGTATTTCCTGGTTTGGGTGTTCACTGAGATTTAGCAAAAGTTTCCTCGAGATCTGCAACACGGAATGGTCAATAGTTTTGCAACATCGTATAGATCTTCGTTCTTGTGATATTTCAACGTCATCGGTTTCCGATGAAGTCCCGTGCAGGAACACAAGATCTTCCTTTCAATGATTTTGATTCTTTCCATGATGGTGGGTGAAATAGTATACCAAATTGGACACGCATAGGTAATGACCGGTCTGATTAGTTGCTTATAAATCAGTAACTTGGTCCGCTGGCTAAGTCCACTTCTCTTCCTCAGGAGCGGATGCACCAAATGCAGTGCAAAACTTGGACGTTTGAATATTATGCTGGCATGGCCATTGAACTTGAATTTTTCATTAAAGTTTATGCATAGGAACATTACCGTTTGTTTAGGTAATACCATTGAACCATCCGGGAGTTGTATCCTGATGTCCCGGCTTCTTCTTACAAGGGTTTTCTTTCTTCTCCCGTTGATAACTGTCATTGTAGTCCGAAACAAATAAGTTCCGACTTTTTTGCTGTTAATCTTAAGGCCCCATTTTAAGTAGTACTTCATAGACTTTGCCAATACAACACAGCAAAGCAATTGGTCTATATCCTTCCATGCGCGTGCGTCCCATTTTCCTTGGCACTGGAACAATTTTGGCTATTGTATTTTCCAGCAATTTGGAGAATAACTTTTGTTTACGCAGTTATTGTAAATTATCTCTAATAACAGTAATACAGTAACTTTTTTACTAAAAAGTTAGAAATGTGATCACTACCAGACGATTTCTTGGAGTCTCCGCGGTGGATAATTTCAGCAACTTCCTCAACTGTGGTGAATATGTCCCCATGAGAAGGGTCCTCTGAAGGATTAGTTTAACTGAATTCTGTGACGTGTTGGTAATGGCTCATGGATGCGGCGACTTGCGTTTCAACTTCAGTGATGAAGTCGGGCAAATGCACTGGAGGGTGGTCAGAAAAGTTTCCTTCGAAATGACATCATAGGAGTTCACGTGTTTAAAGAATTCATTATAATTCGTCGACGATAATTCGGTAAATAATTCTTGGGTATATTCTAAGAAAAAATCGTTCTGCAGTAAGGGCCTATTTCCAATGTTAACATCGTTTATCGGAGTATGTATTTAAGAAATAGGTTTACTTTGGTGTATCTTGACCCATATTAACAAAAATTGCGGTGTTAATAGTAATGGTAGAAACTTGGTTGAGAAAGTTTTTTTTTTTGTTTTTTTTTTAGAAGAAATACTAACCTTTATAACTGAGTTTAAATAAAGTTGATGTCTGATTTGATTCTTCAGATATCCAATTTCTAAGCCTCGTCCATTTTTCTTCCACATGGTAGTTTTTGAGTTTGAGGTCACTTTCCTCCTCATGCCTCATAAACATAACATTTTATTATTATTTTCTTATGAACGTAAAATAATAATTAAAAAAATGTTAAGTGTGGTTTTCAAAGGATTAATAATTTTCCAATATTTTTTTAAATTAGCATAGCTATTAAAAAGTTTTAAAGAGTGCTCGTTTATTTCACTACCTGTCAAAACCTTTATTTCCTTATTTTGTTTCATAAATGTTCTTCAAGAATTATTCCACTCTAGAGGCCGTAAAAATAGGCTTTTTTGTGATTTTTTTTCAGGAAATATAAATATAAATATAAAATAAATCGTTTCTAAAAATGTAGAAATTTATTGTAGATATGGTTAACTGTATAACATAATTTTTTTTTAGAAAAATTTGATTAAAAATGGCGGACGTGCAGCGTTTCTCAGAGTACTCGTATCTCTGTTTTTTGGAATGATCTATGGCCATACCAACAGCTCCTGTAAATCTTGAATTATCACTTATTACTTAACTCATCACTTAACTTTTTTTACTGTACATAACAAAAGCTAGAGAAGTACATAGGATTTTTTGATATATTGATTTTTGGCCGAATGGCGCACTTCCAAAATCAAACGTGCAAAATTCACAGAAAAATCGCCAGAAAATTATTAATAAGAAATAAACTATGCTGCCATATAAAGAAAAAAAAAAATCGTTCTTATTTAGACAATATTCGAGTATTTTTAAAGATCTAATTAAAATTTGAATTGAATTGGTTGAAAATTGTTGAAGTTGTTCAAGTATACTTTGCAATACAAGTACTTCGATATATTTTCGGCCATAATTTTTTGGGATATTATTTTTGAGGTCCTAAAGGTTAATAATAAAAAAATCGATTTTTTGAAAATTTTAGAGTGCCCTAAACCCTTATATGTTCCTCATTCCCTTATAAATGAGTAAGGTTTGGAGTATGAAGGATTATTTGAAAAATTTACCAAACAAAAATGGTTTAAAAGATAAGAAAAAAAATTTAAATCAGTTTAATTTTTACGCAAAGTTGTTTAGAAACTCTATTTAGAACGTCTGAATTATCCTAACCGACGACTTCCTAGTGAAGGAGTATTTGAAGATACGTATCGAAGGATTCGAGAAACAGGATCAGTTTCAAATACACAACCTAAAGCGGGAACTCCACAAGTAAGAAGAATTTCGGCTGGTTAAAGAATACTGGAAGCTATTACAGCTGATCCATCAATTAGCATCAGATGCTTAGCTTTGCATTTCAATATTTCCAGACATAAAATTTCTAATGTACCGCATGGAGAAAATCTTTACCCATACCCATCTTTACCATATTTGGAAAAGACTTGAGTGGAACGCAGCTTGGATGACAACAAGTTGGGATCAGATGGGATCACAAATTTTCATAATCTTCATACTTGGGCCAAACATACAAGTAGAAATAAATCATTTCAACACAAATTGTTTATATGTGGGCAAGTGTAGTTGAGAAGAAATAATCGGCCCCTTCAAACTACCACCTAGGCTGAATTCTACAAACTATCTGGAGTTTTTGCGAAATGATTTACCAGAACTATTGTTTACATCATATTTCCAACAGGATGGTGCTCCAGCTCCCTATGGTCGTGAGGTTAAAAATTGGCTAAGTGGAGAGTACGATAATCGTTGGATAGAAGAAATGGACCACTTCACTGACCTTGCAGTATTACTTTTTTTTTGTATGGGGAAGAATGAAAGAACTAGTTTTCTCAAGCGTCTTCAAAAGTGTGACAGCAGTTAACATCAATAAACATTGGCAATGAAATCCAAACACGGGCTCTAGCATAACCACACATAAAATAAAAATCACACAAAATCATTTTTTATTCATAGCTTATGGAGTTTAAAGCAAACAAAAAAAACGTTTTTTTTTTTTTTTTTTTTTTTTTTTTTGATATTACCTGCTGCAGGTTTTCCCAAGTATCCTAAAATCTATGGGTTTTATCTTCGGTATTGTTGATGGTTTTTTATTATTATTATTTTTACGTTCATAAGTAAAAATAGTAAAATGTTATGTTTATGAGGCGTTTTCTGGAGAAAAGTGACCTCAAAATCAAAAATTAGTATGGACAAATAAAATGATGAAATGAAATGAAATGGATATCTGAAGACTCAAACAAGACTCAAGAACTTTATTTAAACGTAGTTACAAAGGCTGGTATTTCTTCTAAAAATAAAGCACTCAACCATTAATACCATTAGTATTAACAGAGCAATTTTTGTTAACATGGGTCAGGGTACACCAAAGTAAACCTTTTCTTAAATACTCCATAAATGGTGTTTACACATTAACACACATGTTAACACAGCGATAGACCCTTATGTAGACCAATTTTTTCTTAAAATATACCCAAGAATCATTTATCAAATAAAATCATCGTCGACGAATTAGGGGACACCCTTGATGGTGTTAACACTGGCGATAGAACCTTATGTAGACCAATTTTTTCTTAAAATATACCCAAGAATCATTTATCAAATAAAATTATCGTCCACGAATTAGGGGACACCCTTGATAATAGGTTTTCGAATACTGCGAATATTTTGATGAATGATAAAAAATATTTTCTTTAGGTTATTTCAGTAATAATAAATTATGGAATACAAAGTTATTCTCTTGGTTTAAATTATTAACAGTCATTAGTTTGATAAAGATAATTAATAGTCTTTAAAAATAGCATTATCATCTTCTCTTTTTCAAAAAATTATTTCGTTACTAACTCAAAAATACGAAACTTTGTTTCGTTTAGCTCTATAAAATACTGCTTGTATCATAATAATGCAACTTTCTGTATATACTTTTAAAAACTTATGTAACAAAATTTGAAATTTGAAATTTACAATTGGTTTTCTTAAAAAAGCTCTTCCAGCTGCAATTAGTTGCTTAAAAAAAAAAACTGTAGAAAGCTGTACCAAACCTTTATATTATAAAAAGCCAACGATCGCATATTTCTCTATTCTTGATCAATCAGAAGTTTGGTATGGAGACCGTTGCAACTGCCTTTTGGGAACAAGATGGCCAACTCTACTCTATTCTGTACAATTCACTCTTGAAAACTCTTATAGGATTATATGGTGTGAATATTAACCGGATGAATTTGTGGGAAATTACCGTAGGCATGCTATCCTTTATTTATTTATTTTTTTATTATTAATTTTATATATATATTTTTTTTATTTATTAATTTATTTTTATTATTATTTTTTATTTTTATTTATTTATTTTTTTTTTAAGAATTCGAGTGGGTATGACTACACTTACAGTGCCTGAGTACTTGTTAAGTTTTTAGGGAAATGGGACAGAGAGAGAAAGAAAGATTTCTGGGCTCAACTTTTTCAAGTGCTTTCGTTAACCATAGTTTAACGTCTTTCATTTCAAAAGTCCTGTTTTGGCTTCCAGCGAAACGTTCTAGTTGAGCTCATATCAAGTCCATAGAATTTAACTCGCAATTGTAAGGTGAACAGAGTTAGTTCATCTACTCATTGACATATAGTTTGTCTATGGGACGTTTAACAATATCAAGTAATTCAACCTTAACCATGTTTTCATCAATGATAACTAATTTTTACTAAGCCACGTTTTAATTTTTCCTCTTCTGGTAGAAGTTGAACGCACGGCTTGTTTTTTTGTTGGCTCGCACTAAACTCTTATTTACTAACTTAATGTAAATTTGCAAACACTAGCGGAAGAGCAATTACACACTGTTGGTAAAAAATCAAATGTCTACAAAATGGATTGTTTACCGTTACAAGAGATAGATTGCCGTTGATGAGGTAAGTGGAGATTTGCGGATTTGTGGATTTTCTAGTAGTAGTGAGTCACTTGCTGTTGAGCAATAAAAGTCTAAAAGTACACTTTTACTCGAGAGTAACCTCTTCGTGTATTTAAAAACTTTTTACACTCTTTAGTCCAAATTTAACTTACGTTATTTTGTAACAATTTATATAAAATATGTAATTCTGATAAAAGATTTGGCAGAAAACTAGACTTATAATTGGTTAACCTTAAATAAGATCTAAGCTGTGATATGTGTTTTGTTTCACTGGCGTACCTCAGCTCAAGTGGTAGTGTATTGGCTTCAAAATCGGGCGTCTCGAGATTCAATATTAGCCGTGCCCAAAAGACTTTTTTTCAGGCAACTAAAATTTCGTGAGATGAATAGTTACCTAAAATACAACAAGTCAATTTGCACTAATAATTTATTCTCCCCATTAAATGTTGGGTGCCACCCATGGAACGAACTAACCGCTGAACCCAAACATACCAGAGATACTTAATCTTTTCCTGAAAAACTTTACATTTATTTTAGTTCGAACTTGACATCAAACCTTTGCATGCTATCAAAAACAGTTTTAATATTTTCAATGCATTCGTCAAATTCCTTCCCTATATCAATATATCCAACAGGAAAATGTAAATCCTCAAAATTTAATCAATAACGCTTTGAAAAAATTACACTAGCTTTTTTAGCACCAAACACTAATCTCGTAAATCTCCAGCAATTCGAAGTGTTTGTCGCAAAATAAACAATTTTCGATTTCAATTGCTGAAAAGCACCTGTTAAATCTAATACAATAAATTGTGTGTATCCTGACAAGTTTAAAAAGATTTCGTCCGGAAAAGGTAAGGAATAATACTCTGTTGTAATACCAGCCAATATGCTTGAAAAAATTATTCAAAGTTGGACTTTCCGTATGAACCACTCAAAACGTAATCGGGTTCAACATAAAATAATCTTTAAAAAATAAATGGCAAATATATATATATATATATATATATATATATATATATATTTTTTTTTTTTTTTTTTTTTTTTTTTGACAGTTAAAAACCAAATGCTTTATCAAAACAATTGGTTTTGAACTTTTATCGAGGATGACGTCAGCTTTAAATCCAATAATTGGATTTTCAAAATTTTGATCGAAAACGATATTGAAAACGAAATTTAAATACTCTTAAAATGCTTACTAGGAATACAAAGAATCTAGCCAAACACGCCCCAACCAATGTGTAAATCATTTCTGGTTCTGTTTTTTTAAGAATTGTTTAAGCCGTAGGTTTTCTATGAAGTGCTGATATTATCATAACCTCTATACTGCCTTGTTTCACCATGTATTTACCGATCGCTACATCTAATGATTTAGAAAAAATTAGATCGCTTGACATACTTGGTTGAACTACCTTTAGCTGATTTTTTTTCCATTTCGTTACCCCTTGCTATGTCCACGGCTCTTTAAAATACTAAACTTGATATCACAAGTAGTTTTGCATCCACACAATTGTCTAAAATCAAGTGGTAAATTTGTAACGTTCTGGCGTAATATTTTTTGTGGATTAAAATGTTCTTTTAATTTGTTTAACAAACCGCTGGAGCCTTATGGCACATTATATTTGTCATCCAAATACATAAAATACACTTTCATTTCCGTTTGATCCGTAATTTTGTTAAGCAGAATAAAATTTTAAAAGCGCTTCATGAAAATTACGAATTCATCAAAGCTCGGATTAAAGAATAACCCCAATAAAACTAACGGAATTCTTGATACTTTGTCAAGAATTGCCTTCCACTTTTACAAATATAATGGTAGAAGTACTGCCTTCTACTGTTACAGATATACTTATACAGATTTCCTGGTAGAAAAACTGCTGTCGGAATCAGACATCCACAACTCAAAAAAAAAAACTTTGCCAACCAATGATTACATTTTTTTTATTCCTCGTCTCTGATTAGCGATGTATGTTAGTTATTATTTAAAACACCCCGTCCGATCAAAGATAAAAGGTAGACAGATTTTATTTCACCAATACATTTTACAAAATAAGAATAAATAAGTGCTGCCCTACTCCATTACAGGCCTACGCCTATAATATTATAAAAAAACGTTTTAAAGTTACAATATAAACAAGAGCAAATTACAAACGATTACTATTTTGCTAAGCATTGTTGGTGTTTTCCTTTTTTTTTAATTTAATGATGGATGTAGATAAGTTTGTGTAGTCTAAAAAGTAATCAATTCTCGGCATACGTCCGCATTTATAAATACAGGCCAGATTTTAATTAAAAACATCTACATAGATTCCCGCCCAAACTTCTCAGATCACTCAATCTGAAAACGGCCAGATACGATAAAAACTAGTGCCAGCATTTCTTTCTTTACTCTATTTACAGAAGGCCCAAATTGGACAACAATATGACTATTAGCGTCGTTGACTTTCACTATGAGCCCACAGTCACGCTGCCAACACCCTGCACTTACTCTGATAAATACACCATTGTATTGACATTTATATTAACTAGTTTCTAGTGTTCTCACAACACATAGAAAAAAAAAAATCAAAAAATCCGTATGCCAATACAATAAGTACAAATGGAACGGAGCCGCTTTAGGAATTTTAACTGGTCGATTTCTTTCCTCCATAAAAACATGGATGTCACTGTTAACATGATTGAACACCATTCTCTTCTGAATCACATCCTTTATCCCTCAAGTGTGATGAAAAAAATGCTTTACGACTTCTAAAAGTTGATCTTCAACTTTCAATCTTTGCATATCGCTTAATCTTGTCGAAGTCACGTTAAAAGAGTATGTAAATAACCTTAATCTTTAGGCACTTATGTATGCCGTATACCATATGTAACATATTTATGGTACCAGGTGTAACGGTATGAAGTGAGCGCCCAGGTACAAATGTCTCGATAGAGAACATTTATTATGAACGGGCTTTAATTTATTTATTTATTTAATTTTTTTTTTTTTTTTTGCTATGACACCTGTCAAACATATTTAGTATACATCGAGTCAAACAACATCATATAGGGTGATTCATCGTGAGGTTTGATTAATAATGTAAAATAAAACACATCAATTTGAGAGAGAACTTAAAATTTTTATTATCAGTTAAAAGAACAATTCATGGCATTTACTTTTTGAAAATGATATCATGTAAATGTTGGCCATGACTACGTCTGAGGTGTTCCAATCGGAAGATCTAATTTTGGGTGACTCGTTTGAGCAGAGCGACTGGTATCTCGCGGATAATACGAGTAATGTTGGCTTCCAAAGCGTCAATCGTAGCTGGGTTATTCTTGAAGACCTGAGACTTTACATGTCCTCAAAAAAATATTCCAAAGGTGTGATATCGCACGATCTAGGCGGCCAATTTACCGTAGCAAAACGTGAAATTAAGTGCTCACCAAAATGATTTCTCAAAAAGTCCATTGTTTCACGGGCTGTGTGGCTAGTAGCGCCGTTTTGTTGAAACCAGAGCTCACCGAGACCAAGTGCTTCGATTTCAGGAAGCACATAGTCCGTTAACATGGCGCGATAACGGTTATCATTGACGGTAACATTCTGATTGGCCTCATTTTTGAAGAAACATGGACCAATGATTCCACCAGCCCATAAACCACACCATTCCGTTGTTTTTAATGGATGTAATGGTAGCTCTTCCGGTTGCTCGTCAGCTTAAATACGGCAATTTTGTTTATTACCGTTTCCATTGAGCCAGGAATGGGCTTCATCACTGAACAAAATTTCACAATAAAACACCGGATTTTCATTGAGTTTTTCCAGAGCCCATTCACTGAAAATATGACGCAAATTCAAGTCGCTTGGCTTCAATTCTAGCACAAGTTTAATTTTGTACGTTTTTAGGCCGGGATACTCACGTAAAATACGCCAAGCCAAGCTGCTGAGAACGAGGACGAACCGATTCATCACGGTCTTCGCGTACACTATCAGCTACAGCTGCTATAGTCTCATTAATACGTGCTGGATGTGGTCTAACCGGTCTAGTATCATCAACTAATGTAAACTGGGACTCAAATTTGCGAATGGTACTGTGAGTCTATTCACGACGACTTGCCAAAAAATACTGATTAAAACTGACAAAGCATTTTGATAGGAGTCACGCGTGACCTTTAAAAAAAAAAAAAAATAAAATAAAATCAAACCTCACGATGAAACACCCTATATTTATTCATCGTGTTAAAAATGTCGAATTTTGTACCAGAAAATGACTTGCGGAAAGCATTAATTTTTTGTTTTCATTTGAAGAAAAGTGCTGCAGTCGCATCGAATGCTTGTCGAAACATATGGTGATCATGCTCTATCAGAAGCAACATGCAAAAGATGGTTTCAACGGTTCAGAGATTACGATTTTGATGTGAGAAATGAAGAACGTGGAAGACCACCAAAAAAGTTTGAAGACGCCGAACTGCAAACAATATTGGATGAATATGAAACTTTGAGTCAGAAACAAATGGCAGAATTGTAAATGTTGCGCAACAAAAAGACCGTTTAGAAGCTATGGTAAAGATCCAAAAGTATGGAAAATGGGTGCCACATGAATTGAACGACAGACAGATGGAAAACCGAAAAACCACTTGTGAAATTTTGCTTCGAAGACACGATAAAAAATCAGTTTTGCATCGAATTGTTACTGGCGATGAAAAATGGATTTATTTTCAGAATTATAAACGGAAAAAATCATGGGTTAATCCGGGACAACCATCAACTTCGATCTGATTTCGCAGTTTGGCAAGAAGACAATGCTGTAATTCTGGTGGAACCAGAAAGGTGTGGTGTACCACGAGCTCCTAAAAACTCGTGAAACAGTTAATACAAATCGCTACCGACAACAAATGATCAATTTGAACCATGCATTAATCGAAAAACGACCAGAATGGACCAGAAGACGCGGCAAGGTAGTTTTGCTCCATGGCAATGCACTTGCTCACAAAGCAAAACTGGTTCAGGATACAACCAAAGCACTTGACTGGGAGCTGCTACCAGGAAGCTGCTACCTAGGAATAACTGTCAAATTTGCCAGATATAATTATGTACTTATGTTATATGATATTTTGGTTCAGTATATCTTGTCAAATCAAAATTTGTATTCTGTTCGTCAAGCTTGTAGACCCCTGTGTCCATTTGTCGCATCATCCATAAATTAACATCTACGTATTCTGTAAAATACCCATCTTGTACGAGCTCGTAGTGTGCACATCGAAGAAAATATTACTTTATTACTACCGAAAACCCAAAAATGGGTTAGGAGCTCACGTTATCAATGCAGAACGTAATCGAACTCAGCGAAAATGTATCCCAAAATATAGATGAGATTATTCCAGACCGCGATACGTGATTTCAATTGGACAGCAACTAAAAGCTTTTATTAAAATCACAATTTGTCGAGAAGATAATTTCAGCAAATAGATCTGTCAGTTGGAGTCTAGGATCATCCAAATTATCTCCTCTCCACTACTTTTTTGGACAAGTTTTTGTAAGTTTTATTACAATGTAAAATCTCGGATGCAAGCTTTCCTAATTCGGATATGAAGACGCGTCACAATATCTCCCATTTCTCTGAGTTTCTCTGGAACCCACAAGACAGCGCGCATCAGTTTTGGCTGGCTGAAAACCTCGAAAGTCCTAGTTTCCAGGGGTGAGATTTTCGGCACAGATTTGTTTAGCTATTTAAAAGTTTTCTGCGTAGAGTACTTCATTTTGAAAATTTCACTCTCCCTATCACAGACAACGGACTGTTTTTGCTAACTTTCCTAATTCGCAGCGCCAGAGAGGGGATAACATCTTTGTAGGTTCGCCGGTCTCATCCCCTTTGGCATTTAGGGATTTTTTTTTTGAAGTTACTTCTCCAGCGACGTCGTGGTTGCGGCACTGTTTTCAGCCGTACTTGTGCGTTTGAAAAGCTGCCACTGGAGTTGCTTCTTAGCGGGGATTTCGCCGACTTAAGTTGACTAGAGCTACGACCTTTGCTGGTTATAACAATCGTCCGGACATCGTGTACGTGTGAAACCGCCGCTGAATTTTTTTAATCAATTATAGGTTTGATCGCTTCATGTGATTTCTATCCACCGGAACTGCAGCCTACGCCTTCGCAGTCGAAAAGACCAAGGGTGGATTTACCTGGAATTCTCGTATATGGTAATCCTTTGGAGTTACCTCTATACTGTTAACTGTTTTACGTCCAGTTTGGACGTCTTTGGCGCTTAGTTCTCTGTTAAAAACGCATTCAAATTTGTTTGACAATATTTTGTAGTTAAACAATTAAATTAATGAAGTGATGAGAATTACTACAGAGGAATTTTATTTTAGATGCATAAACGCACATTCAAACAGAACGCGCTTTTAACACCACGTTAGGATTATTTAACGCTGCGGTGAAATTATCTTTCCATGTTTCGGCTCTAAGAACATTGATTAACAAACATTAAAAAATTCAATTAACAAAAGAAACAATATCAACGCCTAGTTAACATATTACCGCGTTTCACAACTGCGTGTGAAGGAAGATGCTTTTATGAAGGATAAGTTTATCCACTTTTACACAGATGGATCTAAGACCGATAGCGGAGTTGGTGGGGGTGTTTTCTCAGATAAGCTAAATCTAAGCCTCCTCTTTCGTTATCCAAATCACTGTAACATGTTCCAGGCGGAAGTTTTGGCGATTAAAGAAGCTCTGTCCTGTCTGAAGAAAAACGTGATATCTGCAGAGGATATCGGTATCTTTCTGGATAGTTAGGCCGCTATTAAGTCCCTGGACTTAGCCTCATTAAATTCTAAAATCGCCCTTGAATGTCGATCATCTCTTACGGAGATGAAAGAGCAGTTCAACCTTCATTTTTATTGGGTGCCGAGCTACAGAGGTATTCCAGGGAATTTTAGGGCCGACAAAGTCACCAAAATTCAACCCACTTTACCTATTTTACCGGAAAAGAATAGCATAGGTATGCCAAAAGCAACGTGCAAATCAAAATTAAAGCTGGATGCTAATAAAAGAACAGACCTTAAGTGGGCTGTTGGACCAACATGTCTAGCGACCAAACAGATCTGTCTAAAGCTGGATCTGAATCGCTCTAAGAGTCTGATCCTTCTAAATAGTAAACATCTCAGCGCCATTATAGGTGTCATCACTTGACACTGCCTTATAGGCAAGCATGCAAGAAGAAAAGAACATTTCACTTATCAGCTTTCTTCTACAGTGACTTCAGCGATCTAAAGAATATAATATATGAGTAGATGTAAACAGTCTCCTACGCTTTATCATAGGCTCAAATTGGTTCCATGAGTAAGAGGATCACAGATCCACGTGGCATCACAATGGGCCAATAGGCCTTAGTGGGTTGGTCTTTCCAACAGCCACTTCTACCTACCTACTTACCTAACATTGTGAATTCACCGCGGCGTTGCAGATTCTATGATTTCAATAGAATAGAACACGGTGCTAAAACGCGCCCGGTTTGAAGGAGCCTTTAATATTTTTCTTAATCAATAATGGTATTTCTTTTAATCAAATTTAAATGAAAAAAACTGCATTTTCCCTTTTTTCTTTTAAAGGTTAAATTTCATGGCGAAGAAGCAGAAGATGCTGGTGGTGTACGTAAGGAATTCTTTATGCTCTTACTTAAGGATCTTATTGATCCAAAATATGGAATGTTTAAAGAATTTGAAGACTCGCGAGCATTATGGTTTTCAGATCTTTCATTCGAATCCGACGAAATGTATTTTCTTATCGGAATTATCTGCGGCCTAGCAATATATAATTTTACGATAATAAACCTACCCTTTCCTCTAGCATTATATAAAAAACTTCTAAGTGAACCGGTAGACTTGACTGATCTTCGTGATCTGTCACCAACTCTAGCTAATTCTATGCAACACATTTTAGATTATGAAGACAACGATTTTAAAGAAATTTTTGACTTATCTTTTGAAATCACAAGAGATATATACGGAGAATCGGTAGTCGAAACGCTTAAACCAGGTGGGGACAAAATTTCAGTAACTCAAGAAAACAAGTAAGCAAATCACTCGTAATTAAGTAAGGCTGAACATTTTGATTTGTTTTCCTCACCTTGCTATTATAGAAAAGAATTTGTCGATCTCTATGTGGATTTTATTTTTAACAAATCTGTTGAGGCTAAGTTTAATGCATTTCAAAAAGGTTTTATGAAGGTAATTCAGTAAAATGCCAGTTTAATTAGTAAACAAATTAAAGTTCACTTTTGTCTAAACTCAGGTTTGCTGGGGTAGGGTTTTACAAATTTTTAAACCCCATGAGCTAATGGCTGTTGTTGTTGGAAATGAAGACTATGATTGGCATGCATTAGAAGCAAATGCGGAATATAAACAAGGATATACATCAGGAGATGAAACTGTTAGTTACGTAGTTGCTTGATGACTTACTTATATGAATGCATTATAAGCAGAACTATTACTATATTAAATGTTTTGTAGATACGCTGGTTTTGGGAAGTTCTACATGATTTACCAGAAGAGGAAAAGAAGAAATTCTTACTTTATCTGACAGGAAGTGATCGCATCCCAATTGGAGGAATGAGCAAGATACATGTAAGTGAATATTTATTGTTTGCTAGAACTAATAAAATTATCAATTTACTAGATTATAATACAACCAACCAACGATGAAAGATTCCTGCCAGTAGCCCACACATGCTTTAATCTTTTGGACTTACCACGTTACAAAACAAAAGAGCGCTTGAGATATAAACTTTTACAAGCTATACAACAAACTCAGGGATTTAGTATAGTATAAAAAGCAAATAATGGTCTTTCTGTTGCCGATACTATGTAGATATACAAATATATATTTTCTGTTAACTTAAAATAACTGGCCTTAAATGTATTACCTACTCTTTATTGTTTTCTTGCGGACAGAGGTGGACCTCCATATAATTTTTTTTGATATAATAAAATTAAAAAAGGTGTTAAATGCAATTTTTACGTATATCATTATAAGTGATTGTATCATTTATTTCTGGTAGTAATCAAAAGTCAAAAAGTAATGGATTCACATTTAGCGACATCAAGGCAACAAACAGAAAACTATCGCGGCCTCCTTGAAATAGACTGTAGTTTTGAGAAAATAAAAGAACTAAAACGAGCTTTAAATGCACACGAGTGCATCTCACGTTGAACATCGTTAAATAAGAGATTTTTTATATATTTGAACTAAAAGTTAAAGGCTTTGTATATGATACTTTAAAATAGGTGGGATATAAAAGGAAATTAAGTAACCTAACCTAACCAAATTCTTGTGTGAGGAAGAGAGAAAATAAGAAATGGAGAAAAAAGTTGGAAAAAGGAAGGGAGAAGGTTTGCGGGTTTGCGTATGAATTCATAATAAACTTTCTTCGAAGTAGGTAATTGAATAAGTACAAGTGTAAGGTCTCCGGTAAGAAAGAATTGTCGGCAAATCGGTGTTTTAAACATTGTTTAGTTAGGGTTCTTTTACCACAACTTTTGAAGATCTGGTACACAAACCAAGACTTCTGATGAATATAATCGTAAGTGCGTAAACCTACGTTATGGATAGTTAGTTTGGCAGACTCACTGAAGTTAAAAAAAAAAATTGGTGTCGCGTTTAGCTATTCAATATCGAATCACGTCAATCTTTATTTTCCTTTGACTTTTATACATAAAATTTGCTTAGTTTAGCTATTGAGTTCTTATTCATATTTAGCTTAGGTTATCAATACGTGCGTATGTATAATCCGTTTCAAATCACCGTGCAATTTCTTGCGCACGTGCCCTCTTTTCCAGTCAATTCCAGTAATCCTGGAAGTGATCCAGATGAAATTCGAGCGTAACCATACATTGATGTTGATTGCACTGAGTAAATACATGAACTAACATAGATGGCAAACTTTCTAAATATTAGAAGAATCAGAATCAGTTTTCTACTTATCGCTTCTATCCCGGTGACCCTGCCTGTGAATACGTGTTCTTGCGGACAGAGGTGGACCTGCATATAATTTTTTTTGATATAATAAAATTAAAAAAGGTGTTAAATGCAATTTTTACGTATATCATTATAAGTGATTGTATCATTTATTTCTGGTAGTAATCAAAAGTCAAAAAGTAATGGATTCACATTTAGCGACATCAAGGCAACAAACAGAAAACTATCGCGGCCTCCTTGAAATAGACTGTAGTTTTGAGAAAATAAAAGAACTAAAACGAGCTTTAAATGCACACGAGTGCATCTCACGTTGAACATCGTTAAATAAGAGATTTTTTATATATTTGAACTAAAAGTTAAAGGCTTTGTATATGATACTTTAAAATAGGTGGGATATAAAAGGAAATTAAGTAACCTAACCTAACCAAATTCTTGTGTGAGGAAGAGAGAAAATAAGAAATGGAGAAAAAAGTTGGAAAAAGGAAGGGAGAAGGTTTGCGGGTTTGCGTATGAATTCATAATAAACTTTCTTCGAAGTAGGTAATTGAATAAGTACAAGTGTAAGGTCTCCGGTAAGAAAGAATTGTCGGCAAATCGGTGTTTTAAACATTGTTTAGTTAGGGTTCTTTTACCACAACTTTTGAAGATCTGGTACACAAACCAAGACTTCTGATGAATATAATCGTAAGTGCGTAAACCTACGTTATGGATAGTTAGTTTGGCAGACTCACTGAAGTTAAAAAAAAAAATTGGTGTCGCGTTTAGCTATTCAATATCGAATCACGTCAATCTTTATTTTCCTTTGACTTTTATACATAAAATTTGCTTAGTTTAGCTATTGAGTTCTTATTCATATTTAGCTTAGGTTATCAATACATAATTGCATTAGCCTACCAAAAATGTTATATAGGCAATATTTACGTACAATGAGAATGTTGTGTAGACAGAAATACAATATTTGGTGTTACAGTTTGAATGAATGCTGACCTACTTAATATTTACTCTTTGTAAGTTTATTAACATGGAAAGTGAATCAGCATTGCTTGTATGAAATTCATATTTAAAATGCATATATAATCTAAACAACAATGATATGTAGACCGGTTGATATTTTACCGTTTTTCTAAAAGAGGTTGAGAACGGTTAACCGTAGGGCTTACTTTTACGAGTATGAGGGTGGGTCAATGAGTCTCTGAAAATTAAAATCCAACATATTGCTTGTCAAGATGCATCTTTCAAAACAACGCACCCAGATTTTCAGACATTTGCCAAATAGTTTTGTTGCCACGCATTTGAAACAGACTCTAACGAAAATTTTCTTAAAAATGACAAGAAGTAAATTTCGTGTGCTCATATAACACACTTTTTGTGCAAAAAAATTGAAATTGTATTGAAACTATCAGTTTCGGTGCGGTCGTGCCAGTTATATTGACGCTGAACGTTTTGGTCACCCAATTGAGATCATCACACCAGAAATGGTCGATAAAATCCACGGTACGATATTGAACGATCGGCGAACTTGAAGAGGCTGCAGGTTTATCACATAGATCAGTGATTTCAGTTTTGCAAAAATATTTGGATATGAAAAATCTATCCAGCAGATGGGTGCCGTGTTTGCTCACAATTTAAAACAAACACAAACGTTCGATAACTTTGATAGAACTTTTGGCGACGTTCAATTACAATCCGAACAAGTTTTCGCACCGCTTCGTAACCTCAGACGAAGCATGGTTTCATCACAACATACCAGATACCAAAGGACAGACAGACAGCTCTGAGAAAATGATGTAGTTTTAACATTAGAGTTTCTTATTACTTGTTTAACTTTGATTTAAGTTTAAAATTTTGTTTCATTGTGTTTCCCCATCTATTTAACACTCAAATATTTAACAAAGTGCGCCGATGACCATTCCCCGCCTCGAACTTCAACTTGAACTTGACCCGGCGAGCCAAATGGTGTCAGAAGTCGGAACCGTTGAAAGAAGGTGATCGTGTCTTCATTTGCGATACGAACATTCCAAGAA
Source organism: Volucella inanis (assembly GCA_907269105.1). Taxonomy (NCBI): domain Eukaryota; kingdom Metazoa; phylum Arthropoda; class Insecta; order Diptera; family Syrphidae; genus Volucella; species Volucella inanis. Next base: position 69,717,067 of record OU026154.1, on the reverse strand, counting down.
AACAGTATTGCCGAGGAAGAGTGGACCGAGTCTACAAGGGATCAGATGGTGTAATGAGACGAAAATTGGAATATTGCACCGTCCCGTTTCCAAGTTAGCCGTTCTTAGCACAGATGCAAGTGAATCGGACTGATTTACGAGGGTGGAGATGTTAAAGAACGCTTTATGCCACAAATTTTGAAACGAATAGAATTAACCTCATTCGCCGCTATGCCACACACCTTACAGAAGCTGAACTATAAACGACTAGCTGTCACACTCTCTCACTTCTCTACGTTGAACATAACCTTTTCGAGACCATTGTGGTCTTGGAAGTAAATTTATCATATACGCATATCCTTTTCATGTATTTTCCATTTTCCATTTCATTGATTTCAATTTCCTTCGCTTGTCCAAAATTAACAGCGGTTAATTCATATTTATACACTATTACCATGCACGCTTTCGTTTTCGAAATATTGGTCTTGAAACAAAAAATTTTTGAATTTATTTTTAATGAATTTTTGGGAAAATCACATTTAATTCGGAAAAGTGTGCTTATATATATATATATATATATATATATATATATATATTTTTTTTTTTTTTTTTTTTTTAATTTGGTGCGTGCGGAATTCATTCTTCGAAATATTTTAGAATCGAGATGATTACCTGTCAGACTATGATCAGTTATTTTTAAGTCAAATGCTGTAGTTTTGCAGTGCGTGAAATTATTTCTATGTATTCTAATAAATGTATGATTAAGAAAAGAATTTGAGCACGTAGGTTGATATAACGGATTCAAAACCATACAGACATTACAGATAAGAAATAATCAACATCAGATGAGCTAAACAATAAATTAATATTAAAATCCCCCATGAAAATTACAATATATTTCCGCACGTTAGACATTTCAAGAAGCAAGCAAATTCTTTCACAAAGTCTCTTATCTCACACCTGTGAGGTCTATAGATACAAATAAAAAATTATCGAGCACCAGTGATTTCACACCGAACATATTTTCATTATTTAGTGTTTATGGAATTATCATATAAAACGCCCAATTAACTTATTACTAAATTTACCGGCCCACATGTTTACGCTGAATCGATGTAGAAATGATGTTGTTCGTGTTGTAGGTTATGGAAGTTGGTAATGCTATCTCTAGTGAATTGCGACTCATCTGTCCATAGAATATTGTATTTTAGATAAATGTGCTGCCATCGAAATACATTTTTTTTTTAGAGTTATCAATGAGATGCGCCCTAATTTGTCGATGTAATTGTTATTTTTGATAAAAAAAAACAATTGATACCATTAGTTATAAAATGTGACATCATTCACATATGCGAGTATCTTAGCATTCCAGTTCCATTTTGACACATTTGGCTTCTCACGAAAGGACATCAGCACTCGAGTGGAATTCTCCTCTAAGACATTGCACTTCAAACTTGGACTTCAGGGTTCTTAAATTGTAGTAACCATTTCAGAACTACATGATCCGTGCGAAGAATAAACTTTTGTTCATAGTTACATAAAATAAATAAATAAATACTTTGGCGCGACAGCCCTGTGTGGGCCAACGCCTAGCTTCTCGCACTCATTTGTGTTTCTCACTTTGTGAAATGAAACACTCCTGAGCAAGGTCTACTGTTTATTGCTGGTTGCGAACGGCTCTCCTGAGAAGCTTTTTTCATAGGCAGAATTTGACTTTCGGAGGTTTGCCATTGCTCGCCGAAAGGGTGATGATGATTTTGAAAAATTTGCTGTTATGCTCCTGCAGGGATTCGAAGCCAGGTAGGTGGCGTGACAGCCAGTGAGTCAATATTAAGCCATCACCACCACCATAGAGGTACATACGAGTGCGTATGTATAATCCGTTTCAAATCACCGTGCAATTTCTTGCGCACGTGCCCTCTTTTCCAGTCAATTCCAGTAATCCTGGAAGTGATCCAGATGAAATTCGAGCGTAACCATACATTGATGTTGATTGCACTGAGTAAATACATGAACTAACATAGATGGCAAACTTTCTAAATATTAGAAGAATCAGAATCAGTTTTCTACTTATCGCTTCTATCCCGGTGACCCTGCCTGTGAATACGTGTGATTTTTCATCAATGGCAATTTTCCTCTCCTTTTACACAAAACACGCCCATTTTACGCACGCCCACATTACACCCACACGTGCTAATCGCTTCCATTTTCGCAACTTTACTTGTAAATTGCCTTCATTCTACCAAATCTTGGCAAGTTATAGAGATGTTAAAGTGTTGGTAATTCACTTACAGTGTGTCCCTACGCAGTTAAAGGCTTGCAAATGGATTAGTAGAGTTTGATGTTGGGTTTGTTCATTTATGACAGAGTCTCAGCGCGTAGTGATTGTCTACTTGAATGGCATTGGATAATTTATTGTGGAACAGATAAGAAGCCGGTATTGACAGATGATATTTTTTCAGTGGAGTTGGTAATGACGATTTTATGGAAAATAATCTTCACAATTATTGTGTTGAAAAGAATGAAGTTGGCGTAAAATATGAATATAAAAGTTGAATAAAATAAAATTATGTGTTTATTTATTTTTTTATGGTGTGTTGTGTGATCCAACACTTATTTTTTCAAGATCAATGCACATAATCATCATGAGTTTTATCATCATCCTCGCCTTTAATTTCAGTTGGTGAATCTTCGCCGAGTCTAATAACAATTCTCTCGGTGAAGGTATCCCAACTCAGTTCATAGTTTAAATAACTTTCTTCTATTTTTTGTTCCATTCCTCGACAGAATTTTTGGCAAACTCTTCTGCTATTTTCTTGATGTCATCCAGCTTATATGTGGTGTTTTTACGCGACACTCTTGATTTTACAATACCACAGATATTTTTAATTGGGTTCAAGTCCGGAAGGTATGATGGTAGCTTGAGTACCTCATGGCCTGCTGATCTAATCAAGTCGCCTATTTGATGCTGCGGAGATGTCTTATTTTGTCGAACTAAATCATACAGTTCAATCTTCAGCATTGAAGAGCTATGCGCAACATTATTTTCTACTAGCCAATTAACTAACCCCAATTTCGTTGCTGATGAAATTGAGACTCGGTTTTATAATTTATTGTGATAGGAGGCGTTGTCCATTACAATAAAATACGGTTTCTCTAGCTGGCCCAGTACCTGATCTCTTAACCATATTGAGAAATTGTCAAAGTTCATCTCATCATGATGGTCCCGACTTCGATCCATTTTAACCACCAACGTGTGCAATGATAAGCCGAGATTATTTTCCAATAGGCTTTTTTAGTCCTTCCGTACTTCCATCAGCCCAAGACAATCTTGTGTGGGAACTATGTATATATAATTCATTTACATATTATCTGATATCCACTTTCACGGAAAGTTCCTTACTTGACGGATATATCTTGACCTTTGAATTTTCACTTCCGTCCTTTCACGAAGGATTTTCCCATTGTCTTCCGTCTACGAAAAATTTATCCTTTGGCTTTCAGATACCTCCGAAGGGATGTCTTGCTTATTCTAATTTCCAGTTCTTAACGGATTTGTTCCTTAAGGGCACTCAATGTTACGATTTTCTTGTCAAATTGGTGGAAGGAGTAGATAATCCTTTTTATGGATTCAATGTCGAAGTCATCTAATCCAATGATCCAGTGCCGATGAGGAATTTTCTTGTTGAGTGATTGTGCTGTTCCAGTTTGTTCTTGTTCTTTTAATATTTTGTATATGTATATGTATATGTATATATTTGTATATGCTGTTTTCCTCACAGCTGCTCTCGTAGAAGCTACATTTGCATGGTTGTCTTCATAAACCAAGTCTTGTGGTAAATTTTCAGCGTAAGGACTTTTGCTTGGCGTGTTAAAGGCTTCCCTGGCTTAAAGCAGTCCATTGTACAATAAAAATTTACTCTTACTTGCAAACGTTTTTTAGAACTAGATTAAAGATTCAATTTTTGCGCATTTAGATTCGCAAAAATTACTCAGGATATATATTTCTTACCTAACCCTTTTTATAAAAAATGAGAACCTTTTTCTTACTTACCATATACATTTATTGCAGAAAGTATTGAATTTTGTCACAAAAGGTAGTGGCCAGGAAAAATACGCGCAGATATGCGCTTATGATGCAAATGGGTTAAATATGAAAGGAAGTGGAGAAAGTTCAGCCGTTTCGTAAATATCATTTTCCAGTGAGCAGATGAGTAGCATGCACTTTCAGGCTCTCTTTGCTCAGCTTTCCAATTGTACGGTGATTTGAAACGGACTATACTCATGAAAAGGCTTCGTTGCCAGAATTAAAGCCAGAAGCTCACTCCGGGTAAGGCAGTACTTCAGTTCAGTACCTTGCGGTATTATGTAACCATTTTCTCTTGACCATCATGACTTGAGAGGTAACAGCTCCGACTCCAACATTGCCAGCGTCTACGCCCACGATGAACATATTTCCAGGTGTGGGTAACCCAAGATGGGAGCATCTCCGTTTGAGTTCTTGAAATGATTTTTCACACTCCCCAAAGCTCAACTGTAGGGATTTTTTCATAAGTTGATGCAGGCCCATTGCTATACCAGCACAATCCTTTACTTATTTTTTATAATACATTGTAAGTCCCAAGAAGCTTTTCGCTTTGTGTTTATCTTTGAAGATAGGCCAGCATTTCATCGCTTTGATTTTTTCAGGATCCATCCTTACTTCGATCTCAAGATCTTTTCGGTTAATCTCTGCCTGCCAGTAGCCACTCTTCATTTAAAATATTTAAAACCATTTTCCTCTAGCAAGCGTATCCAAAGTATCATCAATTCTCGGTAGTGGGTAGCTGCCCCATTTTGTGACATCGTTGAAGACCAATGGTCCTCGGACTCCCGTCTTCTTCGCGAGGACCATTGGTGATCGGAGTCATCTCGGACTCTGTGATTCTTTAATCAGTCCCACAACTTTCATCTGCGACACCATTTCGGCAACTTCAATCTACTTTACCAATGGAGGACTCTTTGCAGGTTGTCTGATTGTTCGGGCGCACCCGATGTGAACATGGTATTGAACGAGTTGCGTACGTCCATATTCTACGTTTCCATATTTCTAGAGTTGTGCTCCCAAGTCCACCACTAGCCTATGCTCTTACATAAAACCTGTACCAATGATGCACTCGTAGCAGAGTTTGGACTCCAGAAAAACGTGAGAGAAGGCTATTCTACCAGGTGTTATTTTCATTTTGTAAGCGATACTAGGATCTTGGTCCTGACACCATCGACTCCTGCTATCAACTTCTTCTCCGCGAAATTCATGCTTAAGCATTTCGCGACTAATGGCTTAGAGAAGATTGCTGGCTTCTTGATAGCCGTTTCTTCCCCTAATTGGTTGTTACCTCGGCTCTTAAAATGTTTGCCATATTGAACGCCTGAAGCCATTCGTCAACAAACTGATTGGTCCACATATGGTGGCTTCATGCAGGAAAGTCCACTATCGACCAAATATTCACATTACGGCCGATTTTAGACAAAACCCAGCTACAAATCAGCACACACCACCTATTCATAGATTTTAAGGCCGCGTATGACAGCATCAATAGAGAAGAGTTAAACAGAGCAATGCCTAGTTTTGTCGTCGCCACCAAACTCGTCCACTTGTGCAGGACAAGGATCAAGGTCGGTAAAGATCTCACCGAGACCTTTGATGTCAAAAACGGATTTAGACAAAGCGCTCTCATGCGATTTCTTTAACATTATTCTTGAATGAATAGTGCAAAATTCACACGCTAATACAAGAGGCACACTCTTTCAAAAGTCTATCCAATTACTCGCATACGCCGCTGATATTGACATACCGCGGGTTTAACGGTCAATGAGGGCGACACGAAACATATGTTGTCAACCAGAAAGGACACCCAATACCGACGTCTCAGACAGAACGTCACCTTTGAGGTAGTTAAGGGCTTTGTCAACCTAAACTCCGCTATGAATTCAGACAACAATCCAGTGCTGAGATCAGACGAAGACTAACTCTTTCCAATCGCTGTTTCTTTGGGCTCTCACGAACAACAAAAGTGACCCTAATATACATAAAACTTTAATAATACCAGTCCTGCTCTAAGGTGCAGAGGCATGGACTTTATAAAAAATCGATGAGGATAGTCTTGGCTGGTTTGAGAGAAAAATTCTTCGGATGTTTTTCGATCCCGTCTACGTCTACGGCGAGTGGAGGAGAAAATACAGCGATAAACTGTACGAATTGTACAGCGACATCGACTGAGCCTAAAAAGTTAAAATCCAACGACAAGTAGAGCGGATGAACATCAACGCTCCGTTCTGAAAAGTCTTCGATTCCACCCTCGAGAAACAACGCAGTAGAGGAAAACCGCGATCCAGATGTCGCATGCAAGTGGAAGGGGACCTCAGATCGAGCTATCTGGAGACGCTTATTTGTTGAGGCCGCGGTTCACTCCGGATTGTATCGCCACCTTAAGTTATTAAGTACGCTGTTCCTCTGTTCGTCTAGATTTGTTTGTTCGTACAGCTTTTGTTCGAGGCTATTTTATTTTTTGGTCGTTCATTTTTAACAAGAGGAGATACATTATCGCAGCCATGTCATTGCTAGTACTTATTTGTTCTTCCTCGTCAACGTCAAAGGAGTATGTATCTGTATAGTGTCCCTAGTTGTTAAAAACGTCCTTAAATCGGAGCATCAAGTCACTTTTTCCTCCACTGTTGCTGAGATTTCTCGTGTTCAACTCCGAAACTAGGTAAGGGTTGACGAGAGTGGCGGTTGGAAAACCAACCCACTTAGGCTTATTGGCGCGTTGTGCTGTCACGTCGATCTACGATCCTCTTACTCGTGGAACCAATTTGAGCTTATGATGAAACGCAGGAGACTGTTAACGTCTATATTCTTTAGATCGTTTAAGTCACTGTAAAAGAAAGCTCCTAGATGGAGAACTGAACATGTACATGTCTTCCTCCTTGTCCATGTAAGCCTTTTCTTTTATTAGCATCCAGCTTAAATAATAGTTTGCACGTAGCGAATGGTATACCTATGCTCGATAGATCCATCTGCATAGAAGTGGATAGTCTTTCCTCAATGAAAGCATCTTTCTCCCAGAAGGATCTAGAAGGGAAGCTCGCATGAAAGTTTTTGTCAAACCGAAGTTTAGGTATGGTGTAATCGATTTGTGGATCCCTAATAAATTAAGAATGTTAGTGTGGCCAAATAAATTATTTGTCCACTGTGTAGTCGCTGAAGATGTCGAGGGGTGTCAACTGAAACAGAATGTCTAAAGCCGTGGATAGAGTAAAGCGTAGAGCTCCACTTATGCATAGACATTCTGTTCTTTGGACTCTGCTTACTTTATTGGAGTCGGCTGCAATGTCTAAGGCTGTCCACCAGATAACCAGACGTAGGTGTATAGCCAGAGGGTTATACGAGGTTGAAGGCCCCATTTGTTTCCAATGGCTTTCTTGCAAGAGAATAAAGCTAATGTAGCTTTCTTGACTCTTGACTCTTTCTTGAATGTAAGGTTTCCAGTTTTTCTTTCTGTCAAAAATGAGACCCAGGTATTTTGCTGTATCGGAAAACACTAAACTGGTACCGTTTTTGAGGGAGGGTCTATAGTTGGAATTTTATATTTCCTGGAAAAGAAATATATATATATATATATATATATATATACATATATATCTACAGCGATCCGCCCAAAGGAGCTAAAGGAGTTCTTTAATCTATCACCTGCTATCTCTTGCTTCCAGATATGTCAGTAGTTCATTTACCACTAAGTTCCAGAGTAGGGGGGAGAGGAATATGGATATCATTCTGTCGTTCAAGGTTTTCCAGAAGGAAGGATGAGAGACTTATAAGTCTGAGGTCCTTTGGGACATCATGAGAGCATTTTCCGTCCTTGGAAATGAAAACTACATTGACTTTTCATATTTTTCAATAATGTAATCATTCATTATCTTAACTTTTTTTATTTTTATCTTAAATATGTAGTGCATTGAACTATAGATATTTTTCTGCTTCTCGAAACTATAATTTCCAGTAACAATTTCGACAGAAAAACGTAACTTATAATTGAATCTGTATAAAAGAAATAGAAGAAAGAAGATGTAGTCATTCATAATCTTAACTTTTTTTATTTTTATCTTAAATATGTAGTGCATTGAACTATAGATAATATTTTTCTGCTTCTCGTGACTATAATTTGCATGGTAACAATTTCGAAAGAAAAACGTAACTTATAATTGGATCTGTATAAAAGAAATAGAAGAAATGTTAAAAACTATTTATCTTGCTCAAATGTACATTTGGTTAAAAACTTTATTATCTTTTCTATTGACTTATAATTCTTCATTTACATTTCTTTTTTTTTTTTTTTCTCGTTTGCACTCAGTCTACTCTTGCTTGACTCTGTTTTCGGTAATCCAATCTGCAATAATAATTGCCATTTTTTCCGAAGAGCGTAAAACAAAAGCGTGAGCAATCTTCTTTGTATCTAAAACAGCATCCACATTTGGTATATCTCGTTTTAAATCTTTAAAATACCGCACTGGAACCCAACCGTCAGTTGTACCATAGTAAAATTTTAACAAATCAACATTTTGCCTGATCAATTGTCTATCCAAGCCACGCACTTTTTCCATCTCGTCTTTAGCTAGGAAAACTACTTTCTCTATCGCGGATGGTTTAGAATATTTAAGTCCAGTTCCAATAAAGTGAGTAGGAATTGCAAATATCCAAAAGTAAATATGAAGAAATAGTATCTTAATTATGGAAGGCATGCGACTGAAAAACGTTATTAGGAAACCGAGGACAATGTAAGCCGGTATTGCAATATTTGTAAAAACCCAGCCATTTGGAGATTCTACCATTCGTTCTACTGTGGGAAAAAGTAGATAACATTTCTGTAAACGATTTTTTACACTGTCGTGCTCTAAAAGTTTCAGTATCATCCAGGCTCCGATTGAATGACCTATTAAGTGAACCTTAACGTTTTTCGGAACGTATTTTTCTATAAATTCCATTTTGTGCTTAACTTGCCCATCCAAATCAAATAATTTTTCATTGCCTGTCAGTGGAGGAACTTCCCGGATGCTTGTTGCTGGAGGGTCATCGTGACCAAGATGACCTTTGATCAAAGAAATAATTACATTTTATAAATATTTTATAAAGCGGTACACACCTATTACCCAGACCGGCACTTCGCAATTCAGTTGTCTGTAGAGATTTCCTAAAAATTCTGTGTAGAACCCTGGCAATCCAGGATTTCCGGTTATACAGATTGTAATTTCCTTCACATCGTCTAAAGATTCTTCTATCCACTTGCCCCACGTCATTACATGGGTCGGTGCACCACAAATATTAATGTATGCCTCTTGCATGTTCAACGATATATTTTAATTTTTTAGTTTCGATGTAATGGAAGAGAAATTACGAGTAATTAAATTGTTATAATTGATAGACCAAGCACACCATAAAGCCTTTAAGCTTTTTGTAAAAAGAGCTATTTGGAAAATTTTAACTTTCAGCCGGTAACTTCAAGTTGTTTACTTCATCACAATTTACAGGTATGTTATAAGAACTATTTTGTATACAGTGTTTTACAGGTTCGGCATTGGTAGTTAATATTAAATAATATTTATTTCTCATGAAATTTAGGTAAATTTATAAAATAATACATAATTAATTTGTAAAAATATCTTATGCTAATTTTACTCAAAATATAATAAAATCTAAGAAAAAGTTTATTATCAATTGCGTACTCATAGTTTTTCGTAGAAGAAACTTTAAAGTTTTCTTTTTATCCGAGTTCACACGAGTCTGTCAAAATGTATAAATTTGTTGTAGTCTTTTTCTTCCGCCACCACATGTCCTCTTATTATAACTTAAAATAATAAAATTAACAATTAAATATAGTTTAAGTTGTTATGCTATTCAACTAATTTCAACAGATAATGAACTTTCAACTGACGTATAATATAATTAATTTCTTCATTATATTATTAATTAATCTTCTAAAATGAGGAATCAATGATTCGTAATTATATGTATAGTCATCCAACACCTACGACTATATGAAAAAAATAGGATTTTGATGAAGTTGCCTTCAATTTATTCAAGAAGCAAGCATTTGATTCTCCAAAGAAAGGCCTGAGGTATCTGACTAACTGTCCATAGTTGTGCACTTCAAGTTGGGTGAGGTCTCTTCCACCTATGTACCCCACCAAAACCAAGGTATTTCTCTCCTGTGTTGTCCCTCCGGTTTGGAATCGAAGGCTCTTCGGACTGGGGCATTGGTTTTTATTGGTTCTACATGCCGTAGCTAGGTTAGATGACTAATAAACACTGTTCTGATCAGGGCCCGAATCGCGTCCTCCGTGAACGAATAGAATGTAGTAGTTTGGGATCGTGTCTTACGTGAACGTATGTTCGTAAACGTAATTTGGCATTATGTCCTACGTAAACAAGTGCTCGAATGTTTATATTCACTCGATTTGCCATCCATCAACTCCGGAGTTAATGGATTTGTATTTAAATTGTATGATGAAAAGCCACTTACAGAAGAAGAGCTGTTTATAGTTGAACCAATTGGACTGGAAGCAGCGGTTAAAGGTATTGCTGGTGTGAAAACGTTTGGAAATTCACAAATTACCGGTATTCAAATTTTAACTTCAACTCAATAGAACCCGCCCTCAAAAATTTCTGTTGAAGAATCACTTCGTTTTCTTTTTGAAGATAATTGTGTAGCCAGTGATTATGATGATCAAAACAAAGAAAATGAATAATCGACATCGACATTAGTGAATGTTGCAAATACAAAATAAAAATCGAGGTTTGACCCGAAGTTAAAACTTTCATCGTAAACCGACAAACAAAGTTCTCTACAATAATTTTTCTTTATTCTTATTTGAAAAAGAACGGCCCAAATGACATAATATGTGTGCGTTGGGAACTTCATATTTTACAATTTTGAACGTTAATCTACCACACTAATTTTTTCATTTTTTAGCTCTGAACGACATCCCATCCATCTGGTTCCGCTTATATATTGCGAACGGGTGAATCGTCGCCTGTTCGTTAGTTCAGTGGTATCCCTGCACTACATCTTGCACAAAAAAAATAAATTTCGGAAAGGTTCAATAAAACAATTATGTCCGTTTTCGTTAAGAGAGTTTTGAGTTTTGACAGGTACAACTGTTTTGTTGATCAATTATAAAAACATGACGAATGAAAACACCAAGGCGTTTCAAAAAGCTCTGAATGAAATGCTCAGAGTTTTCAATTCTCACTTCCAATTTTGATCGGTCTGTGTGGGTCCACTGATAGTATGTTAAGTCTTCTATGAAGTGATTACTAAAAGCAGTGTCAAAGATTCTCCTTAATTTAGAATAGTTTGGGCAATTAAGCCATTTGCCCAAGTAACAATTTATATCAGGAGGGTTACAAATTACCAAAGCTAAGCAGGCTCTGCTGTCATTGAGATGCTTATCTTCGTTTTCTATCAGCCTTGATATATTGCTACCCTCAAACATGAGTTTGATATTTTGATGGATGGTGCAAACACACACAAAATGAGTTCCTGATGCCCCAGCCAAAATGCAGTTCTTTGGTCCTAACGACGCGAATTTGGAAAATCCAATCTTAACATTATTATGAACTTCTTTGAACTTATAATATATCTCCCTAAGATTAGCCAGAACCAGGCGTTTAGAATATGTTTTTTCTGATTTTCAATCTAACAAAAAAGCAAAACGTCTTATTTTTGAACCTGAGAAAATAAATTTTTGTTACCTTTGTAGATACGTAGCATTTTTTTTTTCTAGCATTAAACGGCTGATATTGTCTTCCCAGTAAAAACTTTCTACCAATTGCTTAATATCTGCATCTAAGCTTTTCCTTTAACTTGATGGACGCTTTGATCTTCTTGAAGTTTTCTAGATTTCTTGATCATATAGCTTGTCGATCCTGGAAACTCTTCTATAATTTTGTCGACGCTCCGTTTTCTTGAAAGTAAAGACAACAAAACAAGTTTGGTGTCTTTGCTTGTAGTTTTATGGAAATTTTCTTTTATTTTCCCTACGAAATATTCTTTCTCTCTGAAATTATCTTAATCATTGTCAATAGTAACAGAGAAAACTTTCTCTGCAATTTTCAACATAGACTTTTTCAGTTTTGACTGCACATATTTTAAGTCATTAAGTCTTCTCTTGTCGAATGTATCTTCTCCAATATACTGTATGCATTCATTCATCAAATTGAATGAAATGTCTATATTGAAATACATTTCATCAACTTCAATTTGATCTTCAACCTCTAGCAATGATGGCGTTGTATCAGAATTTCGGATCTAACTCAATTTTCAATTTTGGTTGCATCGTAACCATCCATGTTCGTTCAGGCCGCAAATCACGAGCACTGAAGTGGTAAGTCCAGAGGATTGCAGCACGTTTTCCACACGAAAGCACTCATTATAAATTTATATTACTCACAACTTTTATTACAATACAATCTAAAATAAATCAATAAAATATAAAACAAGCGCAGTGACGTTTTTTTTTTCTAAAAAAAAAAAAACAGCTATGTACTTATGTATGTGCACTCGGGTGCACATAATAAGAGGAGTAACGTAATAAATATTTAGTTTTTTGATTTAGCCGCCTATAAAACATTATTTTGGCCGAACCCATAGAGATCCCAACTTGAAATTTGAAATGGAAGTAGAGGACAAATTTCTCTATAATATATAAAAAAAAATTAAAAAATAAAAAAACATTTTTTGAGATATTCGAGGATATATTTAAAAAGGATATTCTGGAATATCATTCGTCCTTGAAAATAAAAATTATTCCAAATCTTTGAAAGTTCATCTTTTCTTGAATTCAACAAGGTATATTTTATAAAATTCTGATGAGCAGAGCCAAAGTTATGATTTTTTTAAATATAAAAGAAAGCATAAATTTTGATTTTTTTGCCAATTTTTGAAGTTCCGTTACATGCAAACTATATCGAATTCTGCAAAACTTTTTTAAGGTTTTATTTCGTACCACTCCAATGATTATTTCTACCACTTTTCAGCCAAATCGGAGGGATGTCGTTCAAAAAGTCCGACGATCCTTCATGGAATGACCCAATATAGTACGTTTACTCGATTGACGGGTAACGTAATTTTCATTTGCTGAATCGCTCATCCGTTCACGGAGGACGCGATTGGGGCCCAGGACTGGAATGATGAGGATCTGACACAAAGTCTCTTTGACAAGGCCTTCACCTATAATGCACCTAAAAACAGAAACAGAAACGTTTGCGAAATTCAACGCGAAAAATTGTTTGTGGATATTTGAGGAAATTTTAATCAGCTGTCGAAAAAAAGGAAAACCAACAATGAATAAAAAAGATCAGAAATCAAAACTCCAAAGAACTACTTACGTTTATCAGTTGAACGTTGTAAATTATTGTACTAGAGCAACTATTTACATTATTTCGGTGGGCAACAGCGTACTGTAAAAAGAATGGCAGAGAGAAATTTTTCATTTATGATTTCGTTGTGTCATTTCTGTATGGGTTTTTTCTAGGCCTTAGGCCGAAGAAACAACGATTTGTTAGAGTAACTCTTCTTTGATTTTTGATGAAATGTCTATCAGATTTAATAGACAAAGATTCCGACTACTGCAAAATTAAAGCTGTCTATTTTGACATTCTGTCTGATTAGTCGGTAAATAGAAGCATCAAGCTTATCGATTTGGAGTTCTTGGGTTATTTCCAGGATCTGCCGTTGTTTCATCGTGGGCTTACTGGGCCTAAAATCGTATTGACAGCGGCCAATCAGATCGATGATAAATGGAATCAAGCGTTGACTTAAGACGGCAGATAAGATTTTATATGCGATGGTAAGTAGACCCATGTCTCTATAGTTTCCGCAGTTAGAAGAGTCTTCTTTCTTTTGGGTCCGGCAAGTATTACTTCTTCGATCAAGCCCATGTTTTTCCATTCACCTTTGCTCGTCGATCTCACGGGTGGCTCTCGTTCTTCTATGCTCACTTTGTAGGTGAGTTATGCTTAACAGTATTAAACTATGGGCTTCGTGAAGGTGGTGGGGCGAAACCTAGCACATCAGTTATGCGCTTCCGATAACTTCATGGAAACGATGCCACTTGTTTTCATCACTGCAACTCCGGCAACTTCACGCCTGATGTTAGGATCCGAATGTCCTGCCTCGTTGTTGGACTGACACATAACTGCTATATCAGTCATCACAAAGCTAATCGAAATCTTACTTGGCATTCGGATTTCGACCAAGAGCTTCTTCCTGGTTACAGGGTGCTGCTGAAGCAAATAATAATTCTTTTGACTGTTTGTTATAAGCTCGGTTTTGTTTTACGTTTTCTTGTTTTGTCATGCCTGCCGTAATCATCACAAGTGACCCAGCAACAAAATTTTTGTTTTGCACTTCTATGTATATATAATAGGAGTCTTATCCTTAAGACTTGAAGTCAGCGCAGGAGTTCCCACAATTACAATAGAGATATTTATCTCAGAAGTCGTTCTGAGACCATAGCTGCGACACCAATTGTAGTGAAAAAAGAAAGATCGTGCGTTTCGATTGTAGATAACAAAAAATATATGTAACATATACACAAAATATCATATTAAAATTTATAGATTATTTAACATCATCTGATCACAGTGTTTACTTGTAGAGCAGCCATGGTACGACTGTTTATGTTCTTGCGTTCAGATAAAACAAAATATTCCCTAGCGGATCTTCTATATGGAGATTCATTGCTTTCGTTAATACGAGTATGAATAGGTTCTTTAAAGCGCCTGCACACAGGCCAATTTGTACACACAATTTCTAGGAGGTTGGAGTATGGAGAAATTGTGTGTGACTCTGCACACATCGCAATTTGTAAGTTCAATCCAGGATTTCGTACGAGTAGATTGTAGTGCGGTTGTTATCGAAGAAACCAAAAATTGGAATCGCCCTTGTAAAGAGTGAGTCATCGTACGGTTTGATTTTCAATAGGCTTTTTTTGACAGATCACGCGTGACTTCTATCAAAGTCATATGTCATTTTTAATCAGTCATTGGCAAGTCATAATGGAAGGACTCATATCACAACAGTGTCTCCAAATTGCCAATACTATACTATATAGTGAAGAGATTATAGCAGATAGTGTATATAGCTGAGAATGTACGCGAAGACCGTGACGAATCGTTTTGTCGTTGTTCTCAGCAGCTTGGCTTGGCGTATTCGACAACTTGGCGTATTTAACGTGAGTACCTCGGCCTAAAAGCGTACAAAATTCAACTTGTGCAAGAATTGAAGCCAGGCGACTTGAATTTGCGTCATATTTTCAGTGAATGGGCTCTGGAAAAACTCAATGACAATCCGGTGTTTTATCATGAAATTTTGTTCAGTGATGAAGCTCATTTCGTATTTGGGCTGAT
Organism: Volucella inanis; assembly: GCA_907269105.1. Lineage (NCBI taxonomy): Eukaryota > Metazoa > Arthropoda > Insecta > Diptera > Syrphidae > Volucella > Volucella inanis. The sequence continues at coordinate 69,701,643 of OU026154.1, read as the reverse complement.
GAGCAACCCGAAGAGTACCAAGATCTACCATTACATCCATTATTGTGGTGTATGGGCTGGTGGAATCATTGGTACATATTTCTTCAAAAATGAGGCAAATCAGAATGTTACCGTCAATGGTAATAGTAATCGCGCTATGTAAATGGACTATGTGCTTCCTGAAATTCAAGCACATGGTCTCGGTAAGCTCTGGTTTAACAAGACGGCGCTACGGGCTATACAGCGCGTGAAACAATGGACTTGTTGGGAAATCATTTTGGTGAGCACTTAACTTTACGTTTTGCTACGGTAAATTAGCCGTCTAGATCATGCGATATCACATCTTTGGACAACTTTCTCTGGAGATTGACGAGTCGCCCGAAATTGGGCCTTCCGAATGGACCACCCCAGACGTAGTCGTGGCCAATGTTTACATGATATCATTTTCGAAAAGTAAATGACGTGAATTGTTCTTTTAACCGATAATAAAGATTTTAAGTTCATTTTCAATTTTATGTGTTTTATTTTACATTATAAGTCAAAGCTCACGATGAATCACTATACTATCGATAACCCGGTGGTTATATAAAAAATAAGTATTGAATGGAAAATATATTTGAAACGGAAGAAATTGTGCCACACAAATGTGATGTGAAAGCTGAAACCAAAGGATTTCAAGAATTTCTTGAGAATGGATATGAATCGCTTCAGGAAAATATGTATCCGCATATTTCCGCATGTGCTAACAGTAACATCTCTACCGATTGTAAAATATTTTTCCAAAATTAGTTAGTTTTTTTTTTTTTTGTCACGCCTTGTCTTCCATGTTTTGTAATGTTTGTTTATCTTGTAACAAATTGTCAAATTTAAATTAACGACGTAGTCTAACTGAATAAAACATAGAAGCTACATCTCAAACGGTGACGTGGATATTTGGAAATGTATAGAAACTTACCATGCATTCAATGACATCTATTCAAGGAAAGAATCAGAAAGAAATTTCTAATATACATTCATCGTGGAGCTGCTACAAGGAGTTCAGCTTTTTTTCTAGCAACGTCACTGAGGATAGTAAGAAGAATGCTATTTTCGTCTCTGTTTTAAAAGAACATATTTACGAGATTATCCGCTCTCTAACACGACCCAAAACATCAAAAGATTTTACCTTCGCTCAGATCATTGAAAAACTTGATGCGGACTTCAGCTCGACACCAAATGAGATCGTACAAGGATTCAATGCCCATAGAAGACAGCAGGGTTTGTTTATCATATTCGTAAATTGAGTAAATTTTGTAACTTTCAGAAACTTAAACTTCGAGAGGAAATTGTATGTGGCATCGCAGACTCATCGCTTCAGAAACGTCTTTTCGCTGAACCTGATCTAAATTTTAAAAAAAGCATACGAACTTGCCATATAACACGAAACAGCTTCTAGGAGTGTAGTTAGTGTTCATGGCATCAACACTCCACAACTCTAAGGCCTGTAGGTACACAAATAGCAGGTTTAACTATTGCCAAAAAAAGGACATCTGAGCAAACATTGTTTTAATAGAAATCAGATGTAAAGAAGTCGTAAATAGATGAACTAACGTAGATGTCAAACTCTACTAATACTTTGGGAAACCTTAAGACTTCGCACAGGTAAGTGAAGTACCAAGATATTGTACAAGCCAGTAAACTGCTAGAATTTGCTAGAACAAGAAAGTTGATAGAATGAGAGCTGTTTGCACGTAAATTTCACTATCGTTCCTATTGGGAAACATTTTCATTCAATTCAACATATCGTGAATTTCCATCGAAATTATTTATTTCCCCCGGAATTTTCGAAAATGAGTTCGAATGTTTTGACAGCATAAATTAAAAAAAAAAATGCGTAAATTCAATTTGCAAAGACAATTAAAAATAAATATTGAATTTTTAATAAAAAGTGAAAAAATAACACTTTAAAAATATGTTTAGAAGTGCGCATTTCGTCTTAGCGGTAAAAGAGCATGAGCAAATGGAAAGGGCTCGACAAAGGTCAATAAGAAGAAGCTTAAGGGCTGCATCTAATCCCTTAGATCTACCACAAGCACTGAAAGTAGAAATTAAAAACTTTTCTTAGATTTCAAAAATATTACCGCGTAAACAAGCCAATGTTTAAATACATCTTGGAGTTGCTCATAAATTCTTTGCCTTAAACCAAAAAATCATTTGGAGTTTCCTCGGCAGTGTAGCTTAGCGCATGCCTGCGCGTTTTTGCAGAAGGTGGCCACCAGGTAAGAGTGAGAAAAGATTACGAAGTTGAGTTAGCGCAATCATTATTCTCGGAAGTGCTTTCGAGTGTGTTAAACATATTTGAAAGTAAACTTTGTCCAATTTGGATAATTATGGAAATGTCGGTGGAAGAGAAGAGAGGAGTAAGTCTTTATTTCTATGAAAAGTATAATTTGAAAGGAGTTATAGGGTGCATTGATTGTACCCATGTTTAAATTATCTCCCCACCAGAAAATAAGCTTTTATACTACAAAAGAAAGGTTTTTATAGTTTAAATATTTTACTTGTATGTATGCTTTTGTTTGTTGTGCTCTTAATCATAAACCAAATGTTGCAGGTCTGCGATGACCAAATGCGAATTCGCTTCGTTGATGCTTCTCACCCTGGAGCGTCGCTGGTGTGGAATGTGAGTGAATTGAGGCTGTGAATGGAGCAGGAATATTTAAGTGGTGAAAGGAGTTCTTGGTTGTTGGATAAAATTTTGACACCGATTTTATTCAATTTTGATTACGAATTGTATTCATTTTGCATTGGTAAATAGGAGATGCTGGATATCCACTAGAACCGTGGCTTTTAACTCTCTATTGCACGTCCGAAGAAGCTTCACTCGAAAGCAAATTTAAAGAAGCCCATACCCGAGACCGCAAAAGCAACGGTGTTCTGAAAAATAGATGGAGGTGTTTGTTAGGAGCCAGGGAATTACACTATCTCAGCGATGCGCCGTTGATTTTCTTCTATTTCATGCCTTTTACGATCTTTCATTTCATTACTAGGTGGAGTGAAAAGTAGCCTCCTTGACCGCGCTGCTACTGAAAAAGAGGTTATGGTGCCTTGAAGTCCGTTCATATTTAGGCAGACATGCCAAATTTTAGTGCGATACTGTCTTTAGTTTTGTTTTGACAGCTGATTGTTGTTAACTTGTTTGGCATCATGTTGAGTATGGACAAAAACGATTTTCGTTCTCTCATAAAACATTATTTTTTGAGAGACAAAACGGCGAAGGAAACAAACGAAAAGTTGGATAAATATTATGGGGCTAATGCTCCATCAGATTACACCATCAAATATTGGTTTCAAGAGTTTCGTGGTGGCCGTAATTCCACTACCGATCAAGTCCGCAGCGGCAGGCCCTCCGATGCGGTTACAGAGGACAATGTAAAAAAAATATATGAAATGGTGTTGGCTAACCGGAAAGTGAAGATACGCGAGCTAGCAGATCCCACAAAGATTAGTACTAAGCGCACATGCCATATTTTGGGCAATATTCTGCATATGAAAAAGTTATCCTGCCGCTGGGTGCCGCGCATACTTACTCCTGACCAAAAACACGAGCGCGAGAGCACTTCGAAAGAGTGTTAGGACTTGCTGATGCGGAATCGGCCGGACTTTTGGCACGAGTGCTCCGAAGCGGCCGAGGGAGGTTCGATGGGTCGGAAAGGTAATGGCGTCGGTTTCCTGGGATTGTCATGTCATACTTTTCGTTGACTACCTCGAAAAAGGAAAAACCATCAAGAGCGAGTATTACTGTTCATTATTGGAGCGATTGAAGGCCGAAATCTCTGCAAAACGGCCTCACATGAAGCGAAAAAAAATTTTGTTTTTGCAAGACAATGCACCGGCGCACAAGAGCATCGCAACCATGGCTAAAATTAATGACTTACGTCTCCAATTGCTGTCGCATCCACCGTATTCGCCCGATTTGACTCCCTCGGACTATTATCTCTTCCCAAACCACAAAAGATAGCTCATCGATAAAAACAATTCAGCTCACGCGAGGAAAAAATTACTTTTCCGGAAAATCGCTGGAATAAGTGTATCAAACTAAAAGGGGACTATATAAAATAAAAAAGTATTTTTTTATTCCCAAGGAGGTCACTTTCACCCCACCTAATATTATGGCACCTTGTTTCCTGCAGAACCCGTTTTTGCTGATTATATAGCCGATCAATGGAACGATATATCTTTCAACGTTTGCCTCCATTTCTACTGTTATTTTTGAAAATTAAAAGAGCTTCATGAATCTGATCACACATTCACGTTGTAGTTGAAGCTCTATTTCTAAAAGATTAGTTGTATTAGTTTTCGGCTCACCTTTTCCTTTTATTTTATTAATGCTATTGGCCTAGTCATCTAAGTTCACAGTTCTTTTATCCGGCTATGCGCAGTCATCATCAGAATTCAAAAGCCGTTCAGTTAAGTGTACTTCGTCAACGTCTGAATATTGCTGTCGTAAAGTGTTTTTGATTTGCGATGATCTTACGGCTATGTTCTGTTTTTGTGAATGATCAGAATCTTGCTATTTAAGTTGTTTGTCACAAGTTAGCAAATCAAATCGCTTTGCATCTGAAGAACCTCCAACCGGCTCACTAATTGCACATATTTTGGTGATTGCTTCTTCCAAGGGAGAAAATTTGTATTATTTGTAAGGTATTACCCCCGTTGCGTTTTTTAACTTTAGATTCTCGAACATCTTTCTGACGAATATTTTTTTTCACTCCAAACCTAAGTTTTGTAATTTTTAAAATCAATGAATATGAAACTTACCTTTTTCCACTAAAATATAGACTTCCTGGGTGGCCCTGCAATATTATTCAAAAACTAATTACCTCTTCCTTATTTCTTTGTGTAAATCCATTTGATATGTTCGGATAATTTTCCATTTGATTTACAATTATCTGTAGTTGTTTGGTATATGTTGCGTTTAAACTTCATTAAAACCGACAATATTAATTATTATTACAAGCATTATACAGAAAAACACTTCGGGAGAAATTACGGTAATATTTCCATTGGAATTTTAATCATGATAGCTATTTTTCCGACGGAATTTTTTGTTCCCTTTCGAAAATTATTCATCATACTTATCTATTTTGCGAAAAAGCTTAACATTTCGGTGGAAATATTATTCCCGATTGAGGTGCATGCATGTATGATGTGTATGACGTTTTTGAGTAAAATGGGAGGGAAGATACAATGACGACGATTCACACGTATTCACAGGCAGTCACACGTTTAGAGGCGATCTGTGGAAAGCGGGTTTTGGCTTTCCAATATCTGGAAAGTTAGCCATCCATGTTAGTTTATCTATGGTAGGCAGAAGAACGTAGAAATCGAGCTGTTACCCATTAAACAGTATTGTTCCATCGATGTAAAATGTAATGGGACTTAACAATATTGACGTCAATAATACTTCAAATATTTTAATATATTATGTTAGAGTAAATGGTATCACAGAGTTAATGGAAGTGGATGCAGGTCCTGCGTTTTCACTCATAACCTGAAACTTGACAATGGAACAAAGTAAATTTCACTCTAAGAATGTAGTCGCTGAATATACTGAGACAAGCCAATGTAGAAGTCAATTTCAAGAGCAAACGTGTAAATCTTTTAATCATCATTTTATCTTAAAAGCATGGTAGAAGTCTACATGAAAGGAACTGTTTTTTTTTTTTTTATTTAGGCAGTAGTTTATGTTATTAGCATTATTAATGAAGGAAAGAATGTGCTATGTAATATATAGTGACCATTTGCAATTAGAAAGAACTACATACACTTGTCAAGCAGAAAATTCTTGAATCAGTTGAGTTTTTAATATGTCCTACGCCAGTTCTACCTGTTCGAAAAAAAAACTCTACCATAAGTGTTTACGGCGATTATCCTTGCACTGTTAATTCGGCTATTAAATCTAATACATATCCACTGCAGACAACATCTGAAGTCTCAGTTGCTATATCACCCGGAACAATTTTTACAAAATTGGATTTACAACAAACATCAACAACTAGATGTGGATGAGCAGTCAGCGGAGATATTGACAATTAACACATAAAGGCCTTCAACACGAAGACTGCCTTTCAGAATATCAGCAGCACCAGGTATATTTCTTAAATGTATTATTGGCGTAATAGTATATTTCGATGATATCATCATCTTCGAAACAACAGAGACTCAGAACTCTGAAAGTCTCAAAGAAGTTTCGTCGTAAGTTCGACGCTTACAACGATCTAACATTACTGTTCGAAAATATAAGTGTAAGTTTGCAGTAAGGGAATTGGAATTGTTGGGTTTCCATAAAAGTTCTAATTTAGTACGCTCAAGTAAAGCAAAAGTGAAGGGTATACGCAACGCTCTAGAACCGCAGAACAAGGAAATGTTGCAATCATTCCGTAGTTTGCTTAATTTCTATAATCAGTGTCTGCACCACAAAGCATCTGCTGTTGAGAAAGTACACAGGCTCCTGAACAAGAAAGTTAGGTGGACATGGATTAAAAATAATGCCGAAGTCTTCGAAGAACTAAACGCATTTATTCGTTCTGTCTATTTTGACGTTTTTTTGATGAACCTAAAGAGATAGTTCTATCATGTGACTCTTCACATCACAGTGTTGGCGCAGCCATAGTGCACCGAGAGACCAATGGATCAAAACGTTCAATCCCATGCGCTTCCAGAATGTTGCCTTAGCCGTAATTTTTGGGGTTCAACATTTCCATAAATTGCTTGCCGGTCAGGAATTCAGGATAATAACAGACCATTAACCCACTTTTGTGAATCTTCAACCGTAACAAACAGATACCAGTCATGATTTCGCTGAGTATGCTTCGTTGGTGCCTACAACTGACGGCATAGAACTACGTCCTTGAACACCAATCAGGAAAAAGCAATGGGAGCGCCGATTGCATAAGCAGAATCTCAGTCAACAAGCTAATCGAAGAAAATATACCACCAGGAGACATTCTAACATGTGACCAAATAACAATGATAGTTTTTCGAAATTCTAAATTAAAGAAAACGTAGCCGCCGTAGCGGCCAGTACCGAAGACCGAGGCCCATTTCTGGGTCAGCGGCTATGTCAATAAGCAAAGTTGTTGTTATTGGGAGAACACAATCCACAAGTGATCGGCCAAGCATCAATGTATCCACAAAGATTGATGCCGTTTATACCATGGCGGCATTATAAAACCTTATATCTTTCGGAATGAGAAAGGAGACACCGTTTCCATCAATGGTTTCAAGTATAGAGCTATGTTCACCGAATTTCTGTGGTCAGAGCTTAATAACATCGATGTATTCAAGCCGTGGTCCCAACAAGATGACGCTAGTTGTGAAGTTGTAAAAAAGAAATTTGGCGTCTAGGCCATTTCACGGCGAGCCTTGATCAATTGGCCGCCCCGATCATGCGATTTGACACCACTCGAATATTTTTTCTGATGCTACGCCAAGACCTTAGTCTACGCTAAGTCAACCACTTTGGATGAGCTCGAGGCCAACATTCGACTCGCTATTGCTGGAAAGCGTCGTACATATTGGACCTAGCCATCAAAATTGGACCGACTGCTTGAAGCACTATCAGCGAAACCGAGGCGGCCATTTGAAAGATGTGCTAATCCACACATAATGGCATGAATATAGCGTCAAAATGAAATCAGAATCAATTTTATATCTCACACCGTTGTTGTTTTATTTAATTTTTTTTTTCCTATCATTCTTATCTGGTCACCCTATACATTTTTTTAGAAGCAATGACTAATCCTCCGATTACAGCAGAGAAGGTTTATATAGAAGCAACAAGAGATAGACGTTTTAGTCGGGTACATGTACATATAGCCGAACATTCGTGACTATAGCTGTGCTTTATTAGTAAGTGACTAAACAGATCAGCAATAGAACCCCAATAAAATGATTTACTCACTCGCACACTCACTTTTAATATTTCAAATATGGTACCTGTGCATTTGAATATGCTTACGGGTATGTTCGAAAGCTATGTCGAAATCTCAAAGTTGCTGCCAGCTTTTGCTCTGATGTAATTACGGATCTCTTCATGATGTTTTTCTTCTGCAGATCGTCATTTATTAGTAAAAGGAGCAACTGAAAGGTTTCCTTATTCATCCTTAAATAATTGAAGAAAGATTTCTCGACAACAATTTGCAGCTCTTTTGTAATAAAGGAAAATGAACCACGTTCATTCCTCACTTTACTCCCCGACTTCACCCAAATCTTTTTTTTTTTTCTTTTCTTTTTGTAACTCAAGCGGATCTTTACACAAATTCAGCAATTCAACTACCACTTCCATGTCTGGACTTATTCCCGAATCCATATTGGGAAATTGTAAGAGATACGCATGAAAACATGCAGCGTGTAAAACCCAACTAAGTAATAACTTCTCTCTTATAACATAGTAAACGAACACATCCTTAAATAAACTAAGTCTGACAACCGCTGTCAGCGCTCACTGCATTCAGATTTCCTAAGTTCTATGTTCACTTTTATATTCACTCATATTACTGACCTAATAATCGACACTTTTCGTTTTTGTTTTTCGTGCAGGTGTAGACATCTTCACGTGTGATAATTTATATCAAACTTTGAGAAAAAAACATTAAAACTTCTCCACGCAAATCATCCATGAATGATTGCAATGAAAACTCCTACCAGAAGTTACTTCTGGTGGCTTAAATTAAATGAGGACATGGAACATTGGGTGGGAAAATGTAAAATTAGGTATGAATTTTTTAATTGCTGTTGATTCTATGTCCAATTGGGTAGAGGTGAAGATCGTCGCTAAACAGTCGTCAGCTGAGGTTATTACATGTTTGCGAGAATTGTTTGCTACACACGATATACCATGTACAATTATTTGTGATAATGGCACAACGTTTGTTAGGTACTGATGAAATTAAGAAATTCTACAAACGAAATGGTACGAAAGCTTATACAACCACACCATATCATCTTTCCATTAGTATTCAAGCAGAACGTTTTGTCAAGTAAATTAACGACTTTAACTGAGGGCGACCACCAATTAACGTTACCGAAATATTTGTTTACACAACACAACGATTCACGCGACAACGAGGAGACACCGGCTGAGTTACTAATGGGATAACAACTTTGCTCTGTTAAATCGTTTACATAGTTTGTAGAGAGTGACAAAATTTACATCTGTAATATCACATCAGGTCACAGATAGATTCCAGGAAGTCATTTCGATTACCGGACCAGTGTGTGTGGATTTCACCTACGAGCAAATCTACAGAAGACATATCGATCAGACTTGGCTAGTTATATCTGATCAACAACAATAGCCGGTATTTATATGTAGATTAAGCGATCAACATGTCAAAAATTTCAATAGTTGAACGATTGCAAAATGAATCAGCTGAGAGTAGCGACATAGATAACAGAAGGACTACATGCGCAGGCAACGCTGCATCTAAATCGTTGTAACTGTCTTGGAAAATTCATCTATGGCATCTAACAAGGCGGCAGCATCAGCCACAATTTCAATTCGTTTATTTCTGTATTATTTACATTAAGACTTGTAAGTCTAGACATTCGAAAGGATGAAAAAGAAAAGTGGGTTTTTACTCTTGTTCCTTTTTTTATTGTTGCTTCTTTTTTATTCGTCGTTCGAAGTATATGCTGGTCATTCTTTCGGAGACAGCCTTCCAAAGTTTACAAGTTCCCTTGCAATTTCCTCATCTCCACTGATGCCGCCATCCATGACATCGACAGCACCTTCAATGATATCAGAAAATTGTAGTTCATGTTTAAAACTGAAAAATTTAAACAAAAATCAATTGCAAGAAACAAAAAACACTCATATAAATACGTACTTGACAAGTCCGGCAAAGCGAAAAGAACTGCATTAACAGAACGTCAAATTTAGGTCAACGAAAAAGAGCCTACGTGTATAAGTGCGCGACTCACGAACGATAATATCAAAGAGGAATTCGAACAAAAGTCTAGACTCACAACTCTTAATGTAAATCTAGACTAATCAAGATGCTTAATCATTTCAAAGACTTTGTCTTCGATTAATGCGGGGGGTATCTTATAGATTAAGTTCATTCAATTCATCTGATTTCCTTTAATTGCTTAAGCTTTTTGAAATTTAACAGAAAGAGAACAGAAATTGTGCGACTGCCCGAGGCAATGTCAATTTGGTTTGACGGAAGCCTAATAGCCCTCCACCCAAGGCAATTTTCCTGCTAGTTGCAAGCTGTAATCGGAAACTGTGTCAAAAATTCCGCTGTGTGTAGGTGCTTTAATTAGCTCTGTTGAATAGTATGTAGACATTACGAATGGAAGTGATCGAAGATTTTTTTGCCCGTGGGCAGAACTCTATTAGAATATAATTTATTTACTCCAAAATACTTTTGAATCCTAATTAAAGTCATATGTTTGTTAAAAAAAAAAAAAAAACATAAACGTATATATGTAGTATAGTATTGTATTTCTTTCTCAAACCTCTGCGTACTGAGCGTACTTCTCTACTTAATATTTCTTCTTCCTCCAAAGTAGATAACATCAGTTCTGAAAAAAGGGATATATTACAATCCGAAAGGGAATTTCAGCATAAACGCGATGCTGGTAAAATAATATCTTAACTTGTAACTTACATTTGTTTAATGCAGATATATTCATTTATTTTAGGTTTGTGACAACTTAAAAATAAGAAGTGTTGATGCACGCTATCCAGGTTTGAACCACGATTCGCACATATCGATTCCCATAATCTATGCATCGCGAAAGGATGCTTCCAATCAAAATATCAAGAAGGCGAGAGGAATACTTGGATTCTAGGTTTGTTTTAGTGATAAAATGTTATCCCATCTATTCTAAATTTTATGACATTGAGGTGATGCTGATTATCCACTGGAACCTTGGATAATGATTCCTTATCGTTGTGCAGAAGCTGGAAGCCCGAAAGGCATTTACAACAGTAAGAAGAGCAAAACAAGAGACATTGTAGAAAGGGCTATAGGAGTTTTAAAAAACAGATTTCAATGAATTCATATAGTGCACGTCAACTGTATTATAGTCCTCAAAAAGTTTTACAAATGATCAATATCGTTTGTGCATTACATAATATATGCCTTCATTTTCGCGTCCAAGACTACACAAATATTCCTCATAATGAATTTGAATTATTCCAGTAATAAGCGACATGCAGCAGAAGCATCTAGAAATAACATTTTAAATACATTTTTAACGTAAAAAATTTAATAAAAACAAAATAACAAAGGTTTCAATTTCAAGAATCGCTATAATGAAAAAGAATGAAATGAAAAGAATATTAAAACTAATTTTATTTCTAAATATTTCACAGCATGAAACTTTGTTGTAGAGTTACATATATATATGGGTAAATTTGTTTTCCCCATTACAATTTATTTATGGTAATGGTGATTCAGTTTCTCCGACACTCTCCACCACCTGTTGCATTGACTTCTTCCTTGTTCTCGACAAGTTTCCTTTTTATGCACGATTTCCAATCCAAGCATACCTAAGAGTATTCAACAGCATTTCAAAATTAATTCCTTTATTTAAATCATTCACCTACTTTTTTCTAAACTAAAGCTTCTTTTGAAGGTGGTCCGAGGGCATTAAGCTCACATTTTTCTTCCCAGAACATCGGTACATGTTTGGGAAGTACATCTTTGGCGCTTTCGTGAATCCTTGTGCCAGGTCGGGTTTCTCCATCAACAAAAAGCTTGATTGTTTTTGGCATTTAGAGCAAGAAATATTTATTAAAAACTAAAAAAATTTACGAATACTTACATATTTATACAAGGCACAAGCAAGTGTCAAGAATGACAGCTATAGAGTACCTAGTCCTGCCATAAGTTTTGTTACACAAATTCCAGCGGTTATCGTTCAAGACTTGTGGGAATAGAACCGTCAACTTTTTTTCAGAATATATGCACTAATCAGTTAGGAATACAAGTCAGTTTGGTTTTAGTTTGCAAATTATTAACATGGATTGGGATGTTAAAGAGAATCGAGTCGCGATAATAGCGTTCCATAAGTACGGAAAGAGTGCTGGCCAAATTTTCGAATTGCTTAAACCACTCAGAATATGGAAAATATTCGTTTATCGGGCTATTGCCCGTTTCAGCGAATTGTCTGGAGTAGATAACAGGCCAAGAAGTGCTCGTCCGCGCGTAGTCCGTACGAATGTGGTAGTGAACGAATTCGAAAAAATCCCCTTAGGAAGCAGAAGATTATGTCCCAGGAATTGGATATATATCAACCAGATCCAATGTCTAGGCTGATTCGGGATGATCTGCATATGAAAGCCTATCGCTGGTCCACGGTTCATCTTCTAACTCTTTTACTAAAAAAATTAGGCAAGCGACTTCTGTGAAAAAGGCGTAAAGACTGGTGCAAATGCTTACCAAGAAGATTAGCTAGAGGGTGTTGTGAAGGGTTTGACCTTAACACATTTCTATGGATAAAGATGGATCTTCCAACAGAACTCTGCTCCAGCGCACAAAGCCACGCAGGAGTGGCTCAGAGTCAATATTCCTGGCTTTAAAGCGTCGAGTTGATTGGCTGTCGGGGAGTCCACTGTATTATGATTTATGGTCAGAATTGGAGAAGATAGCCTGCAAGATTCTCCACAGAAATTAAGAAAGCATTAAAACAGCATAAAACCGAGCAGTATCCACGGTCTCAATGAAACCGTACGTGCCGCTATAACCCAATGGCCACACCGTTTGAAAGCTAGTGTTAAAGCAAAAGGCTTTAAGTCATTAAGTGTGAATCCAACTTTTTTTTTCATAATCATTATTGTGGTGTAATAAATAAAACAATTTTGAATACAATATGTTCATTGGTTTTTTATAGCGTTTTATATTTGTAACAGAACTTCTGGCAGGACTTTTGTACATTGTAATTTTTTTATCGAAATTGAACGTTTCGCATCTGTCTACATACAATTTTTTTTTTTCTAATAAAGTGCATTATTACTGCAAAAACATTAAAAACAAAATACAAACTTTTATCAAAATACATGCTTGCTGTGCCAATTCCACATAAGTTTTACGACATCATCACAATCACAAGCCCGAGCCAATACACCAACACTTTATGTCCAACCCACTTAAACGGACCACATCTCGCACGAAAAAGATCGACACGACGGATTCGCCGGAAAGCTCCCATTGTTCTTCCCAACGGAAAACCGGAAAAAATTCATGGACGACAATTCAGAAAAGAAGACTATGATAAACGAACTACTTACTAAACAAAGTGAGTTTATCATTTCATCGTTATCTAAAATACTAACCGAATCCGAAAACAAAATCAATGCCAAAATTTACTTCGAAGTCAACGAAATTAAATCTAGTATTTGCGACATAAACAATCAAGTAACGCACTTGGAATCCTCACACTTAAATTCGTATGCCGATATTGTTTCTATTAAAACTAAATTAACAGATCTTAAAATATCACAGGCTAAAGCTTCCGCCGAATGCAACAACTTAAAATCACTTCTCTCTGATAAAACAACTGACCTCTTAGAAAAGAACGCACTTATAAATTACAATATCGCGGAACCTAAAGAGATGAGAATAATGCTAAACTGGTATGAAAATCAATTGGTTGCATGTGATGCTTTTATTTTCTGTATCTGTATTTGCTAAATGAAAATTTAAAGTCTATTTTCAATCTTATATGCACCACAATTGGTATTAAACCTCCAGCGCTACGTAATATTTACCGTACTCATCAGAAAAACGATTTAATTCACCGTATGATATACAATAAACTACGTATTAACATCTAACGCGATCTATCGTAGAAATAGCAAGCAACCACTTTGCCTAAAAGATATCGGCTTTGATACCATGGGAAAGTTTATCACAACATGACCGATCCATTCTCCAACATGCTTTGCACTTGAATAAATATAAACAACTTTCTTTTGGGTTTGTGAAATGTCGTTCAAAACAAGCATCGCGAGCCTAGAAGAAGTTGCCAGACTACAGATAAAACATAATTAATACACCAGCGCTTTCAAAACTTTTCACTAATAGTACATTAATTGCTTCTACATTTTTGTTGGAATTTAAAACAAAATTTAATTGAATTTGATTTTAGGAATTAATTGTATTAAACTTATTCTTTATTTATCTCTTTTTCTTTTCTTTTTTCTTACCCACATTCATTAATTGTAATCCTTTTGAATCTTTGTTCCTTTTCTCATAATACGATGACAAATAATCAGCTAAATCTAGAGCAAAATCTATATATTTAGGCCCTATCTAAATCTATGATTCGAATTTTAAGTAGCCAGCGAAACGGCCTTCGGATTTGCCATGTTAACGCTCAAAGTTTGTTCCCAAAAATTGACGAGTTTCGTGATTTATTTGAGGGTTCTAGTTTGGACGTTATCTGTGTCTCTGAAACATGATTTGCGAGTGGTTTGACGGATAATTCCTGCCGCCTAATGGGCTTTCGTCTCTATCGTTCGGACAAGAAACTCCGTCGGGGTGGTGGTGGTGTTGCAATCTATTTCCGGCATTCAATCAGGTGTAAGCGGAGGTGTTTGTCCCCATCAGATAGTGAGTTAGAATATTTATTGTTTGATTTAATAAGTGATGAAGGTAAAATGTTAATAGGTGCAATATATATTCCAATATATTAACTTGTCTCATTTTCTAACTCTTTTGGTGGAAATATCGTTGAGGTCATCTAATATAATTCTTTGTAGAGAACAGCAATCTCCTAACCTCTAATTTATTGACCAATGGTATGAGAATGTTCAAATTAATACCAGTAAATGTTAATACTCCTACTCAATTTCTCGGCGGCACACCGACGCTTTTAGATTTATTTCTTGTAAGTGATTTAAGCAAAGTGTGCTTGTACGACCAACTTTCTGTGCCTGCATTTTTAAAACATAATTTAATTTTTCTAATTTTTAATTTTAACATCAATCATGCCATTCAAGCTGTGGAGTATCGAGATAGATAATAACCTGTTGGAAGTGAATAGTAGAAACGTATGTTGAGATAACATTTTTTACATGTCGTCGTCCAGTGAGCAAGTCGAATTCTTAAATGCCAATATTTTAAATCTCTATGACACACACGTAGCCTTCAGAAGCAAGACCATCAAGGACAAAAGCAATCAATGGTTTACCAGTCAAATACGTTCCTTAATGTAACAGCGCGATAGAGCTTACAACAGTTGGTAGCTATATCAACTTCCAGAACTTCGGCAAATGTACTGTTCACTGCGCAACAAAGTTGTTCCGGAGATCCGTTTCGCCAAATCTTGTGTGCATGCGAGCAAGCTGAATACCTGTTTAAGTGATCAACAGCTGTGGAACAATTTACGCGGCGTAGATATTGTCAAGGCAAAGTCTAATTTGGCGGATAGTAATGACAGCATTGATTGCAATTCCCTAAACCGGAATTTCTTGTCTCAGCCCTTATCGTCCGCGTTAGGTGTGACTGAGTTGTTTGAAAGTCTGGCTGTTAATCATCAAAGTGTAAATAATTTTGGTTTTAGATCGGTTGATAGTGCTGATGTGGTAGAAAGTATACTCTCTATAAACTCAAACGCCATTGGGTTAGACAAAATGCACCCTTTATTTTTAAAGCTACTCTTACCAATCATACTGCCTTTTATCACCTTCATTTGACAAAAGGAGAGTACCCTACTACTAATTATACCTATTCCCAAAGTGCTAAAGCTGATGAGTTTAGATAAATTTCAATTCTGCCCTTTCTGTCCAAGGGTTTTGAACGTATTTTGCAAAAAAAAAGAAAGATTAGCACAAATCTTAAAAATATTAACAAATTAATTTGTATCGTTCCCTTGATAATAATAATAATAATAATAATAATAATAATAATAATGCTCACACCAAAGCAATGTGGATTTCGTACGAAACACAGGTGTATTACCGGCCTGTTGAGTATTATTGACGATATACGACAAGCATTAGATGAGGAAAAAGTAACTTTATTGGTGCTCCTAGGCTCTTCGAAGGCATTTGACATAGTTGATCATAATATTGTATGTAAAAAGCTTATTCGACAATATAACTTTTCATCATCTGCAGTAAGGCTGCTTCCATACTACTTAAACAACAGAATGCAATCAGTTCAGCTCGATGACAATGCTTCAAGGTTCTATACTTGGTCCCTTATTGTTCTCATTATATGTAATTCATTATAAACAATTGTTCGTCACATATGTATGCTGATGGTGTTCAAATGTATATGAGCTGTCCACTTGGTTTAATTGAGAACGAAGTTTGCTCTATCAATGAAGATCTTGAGGAAATTTCACGTTTATCTGTACTTAACGGATTTTCTTTAAACGCTAAGAAATCAAAGTTCCTTGTCATATGGAAGAAACCACTGGATCTTTCGTATCTTCCACCTGTTTTGTTGAAAAGTTCCACCCAAAAGGAATGGCCGTGGTGTAGTGGTATATGCATAGACTCATTAAGCAAAGGGTCGCGGGTTTGAATCCCGTGAGAGGCAATTCTCTGAAAAAGTCTTTTCATAGAATTTGTATGTATAGGGTTTTCTAGTAACGACTTGACAACTTTTAAATAAAAGGCAAACCATTTGAGATATTTCAAAAACTTTATTATTGGCTTGAAGTACAATCAAAACATTTATGAAAGGAACTTGACTTTGTTCATATGGCCACCGCTGGCACGTTTGCAGCGGTCGATTCATTGGACCCAATTTTCAACGACTCGGCCACACGTTTCGGCCGAAACGGCCGCTCTGAGAAATTCCAACGTCTTCAGCGTGTTGGCATAAACCAATGACTTAACGTAGCCACCACAGAAAATAGTCAAGCGGCGTTAAATCGCACGAACGAGGCGGCTAATCGACTGGCCCATGTCTTGAGATAACACGCTCACCATACTTACTTTTCAATAAATCGTTTGTAGCGTGTTCTGTGTGGCTTGTGGCACCATCATGTTGAAACCACATGTCGTCCAAGTCCATATCTTATAATTCGGGCCAAAAATAATCGGTGATCATGGCGCGATAACGCTGACCATTCACAGTAACGTGACGATCGTTGTCGTCGACGAAAAAATATGGTCCAATAACGCCGCCGGCATGCAAACCGCACCAAACAGTTATTTTTTGTGGATGAAGTGGTGATTCATGAAGCACATGTGGGTTTGCACCCGACCAATAAAGCATATTTTGTTTATTGACGAACTCATTGAGCCAAAAATGAGCTTCGTCACTGAAGATGATTTTGCGATGAAATTCATCATCTTGGCACATCTTCTCCAGAACCCAATAGGAGAACGTAGCTCGTTAGTGTACTTTATCATGATGAAAATGTTGAGTTTACTGAATAAATTGAGAGTGACAGTTTCCTTAATTTTTGTTTGTAAACTCATGCCATAATTGTTACACCTTCTATCTATATTACCAAAAATTAAGTTTTATAAAGTAAAGGTAATTTTTAAAAATTATGAAGCAAATAAAGCAATTTGTATAAGAAACACAAGAAATAAATACGTTCAGTTAGTTACTTATTTATTTGTATTTTATATCAGAAAGTTCAGTTTACTTTATTAGGTAATAATTCAACTGCACTTGAATACCGAGGCCATTTCTAATTACTTGACCTTGATCCGGATCTACTACGGGAGGAAGAACGAGATTTCGATTTTGAATTAGAGCGAGACCTAGATTTTGAAGCCGACCTAGATCGAGACTCAGATCTAGATCGTGAGCCGGACTGCGATCGTGACCTCGAACGGGAAACACTGTTTGATTTCGAACGTGAAAGCGAACGGCTTCGACTTCCACTAACGGATCTGGACCTAGATCGTGAACGAGATCTCGATTTTGAAATCGACCGGGATCTAGATCGGCTACCGCTAGCAGATCGTGAACCCGATTTCTCGTCGTCAGAAATAATTCGTTTTCGAGCACGCCTTTCTCTATTGTCGCTGTCACTGTCACTTTTTTTATTCTGACCATCGCTGTCTGATTCGCTTGTTGATATTGTAGCTTTAGAAACAATCTTAAGGCGTTGCTTTGAGGTAAGTTTATCTGCCTTAGGAGCTTTTTCTTTCTTCTCCTTTGGTTTTGCGCCCTTTCGCTTGCGCTTGCTCTCTTTTGGTGTATCGCTATCGCTGTCGTCGTTATCTTGAGCAGATTTTGCACTTCGTTTGCGACTAACTCCTTTCTTACGTTCAGTTTTAGCTTTCTTTTTAGGTCGTTCCGTATCATTTGGTTGATCACTACCAGAATCAGAAATGTAATCATCTTTTCGAGGTCGGCCACTACCTGCAAAAAAAAAAATAAAATTAAGAAATAATCAAAATAATTACGCAATTTAATTTCATTCCAAAGTAATACCTTTCTTTTTATCTGGCAGAGGCTCGCTAAAGAGTAGAACATTCTTTGTTTTCTCCACGTACTCCTGACGTTTTTGCAGCATAACTTCTTTTGATTTGTGTTTTTCTTCTTCCATTCGCCGACGGTCTTCCTCTTGCTTTCGTTTGAAGGCCGACCGTTCCTCTTCTTGTTTACGCCTTAAAGTTTTTTCCTCTTCATCAATGCGTCGCGCCCGAGCAACATGATATTGAGCTTGAGAAAGCAAATCTTGACATTGATTGGCTTCTATACCTGCCAATTCTATGTTGTAACGAGTTTTGTCACCATGTATAGACAAATATTGAAAGTACCTAAAGATCAAAATAAATTCAAAAACTTAAAATAATTATAACTATATAATAATATAAATGGACATACTTGTGGGCCAAGCCTAGCTCATGTACAGCTTGCAAAACAACCTGAAGAGTTGATTTTTCATCTTTAAGAATAGCCATAGCTAATCTTTGCAATACTATAGCTATATTAAAAAGAAGGACCTGAAATTGCGGAAGTATATTTTAAGAATTAAAGAAAAAATTAATAATAATAATTCAGCATTTTAACCAACACTATCTTGGGGTGCAACCCGTCTTGCTTTAAGCAAAACCATTTTAGCTTCCTTCAATTTATTTGCACGCAAATGCGCTCTCGCTAAATACTGCATTACTTCCACATTGTGATGTTTGTAGAATTTTTTCATGCAATTTTCGTACATTTGGATAGCACTAATATATTGTTTTTGTTCTACATAAACATGAGCAATGTTGAGCCATACGTCACAAAAATCAGCAGTTGCTTCTCGCACTTGAGCAAAAATATCTCTTGCTTCGATAATGCATCCTTTATGAGCTAAAACAGACCCAATACCATTTGTCGCCCAAATGTTACGAGGGTCATTGCGAAGAACCTTAAATCAGAAAAGTAAACAAATTTTATATGCCATTGGATTTACAATATATTCGATAACATAATCTGCATAATTATACAAGATAAAGCTGTTAGGCTTAAATTAAAAAAAATTCTCGAAAACAATTTGATTTAAAGGCGGTTCACAATACATCCCATCAAATAACCAAATAATCAACAAGATAATAATAATAATAGCTTGGTATCGAAAAAGCATTCGAAGGCGTTTCCCAGAAAAAGATCAATATTTAAGCTCATTTATTGCAGTATAAGTATCAAGTTTATCTGATAAAGATCAAAAATTTTGTTGTACATAATTTTGGTATTTATGGACAAAACATAATTGAGTTCAGAATTCTAGGCAATAGCTAGTTAACCGGCTTTGATTGGTCAAAGCAAAACTGGAAAGAAAGAATACAGGATTACGCCAATGTCTCAAGGCCCCGAACCGTAGAATCCCTCGATCCGTTGCTCCGTTGTTTTTTTACTGACATCTAGATTTGTCAATACAAAACTGTCTACTCGAACAATCCTTTCGCTTACTTTTTAAAAATTTTCTCTGTGGAAAATTTTTATCTCCACTGATCCGGATTTGACACTTTCCCAATACTAAGTCCAAAAGGTAAACAGATAGACCTTTTGCCTTTATTGAACACTTTCTTAAAACTTTTTTTCTATTTGAACTTTTAGTTTCGAGTCTAATTACTAAACTCTGAACTTAAATATATATATATTTGTTTTTGGTTGTAAGCATTAACTTCCTGACTTATTTTAAGTGTATCTTAAGACAATCGTATTTATCTGTTCGTAGGTCGTGCAGTGTACCTACATAAAAAGGACTTTGCACCGTCATATAACTTATGAAGTTGTATAGATAAAAATAAATAAACACTTTAGCGCGACAGCCCGGTGTGAGCCAAGGCCTAGCTTCTCGCACTCATTTGTGTTTCTCACTTTGTGAATTTTTACACTCCCAGCAGGACCTACTGTTTATTGCCGGTTCCGAACGGCTCCCCTAAGAAGCTTTTTCAAGGGCAGAGTTTGACCTTCGGAAAATCCATTCGATCCCAGGTAGGTTGGAGTGCCAGTGAGGCCATCGCCATCACGTCGTATAGAACAGTCGGATAATTAATCATAAGATTCGTGACTGCTTATTATTATATAATGATCTTTGCCATACATTTTAACATCCATATAAAAAATATTAACCAAATGAATATGGTATATGGTACATTCACAAAGAACCTGTCGTTCTATTCGATTAGTTAAAACTCGCAACAGTTTTTAAAAACAACAAAATTCAAAAGAGTGCTGTCTCCGACTTCGGGGCACACTGGTCACACTAAAGTTCTATCGGGTTGTTAGAGAAGTTATAATAACAATTTGAATGTAAACCAGTGGCACTTCAGTATTCTAAACCGAAATTTGAGCCATAGGCACCTGTATTGGATAAGGCCTGTACTGCAGATTTTTGCTAAACAGGTATAGTAATAGTAGATAGCCTTGTTTTCTGTTCATGATAATGTACTTAATGAATAATTAAGAATAAAAGTAATAAGAAATCAATAACAAACAAACAAATCAAATAAAAGGAACTATAAATAAATAAGAACATTCTAAGGAATATGATGTAATATATTAAAATAAATTAATTTACCTGTTTGAAAATCGCCAATGCTTTCTCCTGGTGCCGTTTTTCTTTTTCTTTATCTTTCGATGGTTGATGTAAGGTTTGTAACGAAAAATTGCCTAACGCAATCAACGAATATGCATCATTAGACGTTGCTGGATTTTTTAAAATGGTTTCGAAGTTCTTTTGTCCTAAAATAAATTGCATTTTTGCCAAGTGAAGATTTCCAAGAAGGGAGCTAAAAAAATACCAAAAAAAAAAAAGAATATACTAAGCAAAAATTTCCAATATCTACAAACAAACCGCGCATCCGGATTATCATTGTTAATATTGAGAGCGTCCTTAAAGAAATCTGATGCAACAAAAATCAATCCTTTGTCCCGTGCCATGCACCCTAACCGTAAATAGCAATCAATATAGTTGGGATGTTCCTTTAAAATATCTTTGTATAATTTATCAGCCAGATCAAAGCTGCACATAGCTTCATTTAAACGTGCCAAGTTGTACTTCATAGTTACAGATATCGAATCGTAATATTGTGGGTCATTAGTAGACTCATTAGTTGCACGGTCCAAAGCTTCTAGAAGTTTTTGTTTGGCTGTTATTAAATTTCCTAAGCGATAATGTAGTGCAGCAACATTATTTAAAATCTCCGCAGGAATATCTGCCTTAACTTTGTCACTAAGTATATTTGTGGCAGTACCGTATGCATTAAGCGAAGCTTGAAGATCGTGTTGTTCAAGAATTTGTGCTAATTCAATCCAAGCTTCAACATCATCAGGAAACTGTTCTGTCACCTTTTTTAAATGTGTTTTAGCCATATCACGTTTTGCCTGTGAATTTGAATTTGCGTAGAGGGATCCTAAGATTTTCATGGTTTCATAGTTTCCTGGTTGAACTTTTAGAACTTTTTCGAAGCATTGGGCAGCCTATAAAAACATATAAATACTTTATTTGTGAAATTCCTATTTTTTTCCTTACTTACATTTTCGGTATCACCTCGGTAAATATACATTTGTCCCAATCCATAATGAGGCAAAACAAAATTTGATGGGGCTATTTGAGTTGACTGGTAATAATATTGAAAAGCTTGATCATAATCCCTTTGAGCGTGAAATGATCTAGCTAACTGATAGCAACTTTCTGCACGCATTGCTTCATTTTCTGTATTATGAAAAGCGTGTAATGCCAAATGCTGTACCTTTTGATAGTCTTTTTTGAAAAAAAAATGATTAGCCAGATGGTTAAGGACCATAGGACTAGTAGAGTCGATTGTGTAAGCTTTTGAAAGCATCTGAACGCCCAATTTATTTGAGTCTGGCTCATGAAGATTTAGTTTTAAAATAGCAAGGCCAATCAAAGCACCTACACAATTAGGATCTAACTCCAGTGCCCGTTGAAATGCAAGCCTAACAATATAAATAACAATAATAAATAAATAAACAATTAATTTTGTATGATTTGTATTTGTAAAATCATAATTATTTAGTTTAGAAAGAGGTAACGAAATTATTCTGCAGAAACTTGAAAGTATTCAACAAATTAATGGTACAGATAGATAAAATAAATATATATATGTTTATACGCAAGTCCAGACCTATTTTTTATGGGTATATGTATAATATATAGGCCAACAAATGCAATTAATCTTCCTATTCGAACGAAATTAAAAAATAATAAACTCTATCACTCCAGTTTGTAAAATCCATCGCTGATGGAATCAAAAATGAGTAACAAGTACCAAGAAAAAGAAAAAACAAATAGCTTGGCGATTGTATAAACAACTTCTGACTACCAATAACCTTGTCTCTTGTCATTAATCTAACGCTATGTTTCTTAAAATATGATAGTTCAAGCGGAAATATTGTCTGGTTTCATTCAAAATTTATTATTAAAGCTTTTCAACATTTACTATATGCTACCACCTGCAATTTTTATCGAACATTAATATGACAGAGCTAAAAAGGTATTTAATCTCTGTCAAAGGCCAAACTCCTAGTTTTGAACGCATAACTAAACCAATGTTAAAGAGCCGTAAAAGGTTTTTGGCATTATTAAAACGGGTGTTTTTTTTTTCACAGGCTGGCCGTTATCATTTAAATATAAAACTTCTATGGCAAAAATATATTTGACAAAAAAATATCCAGACGATTATACTGGTTTCTCGAAAAGATGCTTTACAGCTTCCGGACCAATTTATTTTTACAGTCCTGTAAGACAAAACATGCTCCAATATTTTTAATTGACTTTGCAAAACTTTGGACCAGAGTGGAAATTCATACCTTCGCCTTTCTAGATGAAGGATCTTCGGTTATGTCTGAAATTGACCGAATGTGAGTATTCTCATGTATGAGAGCGATTCGCAGGTTGTTAATTTGGACATTTTAAACACAGTGTATGGAGCAAAAAAAAAAAAAAAAAAATACTTACTGGGAAATGTTCATACTGTGGATAGTCTTCAACTTCTAACACAGTCTATCAATTTAACAGAGCCAAATCCTTAATGTAAATATCTAAAGGGATAGTCAAATACAATCTTATAATTTGATTGCAAAGCTCAATTTAATACTCATAAGATGAGCGATATTCTACATAGTTTTCATACCTGTGATTGTGAAAATGAGAGTAATTACGTCAACTTTGAGGAACTAGTAAAATTGTTTCTTTGTATTGATAATATATGAATTACGAACCCTAAAGATAAGTCGTCCAATGATGATAAACGTGTGCTTTGTTAAATATTCATACTCAACGAAAGAATGACCGCTTTGTGTCTGCCTCACTTTGGAAATTTGATAGCATTAATCTTCCAGACAGCCTTCCATGGCCGACATTCATGCCTGCTAAAGAAATTGAACAAAAACCAAGCGCTTACGTGATCCTCAAGAATACATAAAAAAGCTATTGCCAGAGGAGCTTAAAGATAGGCAACACCTGTCCTGTCCTACATTTCCCGTGAATAACCCAAACAGGCCAGGGAAGGTTTCAGTTGTATAGGATGCTGTTACAAAATGAGAGCTATGACCTTTGATGCAACCTGCTCCCCGTACAATGTAAAACTGCACAGTTAAAAAAAAAAATGCCACTGAATTTGCAAGTGAATTCCTAAGAGGAGTGAAAGCTATTCGAGTAAACAGAATAAATGGGTAGCATTGAAGGATGGATTTCATATAAGAAATTGGATACCAAATTCCCAAATAGTTCTTTAAGCTCTCTGATGCAAAATAATAGAGAAAATAAACCTTAATGTTGAATCGATTCTCTTGGTCTCGTAGCTAATTGTTTGATGTACCTGAAAATTTTACTGCAAAAAATATGGCGAACTGAAATTGAGTGGCAGGAGGACATATAAGATAAGCAATATGAAAAATGGCTAAATTGGATACGCTTTCTCTCAGAAGATTAAAAACTGTAAATATAAAATATGTTATAGTACTAATAGCTTTATTGGTTTGCCAGAGAGGCAGGTGCATATATTGCGAGTGAAAACGGTTACGCTGCGATAGCATATGTTAGAAAAAGTTCTAAAGATTTGTAAGAGTGCACTTTGCGTGTAAAACTAGAGTAACATCTTTGAAATTTCTCCTAATTCCAAGGCTTAAATTATAAGCAGCTGTTCTTGGTACCCGGCTACCATACGCCATAAAAAAATTATTATTTGTCAGTTAGCCGGAGTGTTGAAAAAACTAGCAACATTTTTAAACTATGTCCATTCCTAAGTAAAGATGGTGTTCTGAGATCCAAAAGTAGGACACAGATTTTAACGGCAGTGACTAAACAGCTTAGAGACTCCATAATTCTTCCCAAGGCACATCAGCTAACAAAGCTAATGGAATACTACTTTCGATATAAGCACTAAATTCACGAAACTGTAGTCAACGAACTTCGACAAAAATTTCACATTTCATGCATGCGCACTGTTCTTCAAGGAATGTAAAAACAGAAATGTAAAAACAACAATGCAGCACCACAACCACCAATAATTAGCGAGCTTCTGCAGTCCGACGAAAACGGTGACGTTTTAATTTGTTGGAATTGACTAGTTTGGACCTTTGTATGTCATCATCCTGCGCAAAAAAAAAAAAAAAGAAGATGCTTAACTACAAGGGCAATTCACTTAGAAATTGAGTTTACATTATCTATCTACTCGTGCATGCTGACCTGTTGCAAAATTGGTTTTTCTCGACGTCAGATCCACAAAGGAGTTAGGACCAAAGGTGGACCTACCAAGGGGGAGTGTTAACAATTCTGATTTATAAACGCAGTTTTCAATAACATCTCTACCTTGGTTGCCTGCTTTTTAATAGTGCCAAAAACATATAAAATGTTATTAAGACCAACCTGCTTGCATTTACCTAAATAAATGGGGGCATTAGCCTCCACCAAACAAAAAATAAAAATAATAAATTATAGAAAAAAAAAAATAAAAAAAATTTGAAGCAAAAGACTCAAAGTAAGTATTATGCTAAGTATTATGGATTGTTATTTTATGTTAATTTGTAATGGTGGATTAAGAAACTTATTGAGTTTTTTTATTCCATTACTCACGATCGCCATTTAAAAATTCTGAGGCAGTAGTTGTCGCAATATGGCCATGCAGTTAAAGAGTTGTTAGATCACGTGTATGAAAACTCGGGATATTGCGGGATGGACCCATTCTGTGGCCTTCAAGAACTCCGGAATTGGCCCCAGTGGACTTTTATTTATAGAGTCGGATAAAAGATATTGTTTACTAATCAGAAATAACAACATGGGGTGACCTCAACTATAAGACTGAGAACGCATCTGCGGAAGTCTGAGAAGAGTTGGAAAGAATGGACATTGTTAGAGCAATGGTTTGCCCTCTGAACAATTGATATGATACAGATATCTGAAAAACTACTGACTTTTTAACAAATTACCTGGCTTTTTTTAGGTTTCTCAATACTAGATATGTGTGTCAAAAGGGCAAAAAATGGGGGTTGATTACATATGGTATGTTTCCGTTAAAAATCGACAAAATCAAAATTAAAAAAAAATAACTTTGATCTTCAATAACTTTTCGCACATTAATCTCAGGGCAACATTTACCTTGAAACAATTAAAGTACACATAATTACGCGTTAACGATATTCCATTTGTCACCATAAAAGCAAAAATTTGAAAAATGTTATTTTCAATAGTAGTTCAAACTATATCAAGGAATCTCCATTTAAAAATGTCGACACTTTATCCGGAACTAGCTTTCTAACTAACTTTCCTAGCTAGCCCTTCGTCCTCATCGAATATAAATTTCAATAAATGTTATCATATTTAAAATCTTTTTCCAAATTCTTGAATTTTTCTCTCATACTTCTAGAGATAAGTAATACAGATTTGACCGAACCAAAATAGTAGTTTTTACATTTTAGCATTAAAACGAATAACAGGTAGCACTTATAAAAAAATATTCTAGCTTTTTATATATATAATATAGTATTTCATGTGTTTGAATAATACAAAAACGTAACATTGGAAAACTGATTGCACTTTAGTACAATACTGAAAAAAATTAATGAAAACGTTGTCCACAGAAATATTGAACCATTTCTTCCTCACCACATTGAATGTTACTTAATTGCAAAATAAAGGGCCTGATAAACGGTGGAAGAATACTTAAAGCCGACTGTAGTATATAATGAAGGTTATAAGTTAATACTGAGAATATGAAATAAATTCCTCTGCATATCCGTAAAAGGGTACAAAAATTTGATTACAAAAAAAGATGAACAGTATCTCGATAACCGGATATGCGGAAAGCAATATATATAAAATTAAGCAAAATAATGGGTCTGAAACTATCGAGCTAGCTTCAGAACTGAACTCATATTACTTCTATATGAAAAAAGTTTATAACAAAACTCTTTAAGATTAAGTATATTTGCACTTAATATGCTTCAAAAATTACTTTCATAGTCATTTACTGGTAAATATGAGATACTAATAAGTTCAGTTTGCCCGCTCCATTTAAGAGATGTGTTTTTTTTTTTCATGGAATATTAACATGTTCTTAATAGAATTAAAAAATAAAAAAAAAGGCTTTCCTTAGTCTTAAACCTACAGATATTTGAAGAATCAAAATTAAACTTTATAAGAACATCATGGACCAATTATTTAATTTCCTAAAATTATAATTTATATTAAAGATAATGTTACAGTTTAGTTTCGTAGAAAAACGAACGCAGAGTAAAAATTGGAGAGCTATTAGTGGTTATGTAAAATAAATCGTAAGAGTGGTAAAAAATGGATATTCGGAAATGAAATTCCATTCGCTTTCATAAACGATAAAAAAATCTGATGCCAAAACACGATAATTTAAGTGATTTGATAATGTTTGTTAGATATCTTACTTAACATTCTTGACTTTTTAGAATACTTCTATTTACATCACCGGTACTAACAAAAGTAATAAGTTGCGCATTGCTTAATCCACTTAACGATTGGAGCATAAAAATACGTTATTTTGTTTGATTTTAAAAAAGACGTATATAACGGTACAAACTCAGGTAGTAAAAAACAGTCTTGCAACCACTTTACATGTAAAATATTATCATGGTATTAAGTATTTGTGTGTTTTGTTATATGTACGTATATACATATGTAATCACGTAAGAAAAGGTAACATAAAAGTTTCACTAAAAGATCCATTGCAAACTGGATCATGTCCACGGCGTCCACATCGTTTATACAAAAAGCTAATTTTGTGAAAAACTTTTGTCAATTTTATATCATTCTAAAATTGTATACTCCGCGCAAACTAACTTAGGTGAGATATTTTAACTGACATAATGCAGATTGCGCCGGAATTTCTCACTCGTATTCTTACTTAGCTTTATCCTGGTTGTTCATCTTTAGGAAGCAGTGCCCCATTCCCATTCTTACATTGGCCGGACAATTTGGATTAGTTCGTAATGCTTTTTTATAAAATGCTAAAGCTCCTCGGTAGTCCTTTTTGTTAAAAGCGATGCAAGCTTTGCCCAGTAACGAGGGAATGTTTGATGGTGATTGATTCAAAACAAAATTGAATTGGGCATCAGCTTGTTCCATTTTGTCTCCCTCAAGTAAGCAAAAATATGCTCTTCCAAGCAAGTGATTCTAAAAATTGGATTTGCTTTAAATATCGTAAAATTAAATATCATATTAATAGCATTACCTGATCGTACATAATTATTTTATCTGCTGTGGTATATAAATTTGTCGCTTTCATAAAAAGTTCCCTCTTTTTATCTTTCGATTTCTCACGATTTGCTTCCTGCACATAGTGTGCAGCGAGCATATCGTAAGCTCGCATTTGGTCCTTTTCATAGTCACGGTAATCTATATTAGCTTCAACTCTAGCAGTTTCCAACAAGCGTATGAAATCTGCCGTCTTCTTTTGCTTGTAATATGCCAACTAAAAGTAAACTTTGTTTTATATTATAGTCACAAATATAATTATTTTGTTTTACTTACAGCGACATTAACCCACGTATTTAGTTGCGATCTTTCTTGTCTTAAAATACCAAGTACCTCCTGACACTCCGGCAGTTGATCTGGATGTACCTCAATTACCTTAAATATGTTCAATCGAGAATAAATTTATTTAACTATATTTAAAGTTGTGAACAATACCTCATCAGTATCCCGCAAAGGGATTTCAATAGTTTGAGCCATTATTGAAACTGTAGTTTGATAAATTTTTTATTTTTAATCTACTTTCTACGAAAAGGAAAACAACGCGGCGAACCAAGTTGTCACTTGTAACTGACGTTTACCAGTAATACCAAATCTTTATTTTAATAAATAAATATATAAGCATTGCCATTACTAAATTTTAAATGACATCACCAATCTTTTCTAAACGGGCTTTACGCGGTGTCTGAACTAGTTATGAAATAATTTATTTTCATTTATTTATATTTTATCATTTTCCTCGTTTTACAATTTACAAATAATTTCTAAATAAAAAATGTTGCAGCTTAAAATACGAGAATTGTTAGTGACATTTTGTATTTAATAACATAAATAGAGGCAAATGTCACTTAATATTAAATTATTAAGAGTGGGCTGAACAATTCAAAATATGAGAAGAGAAAAAAAATACATATAATTAATAAGAAAAAATAAGCTCCATTTTATTTTAGATGCAAAAAGGAAAAGCATTTCATAAGGAAGATGTGTTAAAAGTAAACCAAAATTTAATACTCAATGTTGTGTAGCAAAATTTCGATTTCGTTCTGATTGTAGCTAAAAAGCCATTGTTTAACTCTTTTTATGAAAGTACGCAAATTACCTACGAATCTTGTATCTACAGGGAGACTATAGAATAATTTGCAGGATAGAATAAAATATGAATTTCTGTAGCAGGTGGTACGAAAAGCAGGAATAGCGACAAGAGAAAGTAGATGGCTCCTTAAGTTGTAAGCGTCAGAAATCGGACTCTTCATATAACCATATAAAATAGGACAGATGCCTAACTGGTAGGTTTTGCATGTATCTAAATAATTCCATGGAGTGGGCCAGACGAGAAGAACCACAGATCTTCCGTATGACACACTTCTGTAGAACAATCAACGGCTGAATTTTACTTAGTTAAGCACTTCCCCAACAGCTTATAAAGTACTGCAATTTTGAATGAAATATCCCATAACAAATTGTTTTTAGAGTATTAAAAGGACAAAACTTCTTTAGACGGTAAAATGAGCGAATGGTAGATAACAGATATTGCTTTAAACTTAAAATATGATTAGACCAACCTAAATTTCGATCAATAATAACACCTAGATATTAAAAATGGCTTACATTTTCAATTTTAAAGCAATTGTCCTGGCAGGGAACATTCACGTCGAAAGACATTTTAGAGCATTGGACAGAAGATGGAAAGTGAAACATGTTAAACCTTGTACATTTAGAAGCATGGAATATGACCTCAATATCCGGAGACTTGGGCGTGATGAGACTGAAATACATAAATTTTGTCTTATCGCTTACTATTAGCTTATGCTCAGTGAATAAGTCTTAACAATTCAACATCATGTTTTATATCAGCCACTTAGTTTAAGGGATTGGCGGAATCATATGCGATCCCAAGGTCATCTGTAAGAACACTGACTTTCCTTACAAATGGCTGAGTAAACAAGGAGTTGACATATATAAGAAATAATATAGGTCCAAGGACCGAGCCCTGAGGGACATCAAGGTTGATAACCATAAAGTTAGTTAGGCTAGATTCGATTTTCACTTTTTGTTTTCTGTCTTTTAGATAGGACATAAGTCAACTATGTATTGAACCAAGAAAACCTATATTAGAATAATATTATGGTCAACCATATCAAACGCTTTTGTTATATCAACAAAAAGTCCAGCACAAGATCTTTTTTCATCCAAACCTTTTTGTATAATGGAGCAAACATCTAAAAGGGCGTCTTCACTATATAGCTCAGCTCTAAACCCAAATTGAATTGGACTGAGGAATTTTGTTTTGTTTAGATACTCGAACACTCTTTTCTTTACGCATTTCTCAAAAACTATGGAATCCAACGCCACTGACTGACCTTGCTGCTGTCAAGAATATCCGCTACACGGAAGGCTACAAATGGTTTATTACGACGTGGGTCCATACAGAGCCAATTGATGCAGGTTTTCGAATCACTCTAAAATATTTGATTTTCGAATTGTAAATCGTGGCTATCTACTATGCTACATCGCTATGACGGTTCTTGGATGATTCTTTGCGAAACTCGATGCGTTCAGGTTCTTGACAAAATTGGCTGTGCAGGGCGAGCAGTTCGCACCGAACGTCGTCGACTGCATTCTCCATACGCCCTAGCAGCTTCCAGCTGTGAGCGTAGCTTCTGTATCTGCCTCGTTGCGTCTTGCTCTATGACGGGGGACTGACTAGTTTCCGTCTCGATCATTGTGAATTCCACTTCTCTATCGGAATCTGTCTCACTTCCAAAGGGACCTGAGTCTTCTGAGGTATTCGAAAAAATCACTTGGTTGCTACTGCGGATTGTGTCGAAATTCCCTTTGTTTACCCGGGAGCTTATTCTTAGGGAATTGTTCTCTCACATGGACGACGATGACAAATAAAGACTTTCTATGTAGGCGGCTGCGAACTGATTTTAATAATCTTCAAAGGTGCTGGCGGCAAATAAATTGGGATACTCTGGCGGCCAATAAAGTACTAGTTCTTCTCACACAAAACGAATAAAATTTGTTGCATGTGCTGCGTAAGCGTTCGGGAACAAACGACCTTTACCTACACCATTACCCAAAAATGAATCACCAAGTATGATTAAGCGAAGGAAATGAAGGTTTATTCTCTATAAAATTAAGTTTTAGTTTTACAATTCATATTCAGATATCTACTTACTTTTTGTAGTGAACGCTCCGAGATTCCAAATGCAAATGGCCGATTTATAATTCGTGTAGAATGTTTTTCCACCATTTTTGATGTTTGACAAAAAGGAATTTAGTTCTGTTCGCATTTAATCAATCGAATATTCAAGGTTATGTATGCTTTTGAATCCCCGATGTGTTCACTTTACATAATTTTGAAAATTTTGAATGATCTTCAAAATCTCAACCCCAGAAATTGGTTCGAAAAAGAAGCTATCCCTCTCAAAACTATTTTCTGTAAGCCTGGGTTCAGGATAGCAATAATTGCAAATGTTAAGATTATTTGTTTGAAAAGATGGTTGCACAATTGAAGCAAAGTATTTGCACGTATTCCTCAATATTATTGTTATTAGCGTTTGGTACGCCAACAATTTCAATGACATTCTCCACCAAATTCTGCTCCCTCCAGTTTAATTTGCTCTCAAGGTTAATGACCTTTAGTCTGAGAGTTTTGTGTTCTTCTTTTAGTTCCTGGACAGTGCTATGAAAGTCTATGTTTATTTTTTTTTTTAAGCAAAGAATTTCCTCGTAGCGAAGCTGCATCGTTACTGGAGTGTTGTTGTTGCTGCTGCAGTTGTTGTTGACTCATTGGCTCAGTCACTATTGGTTTGCTTCTGGGCAAATGTAACAGCTTGATGGCCTGGTGCTTTTGGATGTTGTATTGCTATCGCTGTTGCTTGCTTCCTTTCTGCACTATGTTGTTGGTGATGTCGTGGTGGTTGCTCCTCTTTAGTTGTGACTGCTGTCTTTTTAAGTCTCTCCGAGTGTGACGGTTGTTGTTTTACGGCGACTGGAGTTGGATTTAACGTTTCTCTGGACTGCTCCTGTAGAGATTTTCTACGCACAACAGTGCACTTATTACATCTATAGTTAATATTGTTTGCGTTCATAAATTCCATGTCTGTATCGTGTATATTCACATAAGAAGAATGAAAAACACCAAGGCAATCAGATCAACTAATTTTGCCTACATCACTGCGCTCTATTTTTTCTTTACATATGTGACAATTCATTTTGGTATATATTAAAAGCGAAAGATTTTCTTATCATTTTTTAAGTTCTTAGAAAAAACGCTCACCTCACGATTCTTTGTAAAACACGTCCGCTCTCTTAAGCGTTCTTCACACAAATTCTTTGTTCCATTTTTTTATAATAATTGAAAATCGTCGAGCACAGCCAAACACGTCTAACTTTTCTATCTGTCAAAAATAAACTAAATGTGCTATACATTTGGTGCAGCACAAACAAATAAAAAATCGATAATCGAATGTACAAATAAAACAATATGTTTGTATATAAAACAATACTTATTTACTTAGGTGGTGCTACAGTTCAGGGTGAACCTGTGCTTAAACTCACAAGCTTCTTCAGTTAACCTTTACTTTAGCGAATTGCTTTCAGTTGCGTGCTCAAAGTTTAGTTGAGGTCCCCATCTACTTGTGTGCGTGACTAAAGTAAGGTCTCCATCTATTGCATTGTGTCTCCGGGTTGGATTCGAAGATTTTACGGACCGGAGCTTATTCTAGCCACCTCAGGGAAGTGATAAGGCAGGTAAGGTGAAAAAAATTGAAAGAAAATTCTGAACCGGTGCTCACCTATAAAAAGAAAATACCACTTGTAATTCACTATCGACTAAAAGCTCAATTAGATACAATGGGATATGATGGTGGATTAGTTTGTTAGAACACCTAACAGATTGGCTCAACAATCTACAAATTTTTGAGAAAGGTGATGGATCATTACGTTTGTACTTGGAACCGCAGCCGTTGAACACATGTATTCGTCACCCAAATTTTTTTAATTCCTACTGTCGAGTCTATTAGTAGCCGACTCACTGACAAAACAATATTTTTAGCAGTTGGTGCTGGATGATGATAGTGCAGATTTGATTACATTTTTACTTTTTGTGCACGAACATTGAAAATATAACACAAAACGTGAGAAATTTGGCAGGAATAATTTTTTAAGGCAAAATTTGATATTTGATCAAAAAGTGATGGGATAGATATTTTAAAAGACAAAATTAGTTTATGAATTTCAAAAGCCGTAAACTCTTCAAAGATGCAACTATTTGATTGGACATTCTCTTTGCTTAAAGTTGTATCATATTGAGATTTAGTGTTATTGGATTCAGGAATATCCTGGAAAAAATATATCTTCTGAAAAATATTATTAAAGAAATTAGCAAATTAGCACAAATAAAGAAAAGGCAGTTGTGTTGTTATGGCTTATAATGATATTTGATAAAGGCTTACAATATTTCATTGCCGATATTATTGGCTAATTGGTTGCTAAAAAATAAAGATACTATGAAGAGGTATTTCAGCTTTAAGTTCTGAACATAGATTTTATAAGATTGTTTGAGATTCTGATTATTAGGGTATTCTTTAACACGCAAATAAATTTGGGTTTTCCATTTAATTTTATTCAATAAAGGAACAGTCATCCATTGTTTTAGGCACTTTGATTTATTATGCTGTTCGCTTTTATTGCAACTGCAATTAGATATATTATAAAACTGTAACGTTTTAAGAAAGAGAACAAAAGCAATAGATAAGTCATCTGTATTGTAAATACCCTCCCAGGACTCAAAGATGAATTCATCTTTCAGAGCTACAAAATCTATCTATTCGAAAGAGCTCTTGATAACAATAGATCCTTTTCTTAAAATATAATGATCAAGTTGGATACAAGATAGTTTGTAGTCCGTTATACTCAGATCATAAACTTCGGCTTTATAGCCTTTTATTTATTTTTTTTTTTATAATGAGCACGCGCTCAAGGGATTTGTGTACCATTAAAGTGTTTGCACACAGCGCGGGCGAAGGAAAGTTAGGGAGAAAGAAAAGAGATGTATCTACTGATGTACATTGTTTTTAAATATTTTCAAGTTGTAACGATCACACATACCGAGAATGGAAAGTTTTTCGGTTTCAACGATGTAAGAGCCATTCTTGGATAATGGCTGGGTATTTAAATTTCGCTTTAATTACAGCAGACAGCATTGAGTTTTGGAAGCATTAAATTCCACTCTGTTGATTGGTTATGCAGTTAATATCCGAATTTAATGTGAGTCACATACGCTGCCGTTCTCATTCTAAAGCCGAAGAGCAGGAACGTGAGACCAGGAGCGAATATGAGAAGCAGAGAGTACAGTCATCAGGAATATATGAGATAAGAAGTAGCAGACAAGAGATCATTAATGAAAATTAAAAAGACTGTCGGAGACAGAACGGAGTTCTGAGGCACACTAGAATTTATTTCGTGAATATTAAACGTTCGAAAAGATTAATTGAACAAAAGAGTCAACGATTCTAAAAGCACGCATTTTCGACAAAAGAGCCTGATGCCAAACTCTGTCAAATGATTTAGAAATATCAAGTGCAATTATCTTGCTTTCGTCAGGTTAATGTTAGGTTCCATTTTTCGGTGAGATATGCCATCAAAACACCAGTGGACCTGTTGGTCATTGAGAAGTTTTCGTGTTTCGAGATATTTCATGAGTTGACGGTTTATCAGTGTTCCAATGACCTTGGAAAGAAGGGACGTAAGTGCAATGGGTCTGTAGGAAGAGAGTGAAGAAGATTCCCCATTTAAAGAGTAGGATTAATGAAAAACCTTACGCAGTGGTTTTACCAGCGAGGAAGAATATTTCTTCAGAAAAAGGCGAGATATACCATCTGGACCAGCGGATTTGTGTATATTAAGATCTTTGAACACTCTACACGAGTGCGAAAGTTGGTTCGCCCCAATTAAGATTCGACACACTCAAGTGTAGGTGGGGACAAAGCAAAATCTGGAAGTGCTGAGCTAGCCGCAGTGTGCAGCAAGAAGATTGGCCTTTTCCAAAGAGCTGACAACTGGATTGCCATTGTAAATGTGCGTTTTGATGTAGGATGAGGAGGAATTTCTAATGTTTTTGACGAACGACCAACAATTTTTACTACCTTTGGAACATTTTAGTATTGTTTGCCTCAGTTTTTTCCAGTATTAGAATTACACACACTTTAGAAAGGTGTTGCAGTCATTCCTAGCTCCTTTGAACTTTTTTCGGTTTTCCTCCGTCGAGTTGGTCTTGTAGGACCGAAAAAACATTTCTCTAAACCTGACAGCCTATTTGCAGCCTGATTTGTAGCATGTTTTTTCTTTTGGTTTAATACTCTTCATCCGATGAGGGATAAAGAATCTCATTCCAAAGAGAATAATGCCTGGGATCATATCAGCAGCAGCATCCATGTCGTTATAGAGGAAATACAACAACCAGTTAAAATTCCTAAAATTCCGTATTGTCATACGGTTCCTTTAGAAATCTTTTCTCTAACTGCGTGGTAGGTATGCGAGAAATTAGCTGATATGACACAATGGTCATAGAGCCCAGAAGGGAGAGCACATCAACGTTGTACTTATCAGAGTGAGAGGTTAAAAATACGTCCAGGGTGTTGGCGGTATGACTGTCAACGTCTGGTATTAGCATGGGCTCATTTACATGCTGCGTCAAGTTGTTTTCCGCAGCGAAGATTTTAACACACCGTCCTTCGGGTGTTGTCTGTCCAGAATGTCAAAGCCACCAAGAATTGTGTATATTGAAATCACCCTCAATAACGATTTCAGTATAAGGATACAGAAATACAATTCTTTGAATGGAATCATACAGCGTATTAAACTCGTTAAAGTTAGAATTGCTGTCTTTCTGCTGCTTCTGTAAATAAAGCAGTAGTAAATAATGGAGATGGAATTTTAACGACATGAAATTGAATTCCGGATTGGAACAGGGACTACATTACGCACGTAAATTGTGAGACAGCGATGAGAAAAGAATAGTGGCACTAGTTCGCAACCAGGTAGCTTCCGATCAGAGTGATCTGAAAGCTGTGGGCGGGGATCTACTTGTGTTTCACTAAGTGCCAAAACTGCTAGTCTGTACTTGAAGACGTGGACGTATGCGGAAAACTGATTACTTTTTAGCTGGCGAATATTGGCTATATCCACTCTGAATTCCCGAGTCATCGTAAAAAAAAAGAACACAAAAACACAAACATCGACGAAACTTCACAGCTGTGACGCAAAAATTCAGAGTTAGTTTACCGAATCAAATTGCTGTAGGTGTTATGCCCTTACAACAATATGAAACAGTCCACCAATAAAATTCACACTCATAACCCGTTAACTGTCGGTTGTTACATACACTCAATCACTGCGCGTACCGTATGA
The DNA here is from genome assembly GCA_907269105.1 of Volucella inanis. Taxonomy (NCBI): domain Eukaryota; kingdom Metazoa; phylum Arthropoda; class Insecta; order Diptera; family Syrphidae; genus Volucella; species Volucella inanis. Next base: position 69,665,097 of record OU026154.1, on the reverse strand, counting down.
TACATACAGTAACGGCAGTGACCGAGTGCAAGCAACAATATTTCGACCAGGAGCGGAATAGTTGGGATACCCACACTGTGTAATATTTTTTATTTATTTTCTGTTTTTCACTGCACTGCACTATTTCTTTTTTTTTTTTGTTTTCTCACACCCGCGCAGTGGTTTAGTTTTGTTTTTGTGTTGTTTTTTACGCAGCGCATTTTTTTTTTTGCACAGCACACGAAAAAACGAGTGCTCTGGTTGATGTCTGCACTTGTCGGTGGTCGACTTGGTACCTTCCGATAATATTTCTACGATGAAGCCTTATAAAAATATGATCTAAGCACGAGAATTGACGGCTGGGTTGATTTAATAAAGATTTAAAACCAAAAGATGTTAAAATTGATAAGAAGCTGTCAGCATCTACAGAATCAGTTAGAGATACTAGGAATCCGAGAAAATCATCCAAAAAGACCATCACTGTACATTTATGTAATATATATATGCAAACAAAAAAGTAACTAATGACAGCGAGTTCGCAAAAAACTTTAACAACATCAGCACTATTCATATTGATTTTTTGAATTTCATGAATAATTAACTCGTTTTTGAAAAAGACAGTAACACCACCAGCCGCGTACAACTCATTACAGTTTGCTTTGAATTCATAATTGAATTGTCGACGTTAGATCTTAAAATAAATGTTTTGATGAACGATTAAAAAGATAAAATATGTTAATGTTCAAAGTTTGGATGGTCTATGCAAAAGCATTTGATAGATTAAAGATAGCATATACCAGGGTGAAAACGCTACTGCAAAGTACTCCTCCGCTTGGAAACAAAAAGGAAGGAGGATAGGGGATCAATTTTCGTATTGCAATTCAAATAATTTGGCTTGAGCGACTGCGGAAGTGTGGTGGAGAAGCACTTATTTCTTCGCCAAATGTGGTCGTTTTTTCTTCAAATCGGCCCAATAAATCGACGTAGTATGCTTCTGTGATTGTCTCCAAATAGTCAAAGTGGATCACACCTCGCGAGTCCTAACAAACGGTGTCCATAACCTTTTCGGCCCAAGGCACGGTCTTTGCCTTTTTTGGAGCACCCATTGTTTCGATTGTTCTTTGGCCTCTGGTGTGTACCAATGAATCCATGTCTGTAATAAATCTATTTTTCACCACCCGCCATGATGCAATGAAGAAAACTCTTCCTTTTTTACCGCTAGAGCAATTGTTCACAGGCGAAAAAATTACTCTCAATGTCCGTTGGCTTTAAATCATAAGGAACCCAAATTCCTTGTTTTTGAATCATTCCCAAAGCATGCAATCGCTTGGCGGGTAACTCCTAATGCTGAAGCAAAGTCTTCTTACGCCAGATCCAATCACGGAACAGCATCTCCGTAAACCTTTTGAAGTTCTCGATGCGCTTCAGCGGCCGTTTTCTTCAAATGAAGGAAGAAAATCAACACTTCCCGTATATGACGATCATTTGGCACAAAATCAGACACACGAGTATTCATACAACCAAAACAAAATCACTAATGTGTCAAAACGGTTTGTTTACCATATGTCTAAGCTTGTTTCATGACGTTTTGGGTATGTCAAAATCGATCAGCACTTACTGCTGGATACCTAATATTACTGCGTACCTTATATTATAATATTCAAGCATACAGGTGATCGGGTTTGTGATACAGATATTTTGGGGTCTAATTTATTGGTTTTTTTTAAAAATTTTATCAAATAAATCGTAGGGTGCTTAAAAAAGTTAATTTAAAGAAGTAGGTACCAATAATTATTTAGTTATAGCTTCTAGTATGTTAAATCTAAGGCAACTAAGCTGCTGAATGATATTGGATATCAAGCACATAAACTTATAATCCTCGATAAATAGTGAGTCAAGCATTCGAACTTGTTCACTTTTAATAATAATCGAGGTGAAATAATCACGCTTGCGTTTGTTCAATTAATGAAAAAATGATATTTATTGTTGAGCCAAATGGCTCTTTTATACTTATAATTAATTACAAATTAATGCTTCCCTAAACTACTCTACCATACTTAAACGATAAAATAATAACCGAACATGCATAATGCTACGGTGAGTCAGCAAGGTAGCAATCGTTGTCTCCAGCTATGCTGACGTTTGGTAAAAGATGTTATAGCTGAGCTGGGTGAGCGCGTGACTGTTGTAATCTTTATGCTGACTGTTGTTTGTTTATGTTGCTGGGTAAGGTGTTCATTGCAACCAATGTGTTTTTTAAAATTCTTCCCCGAGGGGGGTTGCATTCAACAGTATCCTCATATTTCACTGACAGCGTATTTTTCTCAAGGTTGCGGAACAGGTGTAGACTTTGAATTTGTCGTCATTCGGCTGCGTAGTTTGCAGATGATCATAATTCAGATGAAAATTGATAGTATCAGGGCCAGATAACTAATTAGATGGTGATGAATGCTGGGTCATGTAGTTCTGCGAATCCTTGGGTTTGTAGATCTGTACGAGTAAGTTGAGCTTGAAGAGCATTCAAAGACTCAAGCGAGGTGTTGTTTAATGATGGAGGAATTAATTTCAGTGCAGTTGGGGCTGGCGCCTGAGGAGAGGTTTCCAAAGCTGATGTAGGGCGAATGTAGATTGTTGGTCGTCATCTGATGCCCTTGGATAGCGATTAGATTCTCATCATGCAATCATCTTCGAGTAAGAGAATCTTAGAGCCAATAAGTTCAATTTGAGTTACTTCTGTTTTACATACAGCGGTTAATTGAACAGCTCGGGGAGTGCCAAATGTCCACTGGTTACTGTTGCTTAACTGTGTCCATATCATGTTGTGGTTTGGTTGTATCAGGTCGCATGATGGTACTGTTTTGTTGTTAAAAAGAATAAATTCACAGGTATATGCCTGGGAACCAGTGTGGTATTTTGCTTTTATGCTGACGCAAAAGAACTGTGTATCCTTCCCTTTGGTGCACTACTTTTGCGAAAGCAGAAGATGACTTTTGATGTTTATGATTTCTGCCCTTCCATTCGTTGCAAGTTGGCAGACACAATCATTAGTTGTATTGTCAATGACGTAAAAACTTGGAAGATCTTGGATCATTTGTGCAATGATCTACTTAGATTGGTTTTGAAGGGAGTTCATGCGTTTTCTGGTCTCCAATTGGTCCTGTTTCATGATGTTAGTCGTGGAGTCTATGATAGAAGACTGGTTCTTTAACATCGCCCATAAATGCGCCTCATTTCATTTTACTCGATTGACGGTTCGGGATATCTCTTCTGCCTCGTCGGAATCAAGAAGTCCAAACAAAGCATGTGCTATTGTATATTACCGACTATGTTGATAGCTGCTCGAGGAACTCGGCGTCTTGAAATTATATTGGTATCTGCCTTAATTCTATTTCTGGTGATGGTAAAGTGTGTTACTAGTGCAGAGCTTGCTGTCTTTTGTTGTAACTGGTTGCATATGTGTCGAAGTGCCGTTGTTCCATTATCGAATGCTTCTAACTCTAATTGCATGGGTACTAAATCGTAGTAAACAATGATTTTCCATTCAGTTGCAACTAAATTGGTCGATCCAATAGTTTCGAAATATATTCCTGGATTGTTAACTAGCGAGGCTAAACGATGAATTGGTCGTTTCCATATTCCTCATTTGGTTTTGACGTTGACTACTCGAACCATGTTGTTGTCACCTTTAAAGATTTGAAATACTCCTTCGATGGGCCATTGAAGTGTCGGTGTGTTGTGTTCTTTAATGATGACCATGTCGTCAATGTTGAAGTTATTCCTTTCCTGGTTCCATTTATGTCTATATTGAAGTTCATTCAAATACTCGGTTAACCATCGTTTCTAAAATTCATGTTTTAGTTGGCATATTGCCTTTCATCGGCTCAGCAGAGTAGTTTTTGTCGGGGCAGTGTCACCGTCTAGTTGAGCAACCAAGGGCTAACCAATTAGGTCATTTGGGTCGGATGAGAGTGGAGTGAGCGCTCTTGAATTTAAAATGGCTTCAATTTCGATGACTATAGTTTCCATTTCTTCGTGTGTTAACGATGCAGGTGAAACTGTGTTTGTTAGCAGATTTTTTGCCGATTTAACTGAAGCCTCCCGTAGGCCTCCAAAATGAGGAGCTCGAGGTTTGATGAATTTGAATGTTATTCCCTTCTCGCTGCTGGCCTTGATTATAACTTCCTTTGTTTCTGGTGCATGGAGAACATCGAGTAACTGATTTCTTGCTTCCACGAAGTTGGTTGCATTGTCACAATAATGAGCTTAAACTCTTCCGCGTCGGCTAATGAATCTTCTTAATGCCCCAATAAAGGCTTCTGTTGTTAAGTCAGTAAAGATCTCCAAATGTATACACTTAGTTGTGAAGCAACAGAAGACTGCTAAGTATACTTTTTTTTCTCTGATTTTGTAGTGCACCCACAGTGGGCCACAAAAGTCGACACATCACAAATGGTCTATTTGGCGTAACGCAATGTGTTGGAAGGTTCCCCATTATTTAATCATATTATGATTTGAATCATAGTATTGGTGCAATTAACGCAGTTGTGAACGGTGTGACGAGCTATGACCTTTCCCTTGATAGGCCAGAATTGTTGTCTTAGGATTGAGAGCAATGTCTGTGGCCCACAATGCTTTATTTTAAACAGCATTTTGGTAATGGATTCATTGTACGGCATCAGTATGGGGTGTTTTGCGTCGAAGGAAATAGGTGTGGCTTCTAATCGGCCTCCGATTCGTAGAATGCTTTTTTCGTGTAAAAATGGTGCTAGAGTAATCAGTGCTTTGAATCTGCATAGGTCCTTGTGACTCATGAGGTCTTGGATTTCTTTGCCAAACTCCTATGTCTGTATTTGCTTTATGATCACCGTAAGGGCCTCGTTGAGTTCCGTAGGTGATAGTGCTGTCTGATTTGCTGGATCGTTGTCTCTTTTTCTGGCTTTTATGATAAATCGGAGCACATAGCCAATTGTGTGATGTAGAAACTTGAAGAAGTTTCGATAATTTGTATCAACGCTACAGCCACTATGTGTTTTCACTTTCTTTCCTAATCGAAATGTGGATCTAGTTCTTTTATGAATGGTCGGGGCCATGCTGGTTCGTTCCTATGCAAGAAGTATGTTCCATAAAGCCACATACTGCATGACACGAAGCTGTATATGATATATGCTGGATTTCCCTTGGGCGGGACGTGACGCCATTGGGCTACCAAGGATACTTCCTGTATTTTCGCCACAAACGTGTGGAGAATTGTTGTTGAATTCATTCATGACAGTACGATTTGCGAATCTGTAATCTGTAATCTGTAATCTGTAATCTGTAATCTGTAATCTGTCATCTTAAAGTATTTGTGCCTCAGCTGGATGTGTAAACTTATTTTGTGTTGCTAAGTGTTGTAAGCATTTGGTAGCCAGGTATGGTGCTGATGATGTGCCGTATGTTTTGGTTTTCAGTTTGAAGTACTTAAGCTCCTCTGTTCTCTAAATGATGAGCTGATACATTTGATCTTCTTCGTGCATGATTATTTGCCTGAACATCTTCACGATATCGGCCGTAAAGACATACTTGTGCAGGCAAAAGCGAAGGGGTATGGACAATAGCTCACTTTGTACTGTAGGTCCAATGTGAAGAATGTCGTTGAGCGCAAGCCACGATGACGTTTTTACGAATGCATCAAAAACCACGCTTAGTTTTGTTGTACTACTAACTGGTTTCAAGATGCAATGGTATGGAATGAAGAAATGTGGTCCCTTTATAGCTTCTTTTTTGATCTCTTCCATATGCTGGAGGGACTCATATTCGTTTATGAGCTTGAAATAATCTTCTCCAAGCTTCGGGTTTTTGTAGAGTCGTCTTTCCAAGGATAGAAAACGATTTAAGGCTGTTTGTTTTGAGTCACCTAAGGCTGCCCCATTTTCACGAAACGCTAGTCTGATGATAAAGTGATTGGTTTCTGATTTAAAGGCATTTTAAGTGAAGTTTGTTTCGCAATACCTTTCCGCAGTTGTTAACTACGGACGACTTCAAAGTCGTCAACCTTTCAGAATCTTTCGATCAGTTCGTTTGTGGAGTCTTCCTCGCAGAATATTCCACAGGTTGTTAAGTTAGGTCTTCAATTTTTCCAGCTACGATCCAACCTAGTACAATGTTTTGGAGGATAAGCATTTGTATCTTTTTGTATCTTTTCTGGTCGCATGAGCTTATAATAAAATTCTGCTCCAAGTAGGACATCAATTTTGTCTGATCGGTTGAAATTTGGGTCAGCTAACTTGATGTTTTTGGGTATGATCCAGGTGGTAGTGTCCAGGTTTTGTGTGGGTTGAGGTGAAAAGATGCTTGGGATTATGAACGCTTCTATTCTGCAATCCAAATTTCCGCTTGTTGATCGTAGTTCAAAGTTGACTCGTTGATTTGAGCTTCGTGTTCTCCTGCCAATGTCTTCGATGCAGAGAGAGGATGATGTTGGTGACAAATATAAACGTTTGATAAATCTCTCAGTTATTAGATTTATCTGAGAGTCGGAATCCAGCATAGCGCGGGCCTCACAGCCTTGTCTGTTGTTTGCCGTGAGTGAGACCCTTGCCGTGGCTAGAAGCACGTAACTTTGCTTGTTGTTTACTTGCTGAATCGTGGCTTTAGTTGTCGGAGCGCTCCTTTCTTCCGACTGCGTCGTTGTGGTTGTTCATTCTAAATGCAACAAGGTATTGTGCTTCCTAGAGTATTTCGTACAACATCGGGCAGAACATGTTTTTACAGTGTGGTCTGTTCTGAAGCAATTAACGCAAATTCGTTGTTTTTGGATCTATTTGAGCCGTTCCGCTGCTGACATCTTTTAAAATTCTTCGCAATAGTATATCGGGTGGTCTCTTATTCCACATACCTTGCAGCCTTCGACTTTGGAGGTGCCTACGGTTGTCACTTTTCTAGCCCTGTTCTTTCTCCCAACAGCCCAACGTCTCGTCTCATCGGGGTTTTAAAAACCTTAAGAACTCATCTGTTATCTGCAGACTGCAATAGAACTTGATTCCTTAGAACCTCTGCCTCCAATTTGGAATACAACTCCATATTGTACCTTTTTGCTACTGAGTCGTCTACTGTTTCCCAAATTGAGTAATGAAGTTCCTCAATTTGACTCCACAGTTTGGTTATGCCTGTAGACATTGGATTAGCGCTTCTTCCTTAGTTGTTCATTGGATGATGAGGACTAAACAATTCATCATGGCCTTCTGTCTTCTTTGAAGTACATCGCAGTTTTGATTCTGCTTTTGAGGATGTTTTTTGATGATTGGGGCGAGATTGTGTCTCGTCTGGCTTTGTTGTCGGATCTTTCCCGATAACCATCCTTTTCGTCGTTCCTGAACTTTATTTGTGCCAACGACTTACTGTACTTGTATAGCTGTTTAATCTTATTGTAATAATCAGATAAAAAGTTTCCTTCTTCTAGTGGCATTGCCTAGCGTCGGTCGCTTCGAATTTTTCCCATATGGCATCCAATCGATCCAATCTGGAAGTGAAGTACTCTTCCGCTGTTTTCCGGGTTGGAGAATCCTTAGTGAAATTTCTCACTTTCTGTTGGATTTCTTCTCCCAATGCTCTTTGACTCGTAGTCAATTGCTCCAGGTTGATTTTGGTCTTCTTCGTTCGACATCACAAAAAAGTTTTAATGATATTGGATATCAATCACATAAACTTGTTAACTTGATGAAAAGTGAGCCAATCACTTGAACTTGTTCACTGGTAATAATAATCGAGGTGAAATAATCACGCTTGCGTGAAAGAATGATATTTATTGCTGGGCCGAATGCCTCTTTTATACTCATAATTAATTACAAATAAATGTTTCCCTAAACTAATCTACTTAAACGACAAAATAATAACCGAACATTCATAATATTATGGTGATTCAGCAAGGTAGCTATTGTTGTCCCCAGCTATGATGACGTTTGGTAAAAGATGTTATAGCTGATCTGGGTGGCCGCGTGACTGTTGTTCCCCTTACGCTGACTGTTGTTTGTTTATGTTGCTGTATAAGGTGTTCATTGCATCCAATATGTTTCTTAACACAAGCTAAGTTCGTCTAATAGCCAATTGATTAAAAGTTAATTCATAGTTTAACACATCCATGATTAAATTTTTGATATAGGTATTGGTCTTCAAGCACAACTTTTTTTATTTTGCTGAATAATTTTTTTGAAAATTGTATTTATCTCTATAATGCCCAATATGACAATTTCAATTTTATTGTCAAAGCAACACCATACAAAAGAATATCAAATGTAGCGAAAATTAAGGGTATCAAAAAAAAAAAAGGGAAATATACCAGAATATGATTATACGAGGAATACAATAATTAAACAATATTGCTGACTGTCTATTAGTTTTTCGGCTGCCCTCAATAAATGTCCCCATACTGTACATCTATCTATTGGTAGTCGTGCAATGATTTTAGAATTCGCTGGTACATTATACATATTAAAATAAGGAGGGATAATAGAGTATCCAGAAATTTTTCCTCTAGATTTACATTGGTTTCAAGTAGATTTAGTGCTTCTAGGCCTATAAGGCCATCGAAGTAATTATGGAATTTAAAGTTTTTTGGTTATATTAAATTCTGAAAATGCTTCGAGTGAATTATGTTTTTTAAGTGTGTGTTTATTTAATATTGTATTTATTATAATAGGCTCAATGGCTTGCTACGTTTCAGGATTTCTGTGTTCAGGATTGATGAAATTTGTTGAATCTCCTGTATCAATTAATAATTTAAGTTTTTCCCTAAAGAGGCTGAGATATTGTATGGTAATATTTTTGAGCTATGTTTGGTTAACTCAATAAATCCTATTTGTTCTCTGAGGAAGGTTTTTAAAAAATTCCGCCATCGACCTCATTTGATGCATTTATAAATTCATTTAAGTCATTGTTTTCTGATCCAGTGTTCTGTTGAGGGATGGGTTTTTCGTTAATGTAATGTTGTTGACTTCTCTTATAATATAATTCTGGTACGGCTTTGGTGGGTTGTTATTAGGCCTATTAGTACTAGATTGTCGAACCACCTTGGTGTAGGTGGAGGCTGGGAACTTATTTCCATTTGCATGGGTTCTTTTGTTTTAAATTGTGTAGCGTTTTGTTGGTATGTGTATGTGTATGTGTAAAGGAACATTTCTGTGAAGAGACTTGTTTTGTCCCTTATTACGTTTGGATTACATTCATGTATAAGAACGTGGAAGTTAGGTTAGGTTAGGTTAGGTGAGGGTGGCGGTTGGAAAACCATCCCACTTAAGCCATATGGCACATTGTACTGCCACACGGATCTATGATCCTCTTACTAATAGAACCAATTTGAGCTTATGATGAAGCGCAGGAGACTGTTGACGTCTGTATTTTTTAGATCGTTTAACTCGTTGTAGAACAAGGCTCCTAGGTGGAGTTTTCTTCTCTGGGAGAGAGCTGGACATGTACAGAGAAGGTGGGGATTTTCTCCTCTTCCTTTTCGTCCATGCAGCTTCTACAGAAATCGTCCCAGAAAGCGTCCAACTTTCTTGCATGCTTGCCTATATGACAGTGTCCAATGTTGATACCTACAATGACACTGAGATGTTTCCTATTTAGAAGACTCAGACTCTTAGGGCGATTCAGGTCCAGATTTGGCCAGATCTGTTTAGTCACTAGACATGTTGGCTCTTCCTCACTACTTACGTTTGAATCTGAAAAATAAGGTTTAAATCTACAGGCTTATGCTTTCTAAAATTCTTAAAATTTCTAATAATTAAATTTTTATTTTTGTTTTTGTAAGTGATTAGGGATATTGTAAAATATATGGTACGTTACCATGACTTACATGCAAACAGTAATTAATATTTTTGTTGTTGATGTTGACGTATAGTTTGGTGTTGGTAAGGTTTGGTAATGTGGTAGTTGGCGGGATGTGATAAAATTTTGTGCGGAGAGCTGGTGGATGGTTGGCGCCATGTGATAAGAAAAGCTCGGCACGCATTTTGTGTGGATATGGAGAGCGTGTGATTAATTAGTGGGTATTTTGCGGTGAAGAGGGGGGTTTTGAAAGGAGGGTTTGTATCGTGCGTGCGTGCGGAGTGTGTTGTGGAGGGTTTTGAGAAGGTGGTTTGAGAGGAGGTTTGAGAGGGAGGTTGAATGTTATCACAGTGTTTTGTAGCAACAATATTATATATGTACAATATTACCAAACAATAATGCAAGAAAAACGAATAATCGTTTTTCAAGTACTTGTCCTTTTGGTGATATAGAAGTTTTGAGAAGAGAGAAAATTATTAATTCCGAAGCGCAAAGGCCTAAGATGCGAACAATATGAACGACAACAACAACAACCGAACTTGAAGCAATTAAGAAAAATGCACAATGTGTATAAAATAACTGAAATGTTAATGCTAATCATCGGACTGAATTTTGAAATGTATAAAAGGGTATATAATTATAAAAGATGAAGTTAACATTATGAACTTGAACTTTATTTAAAGGGTTTAAAACCGTTTGCAGTTGTGTCATTGATGCAAAATAACATGAGAGAATTAAGAGGTGACAGCGTTTAATGATTATTCATGAGGAAGATCGAAAAAATATTAATTCACAGTTATTTTATCCTAATCTTAAAGTAAAATAATGCAATCAATATATTTATTAATATATATTAAATAAGTTCTTCATTTTATTTCATTTAGGTGAAAACATTTAGTTTAAGCTGATCTATAATGGAAGAAAAAATGATAGCTACATATTTCATTTTGTTAGTACTTATCGGCGTAACTTTTTCGGTGCCAACACCATTAGTTAACCTTATTGATGCTTCTAAATCAAACATCGAATTTGAGATTATTTTACCAAATCATGATCGGGTACAAATTGATTTGTCATTGGTACTTTTAATGCATCAGAACTATTCAAGTTTGAATTTATCAAGTTAAATTACCAAAACAACAACTTTGTCACCCAACACCAACAAAGATGATGTATTAACTAACCCTGAAGGTTCAGAGTGTGGAGAAAATTATTGAAACGTGCAGGCAAGATCTAATACAAAAGGAAATAAACATTGCCGGGTATATTGAGATTCAGCATATCTTTTATAGACATTCCAAACTGGAATTTTTCTTATGATAGCAATTTCAAGAAAAAGTCCCTGGTCATTATATGTTTCGAGTATCGAGAATACGAGTCAGAAAGAATTTTAGGTATCTAGTGGTGTATTAGAACACGTTACAAAGTTTGACACAAATTATAAATGGAATTAATATACTGGATTTTAGGAGAACAAAACAAACATACCATATGCAGATATCATAAAAAATAATGAATAAAAATAAAAATAAATTTCTTAATTGTGTTTTATTAATCATACTGGGGAAAATATATTAATTTAAGAGATTTCTTTTATTTATCCATGAATTGTGTTCTCGTGGAAAACCAAGCTATTTCACATATACTTGGTATATGTGTTTGCAATACTTTTTCCACAAGGAATATATTAGGGTTTTGAATTTTTAGCAGTTTCATCTCATATAAACCACCTTGATTGTGGCGAACTTAGAAATCATTCAGGAAATAACACATGGGCTGAAAAGTCAGTGCCGTTTTATAGTAAAACACAAAATTTTTGCAAAATTCAACTTTATTTATTAATATAGTTGCCTTCGAGGGCGATACACTGATTGAAACGATTTTTCAATCTTTCGATACCAGTTTTGTAGTACGATTTCGGTTTAGCCTCAAAATAAGCCTCTGTTTCTGCGATTACTTCTTCCTCGGTCTTAAATCTCTTTCCCGCGAGCATTCTTTTGAGGTCTGCGAACAGGAAATAGTCACTGTGGGCCAAATCTGGAGAATGGGGTGGGTGGGGAAGCATTTCATAGCCGAATTCATTCAGTTTTGCCATCGTTTTCATCGACTTGTGACACGGTGCATTGTCTTGATGAAACAGCACTTTCTTTTTCTTCAAATGCGACCGTTTTTCTGCAATTTCTTCCTTCAAACGCTCCAACAACGCAATTTAATAGTCGCTGTTGATAGTTTGCCCCTTTTGGAGATAGTCGATGAAAATTATTCCATGTGTATCCCAACTGGGATCAACAGCCGACTGTTGAGTTTTTGGTCGTTTTGGACGAGGTTCGTCGCATGCTCGCCACTCAGCTGACTGCCAACTTGACTCTGATGTGAAGTGATGGAGCCAAGTTTCATCCATTGTCACATACCGACGCAAAAATTTTGCTTTATTGCGGTTGAACAGCTTTAAACACTACTCTGAATCATCAACACGTTGTTGTTTTTGGTCGACTGTGAGCAAACGCGGCACCCACTATGAACAGAGCTTTCGCATCTCCAAATATTCGTGTATGATATATTCAACACGCTCTTTTGATATCTTCAGAGCCTCAGCTATCTCGATCAACTTCACTTTACGGTCATTCGTAATCATTTTATGGACTTTTTTGATGTTTTCATCTAAAACAGCCTCTTTTGGACGTCCACTGCGTGCATCATCTTCGGTGCTTGTATGACCACTTTTAAATTTTTCAATTCACTTCCAAATGGTTCGTTCGGCTGGTGCAGAGTCCGGGTAACATTTATCAAGCCATTTCTTTGCATCGGCTGCATTTTTTCCCACTTAAAAAACAATGATAAATCAACACACGAAATTGCTTTGAATCCATTTTTTTCACAATAACAAAAGTTGCTTCACTCACAACGCTATATCTCGAGAACTAATCGTCCGACAGCTGTCAAATTTATACACGTATTTTTTTAAGGTTGGTACTAACTGAAAATAGTATGGATTTAATTCAAGTGGTGCTCTCTCTTAGAAGGAGAGGACTTTTCAGGCCACGTTTTATATTAATCACCATTCATTCATCACCATTCCACTACATTGGAAAATTGGATTCATGGAATTTCAAGAAGTAAAAGAATTTCTTCGAGAACAAATAGAAAATAGCAGTTTATGTTAAAGGGATAAGAAAAATCCAATGGTTGAAGGAATTAATTCAAGACCTTAATATTTCCATCATGAATATTGAATAAACTAGTTGCCCCAGCATTAAAGAATTGAAGCGGCGTTTTTCTAATGAGAAAGATGCTTATCTCATAGCAAATGTAACGCATAGCAAAATTTTCATCTAAAGCATAAATTCTTAAGCTCAATAACTTAATGAATATGTTAAAGGTACAAATATTAATAGCAACAAGAGCTTTATGTTGAAAGAAGTTGCTTATCTGTTAAAATATTCTAGAGCTAAAAAAAACAAGCAAACATTTTATTTTCCTATTTTTTACATATCTATAACCTGTTCATTGTATTTCAACGTTTTATTCTTTTAAAACCGTATGGTAAAAAACTAAAAAACAAAAAACCTACGTTTTTCTGCCTTGGGCTTGTAGGTTTTCATTTCTGGAATAGTGATATACAACGACCATATAAGTTCTGATATGCCATTCAATCAGTTTCGAGAATTGTGTTTAAGTAGCTGGAAAGATTTATATGGGTTCTTGATCATTAAGAAAGAAAGCTATAAAGAAAGGTCGATTTAATAGATAATTTAAAGAGATGGTGATTTTGGGAGAGTGTTCACTTATTGAATTGCTGTTTAAGTGAATAAATCAGTTGGAACAGCCCTGATAGAAATAGCACTGATATGAACAGTCCTAATAGGAGCAGCCTTGTTAGAAACTGGTCAGAAGGAACAACTCTGTTAGAAGCTCAGGTGGCTGGAACGATTTATATTGGTTATTGATCATTAGTAAAGATTTCTCTATAAATAAAAGCCGATTTAATAGATCATTTAAAGAGATAGTCATTTTGTGAGAGTGTTCACATATTGAACCGTTATTTAAATGAATACATCAGTTTGGAACAGCTCTGATAGAAACAGACCTGTTAGCAATTGGTTAATTGATATCCTCTTGAGAATTGTGCTCAAATTGCTTGAAAGATTTATATAGTTTCTTGATCATTAGCAACGATTTCGCTATAAATAAAGTTCGATTTAATAGATCATTTTAAAAGATGGTGATTTTGGGAGAGTGTTCACAAATTGAACCGCTGTTTAAAGAAATCCATCAGCTGGAACCGGGCTAATAGTAACACACCCTGTTAGAAATAGCCCCAATAGAAACGGCCCTGATAGGAATAGCCCTGATAGGAAAAGTCCTGTTAGAAACGGATCAGCTAATATCCTCCTCATATCTCGATTTATTTTGAAAGTAAATATGAATGTTAATCCACATATACTAAATAAAATTATTAAAGCTATAAAAGACTTACAAAGAAAGTACATGCTACCTAAAACTTGTAAAATGATATTGGGTCTATAACTTATTTGCGGTTTGCTAAGAAATGGCGTAACTTGTATTATTCCATTGTTATTATTCAATTGGAACATGCGTTGGAAGTTACTGTCATTGTACATCATTTCAGTATATGTCATTCATTTGAAGCGTAAACAGCAACAATTTTTTTTCACTCAAATATGTCGAACTTTGTGCCTGAAAAAGTGTTTTTGCTGGGATTTCTTCTTCATTACTTTAATATGAAGAAAACTGCTGCTGAAAGTCATCGTATTTTGGTGGAAGTTTATGGTGAATATGCGCTAGCTGAGCGAACGTGCCAAAAGTGGTTTGCACGATTTAAAAGTGGTGATTTTGGCTTGGAAGACGATGAACGTCCTGGGCAGCCAAAAAAGTTTGAAGATGAAGAACTGGAAGCATAACTCTATGAAGATTGTTGCCAAACACAAGAAGAGCTCGCAGAATCTTTGGCTGTCACTCAAGCAGCCATTTCGAAACGTTTAAAAGCAGCTGTATATATCCAAAAGCAAGGAAATTGGGTTCCACATGAACTCAAGCCGAGAGACGTCGAAAGGCGGTTTTGCATGTCCGAAATGCTGCTAGAACGCCACAAAAGGAAGTTATTTTTGCATCGGATTGTTACTGGTGATGAAAAATGGATCCATTACGACAACCCCAAGTGCAAAAAATCATATGTGAAACCCTGCCAACCAGCCAAATCAACGGCAAAGCCGAATATCCATGGCGCGAAGGTAATGCTCTGTATTTGGTGGGATCAGATGGGTGTGCTGTATTATGAGCTGCTAAAACCGAGTGAAATCATCAGTGGACAACGCTACCGAACACAATTAATCCGTTTGAAGAGAGCAGTAGCCGAAAAACGCCCGAAATATGCGACCAGACACGAGGCCTCACGTTGCTATTCCGGTTAAGAACTATTTGGAAAACAGTAGACCGAAAGTCTTACCCCACCCGCCTTTTAACCCAGACCTTGCCCCTTCTGACTACCATTTATTCCGGTCGATGCAGAACGCCCTCACTGAAATACGGTTCACATCAAAGCAGAATATCAAAAATTGGCTTGATTCATTCTTGACTACCACTACAATAATACTATTGTACATTTTTTTCTTAAATGAACGTTCAAATTTTGAAAAAAAAACCGCACGAATTAAAATATATACCCAATATATCCAACATTATGAGGTTGGTTTTCCTGGCGCTGGCGGCTTAGAACTTGCTACTCCATTAGTAAGCATCTGTAAGTTGCCTCTGGCCTCAAAACCTCTTTAACGAGATTTTAAATTTTTTAAACAATTTTAAACTGGAAGAAAGAGGAGTTACAGTAGCAAGTTCTAAACCGCCAGCGCGTGGAAAACCAACATTTCAGAATTGATTTCTTCGATTTTCTTTTTAAGTTTCTCGAGGTCATTATAGAAAAGCTTTATAAACTTGTTAAGTAAATTAATCGTGTTCAAATTTTGCATGTCGGAATATTTACGCTGTCCTTTCTCATGTTTTTCAAGTTTTATCCAAAGCTAGGAGACATTTTTTTAAATTCATTTACTTTCCAAATATCGACATACTTTTTCGTTGCAATATCGTCCAAATCATAGGGTTCCTTAATGTTTTTAATTGCTTTCGGTTTCCCATAAAAATATTCATTTAAATGTAATTTTAAGGACGTCATAGTTTCATCGATAACGCTGTTAAAGCTACTATTAATATACTCGCGCACAACGATCAGTGCATTATTTAGAGAGTCAATACTATCGTCTATGTATTTGTTGTCGATTGCCTGATGTGGAGCACTTGGTTTTCCCACATTGTTAAGACTTCGATATCAAAATCACCAGAGGGTAATACTTTAAATCCTTCCCAGGAGGACCTTGAGGTTCAGCTATTACACACGATAGTTACTTTGCACTTCGCCCGAAATTGTCGACACTCATTTTACATATAACAGCTAATCAGCTATTCTTCTGTTTTAATATATGATATTTGCTTCGCGTTGTTCCTCTACAATAGAGTTTATTTCATTTGTGAAGTGATTATTACTTACGCTTTTGATGCAATCAAAAGTCGTAATTTGTCTACAAGTTCGTTTGGGTTATCCCGGTACACATAACCGATAGGGGTGCTAGAGTATATCGTATCAGTTGCACTTAAATAAAACTTACCAACTTTGCTTTTCAGATTTTGGAGTGGATTTTTAATTAAGGGTTGAATAATTTGTTATTGCTTTTACCTATGATACCCCTCACTTGTGAGCTACTAACAATTAACCTATACAACCCATCTGTTCTGCTGCAAATTTCATCATCGATAACAAAGTTATTGTTTTCGTTAATATGAAAATATGATCTACCCAAATTCGCAGAATTTAATTTTATATAAAAATACGGACCATAGGCTTTGCCATCATTTTCATTTGATGGATTCACACCAATGATTTTGCTATCACTATCTGTAGTAGTAGGTGTTCTAAATAAAATTTCTTCTCCCGAGGAAGTTAGCATAGGGAATGAGGTCTTGAAACTCTGTTCAGTTTGAGTTTTTTCTTTAGGAGTCCTTTGAAATTTTAATCGTCGTCTAGATTATTCTACATTTCTTACTATATTATTATTTGAACCACTAGTGATTTTAATATTTTTTACAATATCTTTTATCGGTTCAATCATTGGTTGGAAAGTATCTTCCTTTATCATATTAAAAGTTTTAAGGAGCATGTACTTTTTTTGTAAGTCTTTTCTAGCTTTGATGATTTTATTTAGTATTTGTGGATTAACATTTATATTTGCTTTCAAAATAAATCGATATATGAGGAGGATATTAACTGATAATTTTCTAACAGGTCTGTTCCTATCAGGACTATTTCTATTAGTGCTATTTCTAACAAGGTCTGTTACTATCAAATCGGTTCCAGCTGATGTATTCCTCTAAACAACGGTTCAAT
This sequence comes from Volucella inanis, assembly GCA_907269105.1. NCBI lineage: Eukaryota > Metazoa > Arthropoda > Insecta > Diptera > Syrphidae > Volucella > Volucella inanis. Next base: position 69,647,858 of record OU026154.1, on the reverse strand, counting down.
AACTGAACACTCTCCCTAAATCACCATCTTTTTAAATGACCTATTAAATCGATCTTTTTTTATAGCAAATCTTTGTTAATGATCAGGAACTCATATGAACTCGAGCACAATTCTCGAGAGGCTATTAACTGACCAGTTTCTAACAGGGCTCTTCCTATTAGAGCTGTTGTTGTTCCTATCAGGGCTGTTCCTAGTGGAAAAAAGTATTGCAAACATTAGGAGTCCAAGTATATGTGAAATGACTTGGTATTCCACGCAAACACAATTCATGGATAAATAAAATAAATCTCTTAAATTAATATATTTTCTCCAGAATAATTAATAAAACACAATTATTTTTTAAGATATCTGCGTATGGTATGTTTGTTTTGCTCTCCTAAAATCCAGTAGTTCATAATTCCATTTATAATCTGTGTCAAACTTTGTAACGTGTTCTAATACACCACTAGATACCTAAAATTCTTTCTGACTCGTATTCTCGATACTAGAAATATCTAATGACCAGGGACTTTTTTTTGAAATTGCTGTCATAAGAAAAATTTCAGTTTAGAATGTCGATAAGAGATATGCTGAATCTCAATATACCCGGCAATGTTTATTTCCTTCGGTATTAGATCTTGTCTCCACGCTTCAATACCTTTCTCCACACCCACGTATTCTTAACCTTCAGGGCTAGTTAATACATCATCTTTGTTGGTTTTTTTGTGACAAAGTTGTTGTTTTGTTAGTATTACTTGATAAATTCAAACTTGAATAGTTCTGATGCATTAAAAGTACCAATGACAAATCAATTTGTACCCGATCATGATTTGGTAAAATAATCTCAAACTCGATGTTTGATTTAGAATCATCATTAAGATTAACTAATGGTGTTGGCGACGAAAAAGTTACCCCGATAAGTATTAACAAAATGAAATATGTAGCTACCATTTTTCCTTCTCTTATAGATCTGCTTAAACTGAACCCTTTCACCTTAATGAAGTATTATGAAGAACTAATTTAATATATATTATAAATCTATTGAATACATTATATTCCTTTAAAGTTTTTTCTGTGAAATAATATTTTTTCAATCTTTCTCATGATTAATCATTAAAGGCTCGCACCAAATCATATTATTTTGCATCAATAGCACAACTGTAAAGTTTTTTAAACCCTTTAAATAAAGCTTTCAAGGGTTCTTTTATTTCAAATCTGTAAATCTACCTCTCTATATCTTCTTTTATACATTTTATACATTTCAAATTTCTGTAAGAGGATTTGCGTTAGCATTTTCGTTTTTGACAACATGTTGTGCATCTTTCTCAATTGCTTCAAGTACTGTTGTTATTTCTCGTGTTGTTCGCATCTTAGGCCTTTGCGCTTCGGAAGTAATAATCTTCTCTCTTCTATATCGCCAAAAAGATAAGTACTTGAAAAACAATCAATCTTTTTTCTTGCATTACCGTTTGATAATATTGTACCAATTAAAGTTTTCTCCCCCCCATACACTGCTAGCTCAACATGTTGAAATACCTGAAAGCTAAATACCTAAGAAAGAATTCCCATTATCAGGTATCGCATACAAATCAAACAATGATCTATTGAATGTTATGCCAGAAAACATTATTTCCATCCAACCCCTTTCACAAATGCAAAATTTTTTACCTTAGGGCAATGATTCACACCAGAACATTTTATATATATATGTGTGTGTGCAGTATTTGTTGATATATATCTTCCTCATCTTTGCAAACCTATTAAGACTAACAAATAATGTTCAATGCTTTGACTTTTAATTCATCATCTGTCGCTCTCTCCCTCTCTCTCTCTCTTTCTCTTACCCTCCTCATAATCACTGTGCAATCAATACCCAGTACTAACTTCATAGATCATAAAAAGAATTTCTGGTACCTCGAAAACCATTCACTTCTCACCGTCAACCCCACCCCCCGTCCGCGATTCGCACATTTTACTATAAGTTCCTCAAAACAATGTGGTCAGCAAGATAAAAGAAAGAACAAAATTCTTTCAACACTTTTATCACCTCCTAGTTGTCCAACAACGGAGAATTCCATAGACAATTTATACTCGAAAAGATAAACTACAACATTATTTTTATTTCTAACATTTTAAGCACTTGTTGCTACAAAACACTGTGATAACATTCAACCCCCCCCCCCCCCCTCCCCCACAATACTGGAATTCTTGCAATATCGACTGCGCCAGCTATGGTGTAAACCTTTGCGGAGTTTAAAAAAATAATTAAAATATATTATTCCTTTGGGCATTACTTTCCCATTCCTTATTTCAAATTGCAACTTTTTAAAGTTTTCTTAGGTTTTTATTAGAATATGGTATAATGTTAACGTAATCAAAAAGGAACACACGAAAGTTTAATAATACAAAAATACTGAAAGAATATATGAGAAAAATTACAAAGGCTTAGAATTATGATTTGAGGAATGCTTGTGGGAATAGAACAAAACGATTAATTTTACATATGGGAATATAGACCAAGAACATTCATTGGTGTAACAAGATCAGCAGTGGTGTTGGTTTTTGTTGTAACACCCGATGAGTTGACGACAGCGATGGCAGTGACATCGTAATCGATGGTAAGAGCAGGTGTAGAGATGATGGTGATAGGAACAATAGCAGCGTCTGTGGAATGAAAAGCAGCGGACAGCGGAGAGATGATTCCTGATCTACGATAAAGAGATGTACATGAAGGGCAGCGGAATGGAAGTCGGAATCCATTCCTTTAAGGACCTCTTAATCTGGGGTTTCTGCGGATACCAAAAAGACTTGGTGAAAATTTACGATCGTGGGACAACACTAACAGCCACTTACTTCTCGAAATATAGTCGGACACCTACATGGAGGTGAAATAGCAATTCCTTAAAATATAAAATCACAAGCAAATCGGTAAATTTAGATATTAAGTTTTTAATTGTTAAAATTCATGATGGTTGCTCAAAATGCTTGATTGCTTTGTTATGGATGAATCCCCGAAACAGTTACGTTGTCCAGGTTTAAAGATAACTCTCTGGGATTAATCTGTCCCAGATAAGGGTACCTTTGCCAGGTAGCCCTTAGTTGCAGTCACACTTCGGCGAAAGAAGTTGAGCTCAGCGTGATTTTTACGGAATCACGAAACTTTGCGTTAAGAAAAAATAAGTTATGCAAAAAAGAAAAATTTTCCCCAAATCAGCAAAAAAAAAAACGAAATTGAATTAATGAGGTATTCTAGTCTAGAAGCAAGGATTTTTGTGATCTTTTTACAATCAATTTTTTTATCATTTATTTATTGATATTTTAAAATTAAATAAAAAATGTAACTGAAAAAAAAAACTCAAAATTCACAGTTTGAGCTGGTAAAGTAAGGTGCCCAAAAACGGGTGTTCTGGCGTACATGATTTCAACTCTTAAGGTCATCTAAAACAAAAAAGCCGAACAGATTCTTCATTAGTATAGATGCCGCTATAGCAGCATGTTTTTTTTTAACAATTCCGAATTTTTTAAAAATTATAAAATTAAAAATTTTGATCTGAGCGTGCGTGAGGCGATAGAGGAAAGAACATTTACACCAAATTTTAAATAAATCGGTTCATTAGAACTTAAGATATCATGCACACTAACTCGAAAAAATATTTTCGAGAAAAGCGCATTTAAAGTCATTTGTGTGACGCCACGACACAAGAATGACTGTAACTCATAAAATTATTGAAATGTTTAAGGCATATTCTTGAATGCCCAAACTTTGAAAATATGAAAAAAAATTTTTTCGATTTTTTCAAATTTGTAGATTAGAATACCTCTTTAATTTAAAAAAATTCTTTTCCACAAAACTAGGTTAGAATTATAGGAACAGCCGTCGGTGAAATGAATCGCTTTTTTCAGGTTCCCGAACAGAAACGCCATATTTTACTGGTCGCGAGTTTCGCATTTTCCTACCGCGGCCTACCGGAGTCTTTCTTTCACTTTTGGGTCCACTAAAATTAACTCCCGAGTCGACTTTTTCCTTCACAATTTAACAAAAGAAATATTGCGTTTCGCAAAACCAAAATAAAAATCGCACACTAAAACTATGTTGACCGTCGCTAAATGCTGGTTGTCACCAAAATAACTTACTTCCCACAAGCTCCCGCCAGATTCACATACACATTTGAACACACGTTCACACATACATTCATTTGGCTATAGCAGACCCAACATACGGGGTTATTAGCTGCAACATTAGCAAGTTTTGCTTGTGTCCACCCGTGTACAACTATGCCTCTCGAATATTCCATTCTTCGCATTCATATTAAACTCCTCAGTCTTGGAGTTCGCTCGTGCTTCCAGTCATCACTGAGAAGTGCACTGAGAGAATCTATGGAAGTTTGTGGATCGTAGCTATACCTAATTATGATATTTCTTCTGGCACTGGTTTTTTTTGGTATATTTCCGAAAAGCAGTGTGCAGTGCAGTCAAATTAATCAATTTTTTGTAAAACAAAATAAACGCGAAAGAGAAAGGAAACTCGATCGAGTGTTGGAACGAAAGAAAGGATGTGTGTATAAGGGATTATACCCCGATTCAGTCATCCTTAAAAGCTAGGTATAAGTTTGTGCCACTTTTTCCGCGGGTCTGTAGCTACTCCGGTGGATCGGCGTTCAGATTTAGGAGAATGGGGACTGACCAATGGTGTGTTTCTTCTTGCAAGTATCTATTTGTATGTGCGTTTATTTGTTCCCTCGTTGGAGGCTGTCTTAATTCTTGGCCGTCTACTTACGTGCCTCTGCTACTTCTTTGGTGCTCCATCGGTGGGATGCTAGCTTAAAAAGAGGCCGTCGTTCCTTCACCCATCGAACCTGACTTTTATAGTTGAGGTGAAATTGAAGTATGTTTTATTATATTTTCCGTCCGGCTGCACACTACTGTTGCTGCTTCTTTGAGGTGTAACTATAAAAGAGATCGTCGTCTATTCACCCTTTTATCGCCTAACCGGGTGCTAGTTCCTTAGCTATCAGCATTCACATGAAAGGACCATCCGTCCGTCCACACCTGTCGATAAATTCCAGAAGTCGTGTTTGATTCTGCCCGTTGCAAGTCTCACGGCTACTCAACGGGTACAAACAACAATGTTCCTGGTGGACCTCCTGTCACTCCTTGGACTCTTGGTTCGTTGTGCGTCTGCATACCATCCTAGGCTCCACCGACGGAACCTCTTCGTTCTCTCCTGGGGGGAAAATCACTCATAAAACTTAGATGGGTTGTTTTTCACTGCCTGTGGCTGGTGGATCTCTAGCTGATGAGACCATGACTGCCTTCCACCTTCGCCAGTGTTCGGCATTCCCGCTCAAAAAAAAGAAAAACTGAAATTATTTGTATATAAGTTATTGCGGGAAACAAACCCCACCCTCACTAACTAGGAAATGGGCTTGCATTTCCAAGAAGAGCAAACCATTTCCCGAGGCTAAAGATTCATTGAGAAAAATATTTTCATCATGACCAGTACCGCCGGTCTATGAAAGAACAAACTAAAGTTTTGGTCATTTAAGACCCTTCTGTCTCATTTGTTTTGACCATTTGCATCCACCAAACTGTATGTCCACGCTGATATACGAGTATGTTTGAGGATTCTCAATGGTCCCACGAATTTCAGCGCTAGCTGGGCAGCGTGGTAAGCATATGCGTCAGACAATACGAAGATTCGTCAACATACCCGTTCGGGAATTTTTGGATAACCTACCGTCGGAGGTTGTAGAATTTCACCGATTTCTCTGCTGCCGCCGTCAATTTCCTACAAATGTCTTCCCTTAATGTTTCAAATCTACTACATACCTTGCTCCAGTATAACTAGTTCCCTAAATAGCTTATTCTTTCCGTGTCTAAGTCCCCAACTATAGTATCTATGGTCTCTCTATCTGATACTATGTCCCTACTACTTATTACACTACCATCACTATGTATCCTCTATAGATAATTCCGCAAGACATTAAACTCTGTGCCGTGAGTCACCATTCCTTCCGAAATTTACGTAATATGGGAATATCCCCAGTACCTCGTGTTGGGTCGTGCGAATTGCACACGCTATCATCGCAAACTGCGAATGCCACCCTCAGTGGTTCTCTTAGATATACGCTCTAAGCATTGGCTTGATGATCTGATTAATTGTCTCTGCAGGATTCGCCTGCGGATGGCAGTTCGCCGTAAACCTAATTTGTAACTCGTAGGAATCACAGAGCGCTCTAATTTCTTCCCCGAAACTAATGACCGCTGTCACACGGGCAACCTGGGGCATGCTGAAAAGAAGAATGACATTTTTCTCTTGTTCCTTACACACTGCCTTTGCAGTGGCCAAACATACAATTGATAACAACGGGAATTTAGAGAAATAATCGACCACAGTTAGAATATATGCATAGCCCTGCAGACACCCAACACTTTGACACACCTACCTTCTCGACCATCAGACCAGTGTGTCGCTCGCATACCGGTTTTAACTGTTGGCAAATCTTGCAATTGCTTTTACTTCTAACCGCTTCTTTCGCCACTTATACAAAGCGATTGTACAAATTTGGGCGACTCGTTCGAGCATAGCGGATGGTATCCCGCGGATAACACGAGTAATGTTGGCTTCAAAAGCGTCAATCGTAGCTGTCTTATTTCTGAAGACCTGAGACTTTACATATCCCCAAAGAAAATAGTCCAAAAGTCAATTTACCGTAGCAAAACGTGAAATTAAGTGGACGTAGCGCCGTCTTATTGAAACCAGAGCTCACCGAGTCCATGTGCTTGAATTTCAGGGAGCACATAGTCCGTTAACATGGCGCGTTAACAGTTACCATTAAGGTTAACATTCTGATTTGCCTCATTTTTGAAGAAATATGGACCAATGATTCCATCAGCCCATAAACCACACCATACCTTTGTTTTTAATGGATGGTAGATCTTGGTACTCTTCGGGTTGCTCATCAGTCCAAATACGGCAATTTTGTTTATTAACGTATCCATTGAGCCAGAAATGGGCTTCATCACTTCATTTGTCACGGTCTTCGCGTTCAATCTCAGCTACAGCTGGCATAATCTCTTCACTACGTGCTGGATGTGGTCTAACCGGTCTATTATCATCCACTAATGTAAACTGGGACTCAAATTTGCGAATGTTATTGGCAATAGTGGTTTCAGTAGGTCGATTAAAACATTTGTCACAGAACGCTGATTTTCGTTATACAGCTGAACAATTTGGAAACGCTGTTATGGTCTGATAACTTGCCAAACGATACTGAACAAAAATAATAACGCAGTTTGATAGGAGTCACGTGTGATTTATCAAAAAAGCCTACTGATAATCAAACCTCACGATGAACCACCCTATACATGCCTAGCTTAAACAAATTTGAAGAGTTTGTCCTCCTCTACTCTCCACAAGGTATAGGCTATCGGGTTAGCATCTACTTCCGCAACCGTTTTCCTAATCCAAGGTTCTAATCCGCTTCTGATGTCCCAGCTAACTCCGGGACCCCCCGCAAAAGCATGTCCGGAACTACTTACTCTTTGACCTTTCTGTGGATTCTAACCTACTAAAAGCCCACTCGATTTTGGTAAGAATCTTCATGTATTCCTTCGACTTAGGTGTCACCTCGATAAATACTGTTAAGCAAGTAGTAATAAGGTAGGCATAAGTAATATAGGTTAGATGAATGGATTTACATTCAACGTAATTCAGGTCGTATGTTAAGTATACTATTAAGTATAACACACCAAGAAGTAGGTCAACGAATAGCTTGCAAACCAAGCAGCACAACAGGTGTGGTAATGTTATTATATATATTACAATATTAGGTCACAAGATTGTTGCCGAAATTGCAATATAAGGAGTTCATTAGTATTAGTTTTAGAAATAAATCAATTGGAATCAACAATTCATACCGCATGTTTTATTTTATTGGATCTACTTCCCCCCCCAACAGCGGTAACAAGTACACTAAAGAACAATTACTACACAGTAACACTTAAGTTACATTAAAAATTAGAGTTACTTGGAGGTTCTTCCAAGAGCTCTTCGAGTTTTTTAATTTAAATGTAAAGAGCCTTTGCGTCCTAGCATACAAGTGAATCTCAACGACTTCCTTATGGCATTCAGGGTGCTAATGGGAAGACCAAAAGCCTCCATCTCGAAAGCTATGTCTAGAGAGCCTATTTATTTTCATATTACCAAAAACCTGTTAAAAAAGCGACAAAAAATATGAATAGGAGTAAAACCCATGATGTTGAAGAAAAACTAAAAGAAAAAAAAATGGACTTGATAGCGGCCTGACTATCCGAAAAAATGCGAATATCCATCCATGACAGAGCTCCTTTAATCGGCAAAATTTTCCGCCTGGAACACGCTAAAGTGACTTCGAAGACGGAAGGAGGGGTTTAGATTTAGCTTATCTGAGAAAACACCGACACCAATCCTGCTATGAGTTTTGGATCCATATATGTAAAAGCGGATTGACTTGTCCTCGATGAAAACACCCTCCTCCCAGAAGGATCCAGAGGAAGAGCATTCCTTAAAAATCTTTGTCAAACCAAAGTTAAGGTAGTCGATGTTCTCTGTGAGGATTCCTTATATATTAAGAATATTAGCGTTGAAAAATTTGTCCACAGAGTAGTTGCTTTAAGGTAAATAGCTGCAGTCGCAGCTACTTGCCTACTGAAGATATGGTGGAGTGTCAAGTGAAAAGAATATCTAATGTCGCGGGGGAAGTATAATGCATAGACATGCTCCTCTACTTAGTTTGCTTTAGTTGACTGCATTGTGTAAGGCCATCCACCAGACAACAATCCCGTAGGTGAATATCGGTCTTATGATCCAGATGTATATCCAGTAGCTTATGCGAGGTTGAAGGCCCCATTTGTTCCCAATGTCTTTTTTGCAAGAGAATAAAGCTACTGTAGCTTTCTTGACTCTTTCTTGAATATTAGGTTTCCAATTTAGTTTCCTATCAAAAATAAGACCCAGGTACTTAGCTGTGTCAGAAAAGACTAAACTGGTACCATTAATTGAGGAAGGGTCTAGAAAAGAGGACAAGATCAGTTTTACGGGGGTATACTCTCAATCCGCAGCTATCTTTAATCTGTTAAGATTTAGCTGTGGCAATTCTTTAATAGTATTAAGATGCTTACTTGAGACGGCTATGCTATATACTTACTCCCTGGTTATTCGGGGAGAAAGGACACCGACTTGCGACTAACTCTGCTGACACATCTTTTAACACCTAGTATGGAGTTAATTATCCTGCTATTTAGCATAACACTTATCAACTCCCCAAATGAGTCGCCTATCTCTGATTGCGGATGTGTTGACGTTCTTAAAGGTGCCCTAAAACAAAAGTCTTAGATCAATTTTACTCCGTATATGGATATCAATCAGTCGTTTTAGAGTTTTCAGAAGGAAAGATGACGGACTTGTAGATCTAAGGTCCTTTGGGACAACATGAGAGCATTTTCCGGCTTTGGGAACAAAAACTACATTGACTTCTATCCATGAAAGTGGATCAGTTTCACACAACTCCATATGATATTCTTAACGTAGACAGAGTAGTATCTGAAGACCTTTGTAGCTCGGACCAACAGACTTGTATGATTTGAAGCTATGCAGCGCTCGAAACAGTTTGTATCTTATAATCAGACCATGAATTTTAGTCACGGTTGCAGTAGTCCTTTTTGGGTTGCTACTGGCCGCTAATAGGAAGCTCTCTGTAAAGTGAATGTCCAGTAGCAGATTGAGTGGTTCATCATTTGAGGTTGTCCAAGAGTTATCGATTTTTTTCAAACAACTAGGAATCACAGGATTTTGTAGAGAGGATTTTTTTAGTTTTTTTTTATATATTTTGAAGGATTCTTTATATGAGTCCCAGTCAGTTACTTTTCTTATGCTTTTTGCTAGGCTGTAAAGCTGCCTGCAAACGTTTCTAAGCGGTCTCAGTATCGATTCGGCGCTGTCGTTTCTATCGATTACCACAAACGTTATTGCGTTTTTTAGGACTTCGCTAAAAGACCTCAGTGATGTTTTGTTAGATGGCTCGGGCCCAAGTGCTAAAAAAAAACTCACAAAGAAGTTGCACAAAACAAGTTGTATATAACTATGTATATACGAGTATTTACATGAATAACCAGAAAAAAATTACCAAAATTAATTCGAACGATAATTTTTTTAATAATATGACACTACGTTTATAGGAATAAGTAGGTACGTTTTTATATATTTCTAGAAGAAATTAAATTAAGAAACGAAATCGTACAAAACAATTGTTTAAAAAAGGTAAATGTGAATGTGCGTTTATAAAGTTGTATGTTTATGTACGAGTATAAATTAAACAGTTCAATGTTTATTATTTTAAAAATATTTATTTTATTTTATTTATTATTTTATTTTTAACTGACAAACTAATTTCCTATCTCGAACTTAGGTGCATGCCAATGCAGCCAGACACGAAGTCAGCAGCGGAGGCCTGTTGATAGCTCAGGTGTCTTCTTGCTGTCAAAATCTCACATGTTCGGTGAGAAGAGAATTCGTTGAAGTCGATCACTCTTAAAGCTGATGTTGCAGCTCGAGGGAACCGTATCATGCGTTATTGCATGATGGAATGTTCTTAGCGTAAACTTATATTTATATTTGGTAAATATCACAATGTGTATTTTGTAATCGCACTCTACTAGGAAGTGGATAAAATACAGGAAAAAAAAATCCGCGTGCCTGGTATTTGCGTAGGTATAGGAATCCTACATCTAGCTCCTGCTGTTTGAATCCACAAGTACTTGTTCGTTTTTATTCCTTAACTTTCTTGCTGTTTGCGCTTGTTTCACTATTGCACACCTTAAAAAAAGTAAGCAGTGCTCATGTAGAAAAAAAAATAAACAACTGCTTCGCTGATTCAAATAAAATAAAAAAAAAACCCAGATGAAATAAAAAGAAAACGGCAGGACGCGAATTGATATGTTTGAATCTTGATATGTTGCCCCGATTCAAAGATAACCCACTGGGATTAATCTTCCCCTGATGTGAGTACTTTCGCCAGATAGCGCATTAATGACAGCTACACCTAAGCGTCAAGAGTTGAACTTGAGTTCTTAACCTTACGTTAAGAAAAAAAAACAATTCCAAAAAGAAAACTCTTCCACAAAACAAAAATATATATATATATAAAAACGGAATTTGAATTATTAAAAAACTGGCTTTCCAGCGAAATACTTGACGATGAAGTGACCCAATCGTGTCGTGGAATCGGCTGTGTTTTTGGACAATTTGTTATCCTTTAGTGTTGAAATTGATTCGCAAGCAAATGTATTTGAAAATCAAAAGAAGATGGAAGCACAATTAATAAATATTTTATTATCCTCACCGAAGATACTAATAAAAATAATAATAATTCCGAAGACGGTTTAAGTCGTACTTTAGAAATAAAATCATAGTACACAAAAAATGGCTTCTAACTTCCAAACAAAAATGCAAATAATTATGCATTCTTTTTATACTGTTTCATAAAAGATCTACCTAAAGTTTTTTCTTTATAAAAAGAACTTGTAATTTTTTTTCTTGAGCGCTCTCTACCCTTTTACCCTTTAAGGTATTTAAAAAAAAAATAATTAGATTCACATTACGCAATAATAAACTTAATTTCCGGGGAAAAAAGTTCCGAATCAGCTGTTAAATAATTACTTAATTTTATAATGCTGTTGTAAATGGATACCACATTTTTTAGTTGCATATGATAGTTTGAACAAGTAGAATCGTATCTTGAAAACTACTTGAGATGAAATGACCTCACTTTTTCTTGTTTGGAAATATAGGGTTTTCCAATAGGGACTTTGAACGCACTCTTTCTCTAATCATCAAACTGTCAATTTATTCAGTAAACTCAACATTTTCATCATGGTAAAGTACACTAACGACCTACGTTCTCCGATTGGGTTCTGGAGAAGATGCGAAAAGATGATGAATTTCATCGCAAAATCATCTTCAGTGACGAAGATCATTTTTGGCTCAATGGGTTCGTCAATAAGCAAAATATGCGTTATTGACTATTTTCTGTGGGGCTACGTTGGTTTATGCGAACACGCCGACGACGTTGGAAGAGCTCAGAGCCAACATTGAACGAGAAATAGCGGCCGTTTAGGCCGAAATGTGTCCAACGAATCGACCGCTGCAAACGTGCCCGCGGTGGCCATATGAACGAAGTTCATATGTTTTGATTGTACTTCAAGCCAATAATAAAGTTCTTGAAATATCTCAAATGGTTTGCCTTTTATTTAAAAAAAAAAATTGTCAACTCGTTATTAGAAAACCCTATATTAGTTTCACGTTTCAAAGTTGTGAATACTCGACGATGCAATGACCCACTATTTTCAAAGTCCCGAACAGAAACGCTTTATTTAACAGGTCGCATGTCTTGTCTTTTCTCGAGATACTTACGCCCGCGATGCCTTGTCTTGTTTCCTTTGTTTCCTTGTTTTGCAAATCACAAAAAGAAAATGGTTTTTATTCTACACTATGCTTAGTTTTTTTTTTTCCTGTCGGTGCTTAGCCCCTATCTAAAACAGTTTTCTTATCCGTTCTTCTACTCCGTCATTCAATTTCTTGTGCGTATTTCCTTTGTCCTTTCACTTTATGAGTCTGCCAACACTAACCCCACACTCGACTTTGTAAACGTAACAAAAATAATATTGCTTTTCGCAAAACCAAAATAAAAATCGCAAATCGAAACTATGCTGACCCTCGCTAAGTGCTGGTTGTCGCAAGTGATTTCCAAATTTTTCACTTCCCACAAACTCCCGCCACATACCGATTCACATACATGTTCACACATCCATTAATTTGGCTATAGCGAACCCAACTTATTCGGTTACTAGCTACAACACTAGCCAGTGTTTCAGTATTGCCAGTGTTTCAGTATTGCTAGTGTTTGCACCCATATTCAATAATGACTCTCACTTATTCCATTCTACATATTCATTCTAATCTCATTAGTCTCGGAGTTCGCTCTCGCTTTCAGTCATCACTGGGAACTGCACTGAGAGAGTTTATGAAAGTTTGGGAATATACCTAATTATTTCCTCTAATACTAGATTTTTTTGTGGAACTTGCCAAAAGCAAATCGAGTTAATAAAATTTTTAGAAATACAAAACAAACGCGAAGGAAGAAGAAAGCTCTAATGAAAGGGAGCCAGAGTGTTAGGAAGAAAGAAAAAAATGTGTGCATATACTCGTAGTCCAATAAGGGATCCAGCCATCCTCTGGATCGCCGCCCTTAAAAAGCTAAGTATAGGCTTGTGCCAATTTTCAGATTAGCGTTCAGATTTGGGGGAATGGGAACTGACCAATAACGTGTCACTGCTTACAATTATTTATTTGTTTGTTTCGTTATTTTGTTTAAGTGTTTATCGGTTCCCTCATTTGTCAAACGGACTGTTGCCTTCTCGTAACGTCCATGCCTAAAAATAGCTTACATTTCCTTAACGAGTGGTACCCTTTATTGCATGTTTTACACCGAAATTGATGATGGTTTGTTACAGCGTGATAGCACTTAGCTGTTGGTTGCGATTTTAAACATAGTTTGGCGATAGACCCAGATATCCCTTTCTGTGCTATAGTTTCTAGTGTCCAGAAGTGAGTTTCTAAAAAATCGGTGAAGTCCTTCAACGGAGGAAAATCTTTGTTCTTCCGCAATTTTTCGTGCGGAGATACTTTCTAATGACGTGTCCATTGGGGGATTAAAGGCCTTTCACCATTTCATTTGCCTCTTTGGTTAAAAGAGGGCTGCAGATGCGAGTTCACTAGAACTCATTTGTGATCGTATCCTACATTCCATACCATAGTGTTAAATATTCCAGAAGTCTTGGCACATCTCCTGAGAGATCTGATTTCTGATAGTGGAGCTTTTGAACGTCTCCGAGAGACACATTGCTGTAAATAAGCGACACAAAAATATCGTGAAACGAGCGCCATTCCGTGTACCACCCGGAGAATTCAAGAATATTGTTTTTTGAGAGATGAACCATTTTCATCTGAGGAATACGTGAAGCCGAAGTTGTTTCTGAAAGGGAACCTTGCGTCCTAGAATATAGGTACCTGCTCCTATCTAGTTCGTCAAGCAATTCACACTTCTACTCAAGGTAAGTTTCCCGAGTTGGTCATTAGTTGAAATTAATTATTCTTTTTTTTTTTTTCTTTTAGTTTTTCAACGCTCCTGCCTGCTTGGTAGTGCCGTTGTGCCACTGCATTCTATTCCAACAAAGTTAGCAAAGTCTTTTTTGACTTCCAAGTCAATTTTGGCTTTTCTTTCAGAGATTTGTATCAACTGTTGTACTAGGTGGAGTGAAAAGTAACCTCCTTGGGAATGAAAAAAAAATTTTTTTTAATGTTTTTTTATTTTATTCAATATAGTCTTCTTTTAGTTTGATACACTTATTCCAGCGATTTTCCGGAAAAGTAATTTTTTCCTCGCGTGAGCTGAATTGTTTTTATCGATGAGCTATCTTTTGTGGTTTGGGAAGAGATAATAGTCCGAGGGAGTCAAATCGGGCGAATACGGTGGATGCGACAGCAATTGGAGCCGTAAGTCATTGATTTTAGCCGTGGTTGCGATGCTCTTGTGCGCTGGTGCATTGTCTTGCAAAAATAATTTTTTTTTCGCTTCATGTGAGGCCGTTTTGCAGCAATTTCGGCCTTCATTCGCTCCAATAATGCACAGTAATACTCGCTGTTGATGGTTTTTCCTTTTTCGAGGTAGTCAACGAAGAGTATGCCATGACAATCCCAGAAAACCGACGCCATAACCTTTCCGACCCATCGAGCCACCTTCGGCCGCTTCGGAGCATTCGTGCCGGCTTCAGTCTATTGCCGGGCCCTCATTCTGTTTTCTGGTGTTTAACAGTTACCAATCGACGCCAAAAGTTCGCCCGATTCCGCATCAACAAATCCAAATACTCTTTCAAAGTGCTCTCGCGTTCGTGTTTTTGGTCAACAGTGAGTATTCGCGGCACCCAGCGGCAGGATAACTTTTTCATATGCAGAATATTGCCCAATATATGGCGTGTGCGCTCAGTATTAATCTTTGTGGTATCTGCAAGCTCGTGCACCTTCACTTTCCAGTCAGCCAACACAATTTCATGTATTTTTTTGACATTGTTTTCTGTAACCGCATCGGATGGCCTGCCGCTGCTGACTTGATCGGTAGTGGAGTTGCGGCCACCACGAAACTCTCGAAACCAATATTTGACGGTGTAATCTGAGGCAGCATTAGCCCCATAATATTTATCCAACTTTTTTTTGTTTCCTTCGCCGTTTTGCCTCTCAAAAAATAATGTTTTATGAGAGAACGAAAATCGTTTTTGTCCATACTCAACATGATGCCAAACAAGTCAACAACAATCAGCTGTCAAAACAAAACTAAAGACAGTATCGCACTGAAATTTGGCATGTCTGCCTAAATATGAACAGACTTCAATGCACTATAGTCTCTTTTGCAGCAGCAGCGCATTCTGGCGGTCAAGGAGGATACTTTTCACTCCACCTAGCATGCAAAATGTAATGTGTTGTTAAACTGTTTGAAACAAAAATGTGGAGATATGTTAACTTTAAATAAAACAAAAATTGTTCGTCAACGGCCTCGCCACACTGAAAGCATTGGTTCCCACTAACCGATGAAATACCGAACATTGTGCTTAGACATCTCCCACTAGAAGCTGTGAACATTTATACCATCCTCTTTAACAATGCGATGAATAATGCCTATTATCCAGCGCATTGGAAAACTGCGGTGGTACATCCAATCCCTAAAAGGGATAAAGACACATCCAATCCAGCGAATCTCCGGTCGATCAGTCTTCTTCCAAATATCAGTAAGGTTTTCGAGAAGGTGATCAATAGAGCCCTGACTAAGTGGGTTGAGGACAAAAATATAGTTCCGGATAATCAATTCGGTTTTAAGGCGGGGCATGATGTTATTCATGCCGCGTCTAAACTGGTTTCTGATATCCAATGGAACAAAGGCAAAAACCAGTGTACTGGTGCCTGCCTGATTGACTTGGAAAAAGCCTTCGATACCGTATGGTTAGAGGGACTCTTCTTCAAGCTGAACAGGCTGGGCATTAGTAAACCACTGCTTTATATTCTTTACAACATGTTAACAGATAGACAGTTCATCCTGAAAAATGGCGATGTGACTTCTGCTAGAACATTTTACATTAAAAACGGTCTGCAACAAGGTGCGGTAAATTCGCCGATCCTGTTCAACATTTACACAAGTGATCTGATAGGTTCACTTCACCATGCCATAGCGTACGCAGACGACTTAATCGCGTACAGATCAGGTCCTAAGATTGAGGTCATTAATATACTCTTGCAACGTGACTTCGACAAAATTAAGCGATATTGCGATGACTGGAAGTTGAAAATCAACTTTCAGAAGTCAGAAACCATTTTGTTTAGGACGCCTTTGTCTGGGGCCTCTAGGGATACCAGAAAGAATTGGCGAAAGTTTTCGATCATTGGGCAGCACGGACTGCCACTTGCTTGTCGAAATGTAGTCAGATACCTTGGGATCTGACTAGATCAATATCTGTATTTTAACAAACATATAGATGTTGCTCTGGCCAGAGACAGAGGTGCTTTTGCCCTTACAAAGAGACTGTTTTATAACAGCCAACTCAAAGCGGGGGTGAAGTTGATCTGCTACATGGCCCTTATCAGGCCCATGCTTGTATTTGGATGTCCCGTGTGGTTCAACGTGAGAGCAAGTTTATTGGAAAAGATTCGGGTGTTTGAGAGGGCTTGTCTTAGGACTTGTCTTCGCTTATACAGAACACCAGAGTCTGAGTACATAAAATTCTATCCTAATGAGGTCTTGTACAACAGGGCGAATCTAATAAGAGTGGACAATTTTGTTATTAAGTTGATTCGAAGGCACATTGCAAGAGCAATGACCTCGTCGAATAACCTGATCTCAGGGGCTTACTACCCCAATTATATGTATCACGAGAGAGTACGCTTTGACGGCTTTATTCCTCCAGAGGCGTTCCTCTACCTAGATAAAAAAGGTCTGATCCAGGATAGATAAGCGGTGCCGTTAATCTTCCACATCGCTCGAACAGCTGCGGATAGGCGACTTAACTACGACAGAGACGTCGTACACGGCAGTGCGGAACGTCTCCGGTTCAGTAGGTCGGTAGGGAGTCGCGACATAAGGGATGTTGCTCGGCAGCACCAACAATTTTGGTGGCTTGTTGAAGGAGGGGAATCTACGTCGTCGAATTCCTCTAGTACAGGATAGCTCCAATAAGGAGCAGAGTTGGTCAGCCTAATTTTTTAGCCGTGGCCGGCTTACATAGCTTTAGGTAGGTTTAAGATAGTAGTTAAGAACAAAAAATTGAAAAAAAACAAAAAAAAAAAATTAAAACCAAAAAAAAATAAAAACAAAAAAAAAATACAAAAAAAAAATTAAAAACAGAAGTGGGTAACCTTTTACAAAAAAAAGGAATAATACCTAGAATAAGATAACTTAAGTAGGCTAAGCTAATGTATATTTTAGGTAGTTTTAAGTTTTAGCTTTAAGTTTTATAATATAATATAAAAAAAATGTTAGTTTACTAAGTTTTTAAATTAAAAATAAAATATTTTCTTAGTTTTTAATTAGTATTTTAATTACGTTTAATGCAAAAAACTAATATCGTACTGCACGTCGAAAGACAAAATATAATTGTTAGGTTTAACTTAGAGTGTCCGCATGGGGCCAGTAAGTTAGAATAAGATAATTTTTTTTTAAGTAATTTAAGCTAATTTTTAAGCGTTTTTTTGTCTAGCATGTAAGAATTAATGAATTAAGAAAATATAAATGCGTTTAAACTGTTTAAACTGCATTGGTTCCCACTAGATCACCGAAATCAAGCAGTGTTGGGCGCGGTAAGTACGTAGGTGGGGGACCACATGGGAACTCAGTACTCAGTGCTGTTGACAAAACGCGCCACATGGGCATAGTACCCCGGCGTTAAGTCCCGGACCCTACAAATTAATTTGTATCGTTCCCTTGATAATAATAATAATAATAATAAAAATTGTTCACCTTAACGTTATAAAATTGACAACCTTATTTTATTGAAAATGTCTTCCTTTTATGTAAGAGTATTTTTGACACGTTCGATATTTAGCTTATGAGAGTTTACAATAATAAGTGTTTTTATTTACATATTTAAGTGTACATTTTTTTATGTTTTTATTTATTTTATATTTGAAATTTTGAACTCATAATTAGCAACACCGCGTATCTGCAACTTTAATTCAGTATGTATTTATGCCTATAACTCCGTGTGCTCACATCGCATCAACACGCAGTTAGAGAAAAGACTCCTAAAAGAACAATATGGCAATACGAGAAAGCCAATTGGAGCGGACTTAACAGCTTCTTTATGAATTATCAGTGGTCATTATGTTTTCTCGATAACGACGTGGATGCCGCTTCTGATATGATCACAGACATGAATGGAATGAGATGCATTATCCCTCATCAGATTGAAGAGTATCAAACCAAAAGCAAAAGCGTGGTACGACTTGACCTATAAAGAGGCTGTCAAGGTTAGAAAAAATATTTTTTCGGTCCCACAAGACCAACCCGAATGACGGGCCAGGAATGACTGTAACGCCTTTTTTTTGTGCTTCGTTAAAAACATTAGAAATTCTGCTTAATCCTCCATCCCAACGCTCATTTATAAGGACATTACAGCTGTCAGCTCTTTGGACAAGGCCAATCTACTTGCTGCATACTTTTGCGGCTAGCTCAACACTTCCAGATTGTGCTTTGTCCCCGCCTACACTTGAGTGCGTCGAATCTTCAATGGGACGAATCCACTTTAACACTCGTATGGTAGCAAGAGTGCTTAACATATTATCTTAATATATACAAATCCGCTAGTCCAGATGGTATAACTCCCCTTCTTGTGAAGATATGTTTCTCCTTATCTGGAAAAACTACTGCGTAAGCTTTTCGGCTATAGAACGAGAACGGGATCGTATGTTAAGCACATTAAATTCCGATATTAACAGCATAACCAATTGGGGAACGATAAACAGAGTGGAATTTAATGCTTTCAAAACTCCATGTTTTCTGCTATCATTAAAGTGAAATTTAAATACCCAGCCATTATCCATGAATGGCACTTACTTCCGAAAAACTTTCAATTCTCGGTATGTGTGTCAGTAACAACTTACGTTGGAATAACCACATATCCGATGTCGTCAAAAATGCTGCGAAATATTTAGGTTTTCTCAAGCGATGTAAGAAATATTTCATCCCCTCCGATCTAGGCTCAAAATATATATAAAGCATTTATCCGCCAAAAATTGAAATATAATGCCCACATCTGGTCAGGTACTTCTAAAACATCTCCGCACCTGCTAGATAGGATTCAAAGCCTTGCGATAAAACTCATAGGTGATACTAATATTAGTCAGTCAATCGACTCCCTTGAACACCGAGGTTATGTCTTCTGTCTCACTTTCCACCACCAGTAGTATTCTGCCTCTTCAAACCTTCAGACGTTACACCCGTCTCGCTATGAATGCTTATCAGTATACTCTAAAGCCCACTTTCGAACGTACTCTTAAATATTGTGATTCGTTCCTAAGCCGTACAACTCGCTTATGGAATACCCTGCCGAGCTATCTACCTTCTGTTTATATTCCTTCGTTCCCCATCTGTCAAATTTGCTTTCACTCCAATAGTTTTTTATTTTGTGTATAGCCACTGTGCTCATGGGAATGACGTTCATGGTTAAGCAAGTGTAGACAGGCACTAAAATTCTGTTTAGGTGGTGACTCGCAACTACATAGTGGGCAGTCATGTTGTGTCTACACACTGTAGTGCTCACTACTGCACTATTTTAATAAAGTTTAAGGGGGGATAAGTGAATTGAAACACTTCGGTATTGAACACCGCATCTCTCATCCAAAGTTCACTACCCAACGATCAAACTAATAATGATAAAATGAAATAGGGACGTAACATTTCGGTTGTGAAACGTAACTTTATTCGATTTTTATATTTTTTTCGTTACTGTCTCCCTCTCTTTACTCCTTACTCTTCTCGCCTAAATACTATCGACATGGCAGGCTCATGAGCCGCACGTTATTGGTCAATTGGGTTTAAATTTGCCGATATACATATAGATCACTATGGATGTGTAATATGGATTTCGTGTTCCAATGTGTAAAATGTGAGGGGATCCCAGCCAAGATCATTGAATGAGTATTCTAATTGTTTTGAAGTAAGTGATGTCCTAAAATTAATGTGCCAAAAGTTATTGAAGATCATAAGTTTTTTTTAACTTAATCTTTGATCCCCACTTGTTACAGCCTTGAA
Organism: Volucella inanis; assembly: GCA_907269105.1. Classification (NCBI taxonomy): domain Eukaryota; kingdom Metazoa; phylum Arthropoda; class Insecta; order Diptera; family Syrphidae; genus Volucella; species Volucella inanis. Next base: position 69,627,489 of record OU026154.1, on the reverse strand, counting down.
ACGTGAAAATAATATTTCCAAACAAGAAAAAGTGAGGTCATTTCATTTCAAGTAGTTTTCAAGATACGATTCTACTTGTTCAAACTATCATATGCAACTAAAAAATGTGGTATCCATTTACAAAAGTATTATAAAATTAACTAATTAGTTAACAGCTGATTCGGAACTTTTTCCCCGGAGATTAAGTTTATTATTATGTAATGTGAATCTAATAATTTTTTATTTTAAATACCTAAAAGGGTAAAAGGGTAAAGAGCGCTCAAAAAAAATTTACAAGTTCTTTTTCTAAAGAAAAAACTTTAGGTAGATCTCTTATGAAACAATATAAAAAGAATGCATAATTATTTGCATTTTTGTTTGGGCAGTTAGAAGCCTTTTTTTTTTGTGTACTACGATTTTATTTCTAAACTAAACACTTAAACCGTCTTCGGAATTAATATTTTTATTAGTATCTTTGATGAGGATAATAAAATATTTATTAATTGTGCTTCTTCGATTTTCAAATATATTTGCTTGCGAATCAATTTCAACACTAAAGGATAACAAATTGTTCAAAAACACAGCACAATTTGTGTGCACACACAAAAATCTTGTTTGGCACACAATACATACTATTTGACATTCATACATTTTGAACTAAAATCCAGGAGAAAATTTTGATTTGCAAATGAAAACGAAAAGCAAAATGTTGTTTCTGAAAATATGAGAAATAATTTTACGTCACTTTTCTTCTCCGGAGCACGGAAAAAAACCTAAAAGAAAACGCCATTATGTACTGTGTTTGGCTTCGTTTTTGGACTTGGAAACTACAATTTTGTAATTCTTTACTCAATTAATCAGTCATCTGCCATTTTGTTAAGCAGAAAAATAGCGAAATAAAAATTTTACATTTGACCAAACCGACAGCAATAGCAGAAAAAAATCAACGACAGTTTTAAGTCTAAATTCACTGTTGCTGTTCCAATGCATCCATTTTTCCACTTTCATATAATTAGTTTTCCTATAAAATACTGAGATACTGGTATGGCGAAGTAAATTAAATCTTTATTTTTGGTTGAAATTACCGAATACAATCTACTACGAATTTTCGAGAAAAAATTCGTTTGTTTCTTTATTATAGAAAAGAAGAGTTGATGAGGACAGATAAGGACAAAAACAGTATATTCAAGAAATGGAGCTTTTTAATACGTTGACACAACATAAAACAGGCTATAACAGCAAAAGTAATATTGCAACTTTAACTTTTTTCCATAATAACAAAAGAGAAATAATTGTGCCATATGATTTTAAGCAAAGATTTTACATTATCTACACTGAATATTTTGATTGTTAATACGTCTTAATCTCTTTAATAGTATGAAAACAATTTCAAGAAAAACCAACCATTTGAATTAATTTTACTTCATCTTATTAAAACAAAAGAAAAGAAAGACAAAAAAATGTCAATACATTTCCATAGCAGACTTAGAGAGGAAAACTAAAATACAATATATAAGCAAAAAATTGATTGCGTTGAAATGGCAGCAATGAATTTAGAACTTAGCAATTGCTATTATTGGTAATATTGTGTTATGTGGTCCTCAAATCATTGGTTCAAAAAATGTTGTTGCTGTTTAAGTTTCTGTTTCTATCCTAATCCGTTTCTACTAGAAGTGTCAACAACTATTTTTGGTGTTGCAGTCCTAATCTGTTTCTATCAAAAGCCTTTGTTAAAGTCAAAAGTTAATTTTCTTTCAGAAGAACATAACAAAGCTACAACGTAAAGCTCACTCGTTGAATGCATAGTGAAATTGAGATGCCGGAGTACATCAAATTGTGTTTCTTAAATTTAAGTTTTAGCTTTAGTTAGATAAAGTGTGTGCTTTGGCTTTCACATACCTCAGTTTCATAAAGATATTGTTGTTTACGGAAATGAGTTTGCACGAGGTGTATATCGTATCTGCCGTTCGAACTCCAATTGGTAAATGTGTAAAAATGATTTTACTATTTTGTATCGTTATATGTATTACATTAAAATTGTAATTCAATTAGAGATGTTTAAGTAAAAAAGAAAAAAAAAAAAAAAAAACAAAACAGGCAAATGATAAATTTTTTTTTTTTTAAACTTAAATTCACTTTGGATAGGTAGTTTCAATGGCACACTTTCTAAACTAAAGGCATCTGACTTGGGCAGTATTGTGATAAAAGAAGTACTTAAACGATCAAAGACCGAACCATCTGATGTAAACGAAGTGATCATTGGACAAGTAATAAAAGATAAAAAAATTATTGTTATTGATAAATGACTCATTATTTTATAGGCGTTGACTGCTGGACAGGGTCAAAATCCAGCAAGGCAAGCTTCGATCAAGGCCGGACTACCAATAGAAGTCCCTGCATATTGTCTTAATATGTTATGTGGTTCAGGATTAAAGTAAATTCTTTTGACATAATAAACGTACTTTTTTGCGTGAATAATTTTTAATATTTAATTTAGGAGTGTAGCATTGGGGTATCAATCAATAAGAGTCGGTGATTCTTCGATTGTAGTATGCGGAGGCCAAGAAAGTATGTCATTAGCCCCACATGTTATGCACCTTCGTCAGGGTATTAAAATGGGACCTGGGAAATTAGTCGATTCGTTAATTCATGATGGTCTGACAGATGCTTTATATAATATTCATATGGGTGTCACAGCTGAGAACCTTGCAACGCAGTATAATATAACTCGTATCGAGCAGGATAAACATGCAGTGCGTTCGCAAAACCTTGCAAAACTTGCCCAAAGCAGTGGGTATTTTCAGAAAGAAATCGTTCCTGTAGAGATTATAGAACGCAAAGGAACTACTTACTTTGACAAAGATGAGTATATTAAGATGGACACGAAAATAGAATCAGTTCAGAAGCTGAAACCTTGTTTTGTTGATGTAAGTATGTATATAGAAATATTTATTTTTCTTTTTTTCTAAAGGCACAAAATAGGTAATAATACTTAATAAAACTAGGTTAGTGTATGGTATTTTGAACTTATATGTAGATCTCCTTTACTTTGGCAAGTATTTTAGTCGGAGACAAAAGTTTATTATCCACAAAAAATAAGATATCAATATCCATATTCAAGCAAAGCAACGTGACTATGTAAATAATCGTATGAACGTATGTCCCAATAAAGAAAAAAATTAATTAATTTGTGTACTTATACAGAGTGTCGACGATAACTTGGTAAATATTTTTTGGGTATATTCTGAGAAAAATTGATCTGTTAACACTAATGGTACAAACTTGGTTGGGGGCTTTATTTTTATAAGAAATGCTAGCCTTTATAACTGCGTTTAAATAAATTGAATTTATGTTGAAATGATTTATATCTCACACATACCTTGTATGTGGATTGTCCGTAGATCATGTATGAATATTATGAAAATTTGTGATTCCATTTCTTGTAAATTGAGATTCGCCCGTCCAAAGAATTCTGTTAATAAACTCGTCAACCAAGCTCCGTTCCATCAACTACTTAGAAAACTCAAGCCTCTTTTCCAAATCATCGGCAAGCAGTGACCGGGATAAAGATTTTACCCATGTAACATAGTGCTTGCAAAGCTAAGCGTTTGATGCTAATTGATGGATCAGTTGTAACACCAGTCAGTGCTTTTTCATCATCCGTAATTCTGATCTTTTAAACTGATCCCGTTTCCAAGAACTCCTTCATTAGAATTCAGAAGTTGGTTAGTATTAAGTTCAAAGTATATTTGTATCTTTTCCAAATAGAACTTTTAAGGAACAGTGTAAGGAAATTAGGGTTTCGACAGTTTTTAATAGGTATGCAATTAAAAAAAAAATTAATTTTTGAAAGACCGCTCTCATTGTCAACTGTTGTTTGTTTTCCCAAGTAACATAAAAGCTATGGGTTTTTCTGCAAACTTGATTTCTTTATTATTATTGTTACGTTCATAAGAAATAAAAATGGTAAAATGTCATGTTTATAAAGCATTATCTGGAGAAAAGTTTTTTTTTAGCCCATTAGCATGGGCAAATAAAATGAAACAGGCTTAGAAATTGGATATTTGAAGACTCAAACAAGATATCAACCTTATTTAAACGCAGTTATAAAGGCTAATAGAATCATTTAATTATCGCCGACGAATTAGTGGAAGTAGAAGCAAAACTTAAATTAAAAATTATGTTTAGTATTGGTAATTAGTTTACCCATTATATTATACTCAGGAAAAGCTCAATCAGAAGTTTTAGAAAAAAGGTTAACGGATTTTAAGAACTTTGAACTTTGAACGTGGATGTAATAAACAGCCTACTTCCTTTTTTTATTAGAATGGCTCGGTGACACCTGGTAATGCCTCGGGGATAAATGATTCTGCGTCAGCAGTTTTATTGATGTCTGGTAATGAGGTAGAAAAGCGATCGATAAAACCTTTAGCAAAAATAGTCGCTTGGTCACAAACTGGCATAGATCCAAAGGTAATGGGAATTGGACCTGTATCTGCTGTTCAAGCTGTGGTATGTGATATATTGTATTATTTAAATATTAAATAATATGTAAAATGTTATTAAAAAAGTCGATACTTTTTTTTCTAGTTGGTCAAAGCTGGTTGGACTAAGGAAGAAGTTGATTTATACGAGTTAAACGAAGCATTTTCCGCCCAATCTCTGGCAGTACTGAAGTGTCTGGACATCGACGAAACAAAAGTAAACATTAACGGTGGCGCTATTGCTCTAGGTCATCCAATTGGGGCATCAGGCAATCGTATTCTGGTAACCTTGTTGTATGCTTTAGAGCGTACAGGAGGAAAAAAAGGTGTTGCAAGCCTATGTATTGGTGGGGGTATGGGTATTGCTATGGCTGTAGAACGTATTTGAAAAAGAAAAAAAGAAACTATTTTTAGTGCCTGTTAAAATGTAAACAACTTATTTATTTACATAAAAATTGTGTACGGTTTATTTACATAAGCTAACAATATAGTATTTGTTTAACAAAGAAAGTTTTTTTTTATTTATTAGCTTATCACTGAGGTTATCATCGTACTTTTTCTTTTCATCTGTAATTAATGATCGATTTTTTTTTCAATTGGTGCCGATGGGTAAAAACCAGTTCCATTATCCATATAATATATATAATCGATGGGATTACTAGCTATATGGTCTAATGTGGGAATACACATTTGAGAATATTTTGCTATTATTTTTGTCCATAAAGTTTGTTCTCCGTTATCGAAAAAATAAGAATTCCAATGATTTGAGGCTATACACCTTTGAAAGTCGAATTTTGTTGGATCATAAGACTCGTCACTTGAATATTCTGCAAGCATTTCTTCGCTAACTGCAACACTATCAATATTGGCAAGTGCCGTAGGTGCATACACATCTTGAACTAGGTTATCGCCAATATATAAAGACTTAACTTCTGAGGAGTTTTTAGACATCTTACTAGCGAACGAGTTTAGCAGCTGGTTCCAATTCCCCATAGAATATACCGAATTCATTTTAAGCTCACAGTTCAGTTGTATAGAACCGGTCTCACTAAAACCTTCTATTTTGTTAAATTGCCTTGACGCATGGAAAAAACCTGGTTTCCTTGCAAAACATATCACAACATCAAATAAATCCCGCCAATTTTCACCCATGGCATAAGAAGCAGTAAAATTCGCAAAATCTATATAAGAGCCTGTTAACAAAAATAGCATCTTATTTGACGCTTTTAATTTCTTTAACCAATTTATTACATTTGGACTAGTCTTTAACAAATACCGATCTGGTTCATTTCTTAACTTTTCAAAGTATTCACTTTTTTTACTAGCAAAATGTTCTCTGGTGTATAAATGAATTAAACCGTCCAAAATATCAGGCCAAATTTTATATGGCTGATTCTGCTTGCCGCTCGTTTTTCTTTTGGCATCTTCAGCATCGACAGCAAGTGCGAATACTAAACTAGCACTGATATCAAAGTAATCTAAGACTGAACGCATTTTTTCTGCTAATGGCCCATTCCAAGCGCACATGGGATCTGCAATAAATTGTGTTGTTATGGACCACTGCCTAGTTGCACCGTAGGCAGTAAATATGTCGTCGTCACTCATAGATTTTGTACCATGATTAGCTTTTAAAATATATCCATCCTTTCGCAGTTTTAATATATTTCCTCGCTCTACATCCAAAAATAGACCTTTTTGTAAGAGATCTATATTTTTAAAAGTTTTCAGATTCCCAACAATTTTACTGGAATATCCTTTACATTGCACTAAATATTGGCAAAGCAAATCAAATTCTAAAGGTACCATTTCTGCGAGATTATACCTCAATACAGTGCCGTCTAAGTCAAAGCCAATAACGTCATAGTTCATAAATGAAAATGATTTTGAATAATGATTCATAATTGTACTTCCGAAAAAACGCAAAAAGTTTAAATGAGATGAATTAGAAGATGATTTAGAATTACTACAAGTTTGGACGGATGTTATGGGCGAAGTAATGTCAAATCCGTACGTTTGAGTGCTGTTAGATTTCCACCGTATAAATATAAAGCTGCAGGGAATGACTTTGTTACGTAACCACAACTGACACTTTTTGGATAAGCGCAGAAAAGGAAGCTTGTTTACATGCATCATATGCACATATAATTTACAGAACATTTTTTTTTTACCTCGGCGCACTATTACACCTCATTGACATAATAACTATTAATTTGATTTCATAAAAAAAGTATATATATGATACATATATATGTTTTTATTTATGTTTTACAATCAACTTTTGAACCAGATTAGGTCTGTTCGCGTACTTTCCAAACTACGATAATCAGCCCAAAACTGTCAAAAACCCGCATGGTTGTTGTTGCTATTCGCAGTTTTGGACAGTACAAGGAATACACAATTTTACGTCAATAATCAAGGAAAGATAAATATTGTCGTCTATACTGACAATGTACATATGGATGTACGTTCACCTGATGCAAATATTAAGCTGTTATTAAAAACATTGAATTAAAACTATTACAGGGTGTTAACGATTGATTTGGGAAATGAAGGCAAATTGTAATTTGTAATTTCCTATATTTGAATTCATTGGTCCTGTAAGATCAATACACATCTTTTATAAAAGAACAAGCTAATATCTATTACATTCCTTTAAAAAAAAGTAACAATATAAAATAAAATAAGATGATATGAAAAATGAATGAAAACATTTGAAATTTTTCAATTTTGTGCAAAAAGAAAGAAGAAAAAGGAAAGAGGAAAGAAGAAAGAGAAAAAAAGAAAATAGGCAGACAGAAAAGCAATTTAGAAATTATTAGAAATTATTTCCATAATATTGAAACAATTTTTTACTAAAGGTGGTTCTCTTGATCGTGCGCTTGATTTCAATGGGTAAGAGATTTCAATGACGAATCGCATTAACAAAACAACTGACGAGAACTATTGACATATTTGCATCGTGGAACAATTAATTGATGAGTTCTTTGATTCCGCGCAAATTGAACTTTTTCATATAGATATTCCGGCTCTTTTATCGTTATGATTTTGTGTAATGACAGCACAGTACGATATTTCATAAAAGTATCTAACGAGCACCCTACAATCTTATTTGTATAGGTGGAGACGTGGTCATATCGGCCAACACCAAAAATATACTTCGCACAGCTTTTTAAAGCAACATTCAGCTTTCTTTTTGCCTCATAGTCCATATAGGAGAAAATTTCGCACCCGTACAACACAATGGGTAGTATACAGGACTTAACAAGCTTAAGCTTTACGTTGGTTGGAAGATATTTGGAAGTTGGGTTTAGCCCTCTCAGAGCTCCGTAAAATTTTTATGCCACTCTATTGATGAACCCCTAGGTTCTTAAAGTTATCTACATACTCAATTGGAGTTTGATTTACGTAGAGTGGTGGAGCAATTGTCTATCTCGGCCGACATTAACAACCATGACTTTAGCCTTTTTAGGGTGAAGGCTGAGTTTGTTATCGATTGCCTATTAACAAATTTCAATTAGTTGCTTGCTTAAGTTCTGTACTGCCTGCTTTATTTTAGATTTCGGGAAAAACGAATAAATCTGCACATCATCTGAATATATATGACGTTTACAGTTAATAAGTTATAGCAAGCAAAAAGAAGAGGTCCTAGGACGGATCCTTGGGGCACACCAGATGGAACAAGTACTGTGACGATGACATAAATATGACGTTACTAAGATTAGCAAAGAGCTATCAAACAGAAACTGCGTTCTTAGTTTTTCAACTAATGTTTGATGATCAAACGCCTTTGAAAAATCAAAAAAAAAAAAAAAAAAAAACTATAAGAGCCAGCATTTTACGGTCCAAGCCCCCACGTAAATCTTCGCAAGCTTTGAGCAGAGCTGTTGTGAAATTATGTTTTGCACGGAATCCCGATTAAAATTTAGTGATAAGGTTTTTATCGCTTAAATATTACTTTAATTTGATTGCTTGCAATCAAACGAGAGTATGACAATGGGACAGTATTCAGTTTTATCTTGAGACGACGAGGGTTTTGGCATCGGCAACACTTTGCAGTTTTCCAAGAGTCGAGGAAGATAGAAGTAGTTAAAATTGTATTAAAAATATAGGTTGATTGGAAAAGTTTGACAATATTGTCTGAGCCTACTGCATTTGATTTTATGCTTAAAATTGTTCTACCAACATCAACGAACGACGCAGAATAATGAAAATATAAACTCGTTCCCGGATCGAATTGCAGGCAGTCTATGACGGGCTGAGTCGCAAGCAAATACAAATTAAGCATTAAGTTCATTTAGATCAATGTTGTTTGAAAGTGCCGGCTTTGCTGCAGACAAACCGAGTGAGCGAACTTTTTTCCAAAAATCGGAACTTGAACTAGTTGGGCTAAATTTGTTAAAGTAGAATTCCTTCTTGTTTCTTCTAATTAGAGAAGTTACCTTATTGCGAGCAACTTTAATCTCTTTGTGAATTGGAAGACATTTGTAACGTCTCCATATTGAATATAAGTCATTCCGGACTTTCATTAAATGAAAGACCTCATTGGTCAACCAAGGTAAACCACAGCTCTTTATTCTTCTTTTTATCACTGGCATACGTTTTTTGAAAAGAGAAGAAATGCTTTTATTAAAAACTTTTTTTGAAGGCTCGTATCATATGTTCTATATATATTCGCAATCATTAAAAAGCGCTTCCAAATTGATCTTAGAATATCCATATAATTAAAAAAAACTCGTCGTTCTTAGGTTTTGGATGTGCATTTACAGTAACGAAAGCATATCATGATGCGAGAAAGCTGGGGCAAGAAGCTGATCGAAATGTAATAAAAGACTTGATTCAGACACTAACGCAATATCAATTAACGACGGTGTTTTGTTGGGTACAAAATACGTAAGTTGGGTGCAATTGCAAAAGTGTAAATCGAGGGAACTGAACTATTTTGTTCTATATTGCATTTAAGCAATATATGTTAAGACCCTTTTTTTGTTTGCAAATAATACTAAGCAAAACTTACGCGTCGTCAATGGGACGACACAACAACAACAACGGAAGCAAAGAGTAACGCAAACACCTTCAAAAAATGAGCGATGTAAGTAAAGAAATGTAAACAAAAAAACTAAATATTTATAGATTTGAAGTCGGAAATAAACTTGGAAAGAAATAAGAATGAAAGAAGAAAGAGGGAAAAACGCATACTGAGTAACATTAATCAAAACTTACGCGTCGTCAATGGGACAACACAACAACAACAACAACGGAAGCAACGAGTAACGCAAACACCTTCAAAAAATGAGCGATGTAAATAAAGAAATGTAAACAAAAAAACTAAATCTTTATAGATTTGAAGTCGGAAATAAACGTGGAAGGAAATAAGAAGGAAAGAAGAAAGAAGGAGAGAAGAGAGAAGGAAAGAAGTAAGAGGGAACAACGCATACTGAGTAAAAGAAAGAACAAAGAGAAGAAATTGCATTACATAGTTTTTGTATTAGCTTCAATATTGATGACATCTTCCTTCACTGCTCTTGCTGTTCCTTGCTAAACTAGTTGCTGCTTGATGTCGCGCGGTGATGGTAGTGAGAATGTCTTCATCGTTGACTATGATGCTTCTTCCGTTCTTCTCCTTTCTCACTAAAACGTCGTCATTTCTCGTGGAGACGGAGGAAAGGTGCTTGCGGTGTTTGAGTTGTGTTACTTGCTGCAGTAGCAAGCGGTTTCTCTTAGTTAGGCTTTTGTTAACATAGATCGGTGTTGACGAGTCCAGAGTCGTTAAGGCACAGTTGCCTTCCTTCTTTTTTCCGAAACTCAGCAATAGCCCTCAGCAGTAAATTTCTCTCATGGGTAGAGTTGAATTTACTAGGTGGAGTGAAAAGTAACCTTCTTGACCGCCAGAATGCGCTGCTACTGCCAAAGAGACTATGGTGCCTTGAAGTCCGTTCACATTTAGGCAGACATGCCAAATTTCGATACCGTCTTTAGCTTTGTAAAGTTGGATAAATATTATGGGGCTAATGCTCCATCAGATTACACCGTCAAATATTGGTTTCGAAAGTTTCGTGGTGGCCGCAACTCCACTACCGATCAAGTCAGCAGCGGCAGGCCATCCGATGTGGTTACAGAAAACAATGTCAAAAAAATACATGAAATGGTGTTTTCTGACCGGAAAGTGAAGGTGCGCGAGCTAGCAGATACCACAAAGATTAGTACTGAGCGCATACGTCATATTTTGGGCAATATTCTGCATATAAAAAAGTAAATGTTGAACACTAGAGAACAGAATGAGTGCCTGGCAGTGGACTAAAGCCGGCACGAGTGCTCCGAAGCGGCCGAGGGAGGCTCGATGGGTCGAAAAGGTTATGGCGTCGGTTTTCTGGGATTGTCATGGCATACTCTTCGTGGACTATCTCGAAAAAGGAAAAAAAATTAACAGCGAGTATTACTGTGCATTATTGTAGCGATTGAAGGCCTAAATCGCTGCAAAATGGACTCACATGAGGCGAAAAAAATTTGGTTTTTGCAAGACAATACACCGGCGCACAAGAGCATCGCAACCGCGGCTAAAATCAATAACTTACGGCTCCAAATGCTGTCGCATCCACCGTATTCGCCCGATTTGGCTCCCTCAGACTATTATCTCTTCCCAAACCTAAAAAGATTTCTCATCAATAAAAAATTTGATGTAATTAGTATTGTTATTTTATGTGTTGTTAAATTAGCCGTTGAATGTTATTTTATTGTTGCGTTAGGTAGTTGTTATACGGTGTTTTTTGTAATTTACTTCATATTGCATTTAAAATTACCTGGATATTTGTACATATGTATTTATTGTTGTTATGTTGATGGTGATTTTATGTTTGGGTGTGTAGATGATGAGGATTTAGGGTGTTGTGGGTTGTATTAGAGACTGTTAAATCAGGCTATTGATTGTTGAATGTTATTTTATTATGTTATGCTGAGTAGGTGTTATACGGTGTTGTATTGCAATTTCTTTTATTTTGTATTTAAAAGTATCTGCATATATGTATGAACGTATGTACATATTTGTTGTTGTTGTTGTGTTGAAGTTGAATATATGTTTGGGTGTATAGATTATAAGGATTTCGGGTGACGTGGGTTTTATTGGGTTTTATTAGAAAGTGTTTTTATTGAGTGTTGTTGTGTTGCTTGGGAAAATCCTTGTGGAAACGATTGCCGAGCTCTTGCACTGCCGATGGTAAAAGTACTGTCAAAGAGGGGCTGAAGACTGAAGAAGCCGCACAATCGGTTTCCGGATGTATGTACATTTTAACCCTTCGTGTTGATGATCAGTTCTATTGTTGAATTGATGTCGGATAAGTAATTTCTTGTGTGTTGAACTGGATTGCTGATCCAATTGAGTGCTGTATGGTACATATTTTTGTGATTTGTCGAGTTAGCTCCGAAGCTTCCGTTTTTAACATTACCACCCTTACCAAGCTATTTCCTCCGGGATGAAGTCTTATAACGCGCGCTACCATCCATTTAAATGGTGGCAGTCTTTCATCCTTGATCAAAACCAAATACCCTTCCTTGATTTCTTGCTGAATGATAGATATCCACTTCGGTCTCTGTTGCAGTCGGGAGAGAAATTCTCCCGGAAGGATTGTGTTAGTCCTTGCATTCGTTTCCATCTTTTAAGGTGCGAAAATTTCTCCATTTGGTATGACGGCTGAGATAGTGCGACTAGTATTGTAGTTCTCCAATCAAAAAGTGGCTTAATGTTATGGGCTCATAAGTATTAATATCATCTAATACAGGGTATAAGGATCTCGAATTAGATGTCAGTATCTATTTACCAGCTACTCGTTTTAGGTGGTACTTAATTGATTTCACGCCTCCTTCCCATAGACCTCTAAAATAAGCAGAAGAACTTTTCTGTCCCATTACTCGAATCTAACTTCGCCTATCACATAAGCTATTTTAATTTGCCATCGCTGCCTACGAAATTTTCAAGGTGGGATTCGAAAACTGCAAATTCTCTCTGAGACCATTTGTTGACTATCATACGTTGGCCCGAAAGAAGTCCAGTCAGAGATTTTTAAACTAACGCTGGCATCCTTCTTGTGAATAGTGATGTTACAGATTTAAATTCTAAATTATTTACCTTGTAATCGTCGTATAAATCAAGAATCTGTTCGAACTCATCCGACAGTTCATTGGATTTAAGTTCTTCTTCGACCTCACAGTCTCCTCGTTATACCAATTACGCTGTCAGCCTTTTGAAAGTTTTCGTAGTCTTTTTTATACGCGTAAGTAATCCCAATTGCAATATTCCCAATGACATTGTCTATACTTGTATATTTATATAGATATATAATTTTTATATATTATAGGTGCAGAAAGTTTATCCCACAATTGGACGAATACAATTAAAAATGGAAATGGATTTACTCGGATTGGTTATGAACTTTCTTAACTTGTCAGATTTCCGTAAGTACTGTTTTCTGGGAATTTTGCAACTGCTGCTATTGCTGGTAGTACTTCGCACAACCCACGGTTTTTTCGCCAATGGTTCTCTTGTAGGTCTACGACGATTTGTAGAGTTTTTTGCATTATTTTTCTGTTTTGTATTATTGAATTTTTATTTAAAAATTACTTAGCATACACACACAAAAAACCTTTGCAATGGTTTGCTGATTGTTTACAATTTTTTTTTTTTTTTTTTGTAAGTCAAGTGGCATTAAATTTGATCTTTTTATTGAGATAAAAGGTGAAATAACATTTTAACTTGAACTTAAATAAAACGCTCGATAGGTCTCTACAACCAAGTATTTCCAAATGGTAAATCTTCAGTTGAGGAGAATTCCGTGTGTGAAGCTCACTTAAATCATACTTTCACTGTCAGGCGTGTTTTTCTTATTTTTCCTATTCACCTGTTCAATTTTTAGTTTAAATTTTCCCCAAAATGTGTTTTTCGGTTCTTAACCCCTAGAGCTTTTTTTATCTGTTGACACTTTTCAGTGTAAGGCCCGTATTTTGCAAGAAAACAATATACGAGTTTAAAAGAAATAAATAACAAAAATTATAAAAATTCAAACAATAATTGCGACCCATATATATACCCTCACTGACCTACATAATGTACATGGATAAACAAACTACAGATCTAATCGAGTTAGACACCATGAGATTCAGGAATGAAGATAATAGAGTTGGGTGAGAGCAAAGCTATCTGTTATGCCCAGGTTATATTCAACCAAAAATGGGTGCGAGTTGATAAGTTCCCTGTGCGATGACATTGACATTAATTTCCAGTGCTCGTCAAATAAGCAACTCTCTCATAAATAATCTGATCCTACGCTCGAAGTTATCTTCAATAAAGAAATGATGTCGGTGATGAACTTATGGAGGCTCAATCACTTGTGTGTGATATTGAACATCACATCGCAACAAAAAACAGAAAAATCGATGACACATCAAATTTTCCGCAGCCTTACTAAAATATCCACTATAATACATTGCTCATTGCTAAATTATTTGAAATTGAAGCGGATTCACACTATCTTTTACATAGAAGTCATCTGCGGTCCAAAGTACTGATTCCAGCGAATTTTTTTTTCAAGTTGACAACAGAAAACAAATTTATGTCAACTCGTCTAGTCGCCGCTCCACAGAAGCTTATCAATCACTTTAATTTAATGTAGACACCTTCGGAATGGCAACGTAGGCTAAACTAGAATCAGTTGGTCACTACTAAATATGAGTGATTATTCCATAATCTAGATAGTCAGCAACAATTTCAATCTCGAAAGGATGCATGTTTGCAAATAGTTTGAAAATGCGACTAAGAAGCAGTATAAAGTCAAGAAGTCCGTCATACCTAAACTCCCAAATAAGTTACCAAGTGAATCTTAATTGCCAAGACCCACCTCCACTTCCCTTAACAAACTAAGCTCCGATTAGAGTTTCGAAACTAACATTTTTCCGAATTTCAAGTAACCCACCCATACTCCAATTCTCTTTATTCCATCCCAAATCAAGCTCCAACTCCAACGTGTCTCTTTCGATTGTATCCTATCTTTATCAGTTCTCACATTTCAAGCCCCACTTCTCACATCGTATCTGTTGCGCCATCAAACCCCTCCCTTTAATCAACGTCTTTTCTATTGGCCTTTAGGGATAAAAAGATATACGAATACACATATACTCGTACTTCTATATTTCGCCTATCTGCACGATAAATCCAACTCGGTGTGCTATGATGTTAAAATAACAATCAGCGCCATAGTTTCCATCCAGCAGGAAAGACTTTCTACTGATGTTACTTATTTCAGGAAACTTAATATAAAGTATCTCGAGGTCTTCAATACGCCTCCCCAAGAGTTGCAGATGATCTTCGCCACTATGTACACTCTAAAAGAGTCTCGCACTTACAGCACAGTCGATTTGACTATGATAAAATTTTTTCTTATCCCGGCATAAAAAGTTATTATTTCTTTTAGTGTTTTTCGGGATGATGAACGCGCAAACCCTTTGATTGACTCCCCTTGTCGAAGTGTCTTACTGGCCATTCATTAAGCTTTGACTTTTATGTCGTTCCTACTTCGTCTTCTTCTAAGCTTGACTTTGTGTCAGTTAAAATAACACTTACTCATACGTGCTTTTATATTATATGATGTAATATGCTTCCGGCCCGAACCCCACCAATTTACTATTGATGTAATTGGAAATTTGATCGACTTATCGGACTCGCTTGATGATATCATTATCATCGGCGATTTTAATATACCTCAGCTAAAATGGACTCTACTGAAGACCTAACTTTTTCCATCCCTTCTTATCCCATTTTTGCTAAGGAATATATCTTCTTAGATCGGTTAACACAATCTACTCTTCGTGAATTCAGTGGCGTTTCCAACCATATGGAAAGGCAATTAGATCTTATCTTCACAACTGATACAATCAAATCCTCAGTATTGTATTGTCCCCTATATCTTTCAACTATTGGTAACTTTCACTCTCCACTTCTTCTTTCATCTTTCCGCAACACTCCCCTTCAGCCGCCTCCCCCGCAATTTTGAAGACCTCTATTATAATCCCGATATACGAAAAGGGATCTAAGCATGAAGTTACCAATTATCGTCTCATTGTTAAACTCTCTTATATACCCAAACTTTTTGAAAACATTTCATACGAAGCCTTAAGTTTCAATGCAAGACTTTTATTTGCCCAGACAACAAGGCTTTCTAAAAGGCAGATCAACTGCCACAAACCTAGTTGAATTTGTACCTTTTGCCCTCGCAGCTTTAGAAAATAGCAAACCAATCGATACAATCGATTTCACTAAAGCATTTGAAAAGATATCTCATGAACTGATCCTCTTCAAATTGTCTGCTCAAGGCTCTTTTAATTAAATGGATTTCTTCTTAACCTGTAAACCGATATTATAGTGTTCGGTTTAGATCCACCCATTCCGTTCCTTTCCTGACCTCATCTGCAGTTCCATAAGGCAGTCATCTTGGTCCTCTTCTCTTCATTTTTAATATAAACGATGATGAGACATTCAATAAAAACTCCTCCCTCTGCCTTTACGCTGACGACACAATACTTTTTTAAGTATTACGCGTTCCCCGTAATGGTGAATTCAGTATCTGTTGGATTGTATTTGTTGCATTTTTCGTCAAAAAATTACGAATAATGATGGCACTGTGCGACAATGCGTTATCATGGTGCACAATCCACGAGTTTTCTGCCCATAATTCTGGTCTCTTTCGGCGAATTGCTTCACGCAAATGTCTCTTAACGCCCAAATAATACTCTTTGTTTACTATCTGGCCTTCTTAATGCACTACACCGTTGTAATCCATGGAAATCGTGAGCATTGCCTTCTTTTTTGACTGAAAACGACGTGGTTTGTTTTTAGTCTTGGCTCATTTGGTGAACGCCATTCACTTGCCTGATGTCTGGATTGCGTGTCGTACTCATAAACTTACGTCTCGTCTCCAGTAATGATAATTTTGATGAATGTGGGATCGGATTCAGCTTCGCAAATCATCTCTTTTGTCAACACGGTCTCTTTTTTTGCATAAAATTAAGGTCTTTTGGCACCAACTTTGCTGCTACACGGCGTTTTATAAATTGTAAAAAATCGCCAACGCACACAAAGTTAGATGTACTCTTAGCTAAGTAACTTTTGCAAATGTCAAGCTGTGACGCTAAGATTTAGAGGGAAGATCAACAACAGATGTACCAACTTAACAGAACTCAAATTGGAACAATAAGAGCGCCACACGGTGACACAACATGGAACTTTTTGATCAAGGTGGTATATGGTGACGAGGAGCATTAACTGCTACGACGTTAGCAACGTCAACCGAACTCCATTCGGTAAGAAGGTCGTCTTCATGGACGAGAAAAATGACGTTCCTCTTTTCACGGAAGATGACACTTACTTACTATTCAGGAAGTGAATATGTGATTTCGAGGATGTGATGGATTCATTAAAGTGTGATAAGCGATGGATATACCTATTCGCTCGGCGATTTCTACAGGGCACCGCTTAAGTGCTATTTCTCACCACACGAGTCGACAATTGGGTTAACCGGAAAGCCCTACTAAGTCAAGACGAATCATTGCTGCATTACGTACTCAAATTAGCCGAAGAAAACTCCAGTTATGATGCTTTCCTTTTAGATGGTAATAAGTGCTCAGACTTAAAAAATTGTGTTTCACTTTTGGACACCGGTAGTTCCGTAAGGTGTGTATACCGTTCCTTACTACCTGAAGACATTTTTGTCGGACGTTTGACGTATTCGAAATATAAGGGACTAAGAGGTATTTAACTCTACTCTTACGGTACAGAAAATTGCTTTATTATAATAGGTCAGATAAAAAAAGTCTCTCTTGTAAACATTTCAGATGAAATAATCTCTATGCCGCTGTTACTTGGCCGCGATGTACTCAAATTATTAAGTATATGTTGGCAAATGAACTTCTCTAATATGTACACTTTGCTATTATTAACGAATAATCTAAGAACCTAGGAACCGTTAATACAAGTCAAGCTGGTAGAATAGTAAAACAAAAATTGTTCGCCGGTGCCCTAAATGTCGTTACTAAGTCTAACTATACAAAAATAAAGGTCGCTGAAAGATGATTATGTTCCGAGATTGAATTTAATGCTAGTGAATTATTTTTACAATAGAAATCGAGTTTAATGATAGATTAGAATCTTGATCGGTCACCTTAAAGAAATTAAAACGTATTATAAAACTTTTTTTTTTCAATACAATCAATTTTTTTCAATAGCGTTACAATTTACAATCCAACTGGTTTTTCTCAACTCTCTTACTCTTCTTTATCTTTTACTTAAACCACGTAATCACTGTTTAACCACACATGTCCTGTTGAACTATGGACCACGTTTCGGTAGGCCTATCATTCCATCAGATTTTGGGTGTAGTGGCGTTGTCTTTGTCTTCCTTATTCCAAGATATTGGTAGACTTCCTGGAAGACTGATTCAAAGTTTCGTCTTGAATCGGATTGTAGCTCATGCTGCCATCTTTCTTCTTCGCGAGGACCACTGGAGAAGCCCAAGGACTCTGCGATTCTTTAATCAGCTCCTCAACTGTCATCTTCGACACCATTTCGGCAACTTCTGTTTGTTTTGCCAATGGAAGACGCCTTGCGGGTTGGCGGATTGGTCGGATGTTTTCGGTCTCAATTTGGTGTTGAACAAGTTGCGTACGTCCATATTCCCCATCTTATGTAGCAAATATGTCAGCGTTCTCACAGGATACGTGCTCTCAATCGAAATAACAGAGGCTGAGGATTTTGTGTTTGATTTTCATACTCTAGAAACTCCCGACCGGGATTACACGATTTGTTCCCGTTATGGTGGAAATAGCCTCAATAGGTGCACGTTTTCCCACTATCCACGCTGAATTTATTTGCATTGTTCTTTGTACTCTGGTTCTACTAAGGTCTTTGCCACAGTGAGGTCTTTCATATTTTCTGGCTCCATCAAATATAATCGGTGGGTACAACGACCACCTTCCACTTTTGTTTCCGACGAAGGCCCTAGAATTTAGATCCATTGGTATCCCCATGTTTCCGTATTTCAGGGTTTGTGCCTTAAAGTCCACTACTAGTCCATGTTCTCTCATGAAGTCTATACCAATGATTCACTCGTCACATATGTCAGCCACCAGAAACTCGTGGAAGAATGTTATTCTGGCCAGCTGGATTTTACGAGGACTTCACCATACACCTTAACCGTTTCTCCTGTAGCTGTATAGGGTGATGATTGAAGCCGTGGCACCGGTCGCTATGGTTACCATCCAATTTTCTTTTCCACTGACTATTTTTACCAGAAGTAATACATGGGCTGTGCCGTTTCTAAGAGAGGGCACCACTTGAATTAAATCTATACCATTTTCAGTTAGTACCAACCTTCAAACGATACGTGTATAAATTTGACAGCTGTCGGACGATTAGTTCTCGAGATATAGCGTTGTGTGTGTAGCAACTTTTGTTATTGTGAAAAAAAATGGATTCAAAGCAATTTCGTGTGTGTAGCTGAGGCTCTGAAGATATCAAAAGATCGTGTTGGATATATCATACACGAATATTTGGACATGCGAAAGCTCTGTTCAAAGTGGGTGCCGCGTTTGCTCACAGTCGATCAAAAACAACAACGTGTTGATGATTCAGAGGAGTGTTTAAAGTTGTTCAACCGCAATAAAGCCGAATTTTTGCGTCGGTATGTGACAATGGATGAAACTTGGCTCCATCACTTCACACCAGAGTCAAGTCGGCAGTCAGCTGAGTGGCGAGCAGGCGACGAACCTCGTCCAAATTGACCAAAAACTCAACAGTCGGCTGGAAAGGTTATGGCATCCGTATTTTGGGATACACATGGAATAATTTCAATCGACTATCTCCAAAAGGGGCAGACTATCAACAGCGACTATTACATTGCGTTGTTGGACGAAATCGCAGAAAAACGGCCGCATTTGAAGAAAAAAAAAATGAAGTGCTGTTTCATCAAGACAATGCACCGTGTCACAAGTCGATGAAAACGATGGCAAAGTTGAATGGATTCGGCTACGACTTGTTTCCCACCCACCAGAAAGAGATTTAAGACTGATGAAGAAGTAATCGCCGAAACAGAGGCCCATTTTTAGGCTAAACCGAAATCGTTCTACAAAACTGGTATCGAAAGTTTGAAAAATCGTTTCAATCAGCGTATCGCCCTTGAAGGCAACTATATTGATAAATAAAGTTGAATTTTGCAAAAATTTTGTGTTTTACTATAAAACGGCACTGACTTTTCAACCCATGTGTTATTTCATAGCATCGTTTTGCTAGCGAGACTTGGATGATGGTCCTGGCGATGTCGATTCCTGCTACCAACTTCTACCCCCCGTCCTATTTTATTGCAGTTCTAGCAGCGAATTCTATCTATCTATCCCGTGGAGTATCTCGTTCCTCGGCACTAAGTCTTACGCAATAGCATTTAGCATTTTTCTTTTGGTCGTCCAAATTTTGTTTGAGCCTGTCTTTTATTTGTCCATTTTTGGTTCGAAGCTATTCTTTTGTTCGTCGAATTTTTGTTCAATGCTATTTTTCTGTTCTTCTCTATTTTTCTTCTGTTCGTCCATCTTTTGTTCGAGACTGTTCTTTTGTTCATATATTTTCGACAAGGTGAGTTGTATCATCGCAGCCATGTCAATTGTTCAGCCATCTCGTTAGGAAATGCACGGCAATTGAAGGCGGTTCCTGATTTAAAAGTGATTGATTCCATGGATATAACAGCTGCCTGACTGTCAGTATAAATGTAAATATTTTTGGCCGATATCGCATTCCATTTCAGCCAGAAGAGAGCTTCCTTGACAGACATAACATCCGCCTTATAGACACTATAGTGGTTTGGGAGGCAGAAAGAGATCAAAATTTACAGAAGATACCAGCTCCCACCCCTTCTTCGTTTTTCGATGTGGATATCTGACATCTCCTTATAGATGTAGATGGATTCTTTATCAAATAATGTGCAATCCATCTGGTCTTAACGATTCAAGACGGTGGCTTTGATGCACTTGTCGAAGCAGTATTTGGTAGGGGTGCAGTCACTATCTTTTTAGATATGTCCTACCTTATCTAGCTTATTTATGATTAAACCTCACGGCTCCGTTGGTAGTTAGTTGTTCTCAGAATATGTCTAGAGATAGTGGAGCCCAGGTGGTGCAGAGGAGAGAATGGTGCTTAGAGCGCAACTTATGCAAATGCAGGCTAGACGCTGCATCTTTCACGCAATTTATATCAAAATTTTAATATGTGGACAAGATACCACTTAGGTAAATAATAAATAAATAATCAAATAAATAAATATAAAAGTAAATGATCCTTAATCCTTTTCAATTAAAAAATACAAATTCCGAACATCTACTGGTTCAATGAAACACCAATTTAATCGTTATAAAATGCAATTTATTCTTTCGAGTGCTCTCCTAGAACTGATTCAACTTAATCACCTAAAATACAATTTTGTTTCTTATGACTACCCTATACTGTTGATCTGCAGTTCACACGCAGACTCACTATACTTAAACTACTCCGTTAAAACGTTACTTACCCTGGTTACTTACCCAGGACAGCAGGAAGCGCTTGCCAACTCGATACCGACCTGCTGTAATATGTCTGCTCCTTGATTGTAACTGTATCATTGTCCAATTGAATTAACTAAGTGCCTTCTAGAGGAATAGAAGAGTTTTTATTTAGAATTGAACCATTAAAATTTGTCACGAAGATCGTATTTTCTCCAATCAGTTTGATGACCTTTTCATTGGTGCTTTTGAAATCGCATGTTGCGGTGCCACCCTTAAGGACTCTAGGTAAACATGAGTCTTCTGCTAGCTTCTTTAAAACGCTGTCCTCGCATACTGATGTGTTCCCTATACGGAAGCAGTTACCTTTAAGGCCGTTAGTCATGTCATGGTTAAGTAGTAGTTTCGTGTAGTCTAGGTCGATTTGTTTGCCGCCTCTAATCGCGGCGCGAGCATTCACCACATGGAAAATGTTGGTCCCCACCTTAGGGATTGATAAAACATAGACCAATAAGGTCCCACTGCTATACACGAAGGGTCGTCCATATTCCACTGCATCTACGGCGTTTTGGTAAGGTAGGGTCTCTAGTTCGTTTATTATAGTGTTAATCTCCTCAGAGTCTAATATATTGATAGTTGACTATTCCAGTCTTCGCCATCTGGCAAGCCCCAATAATTTCATTGGCTTCGCCACACTGAATGCATCGGTTCCCACTAGATCACCGAAATCAAGCAGTGTTGGGCGCTGTAAGTACGTAGGTAGGTGACCACATGGGAACTCAGTACTCCGCGTGCTGTTGACATAACGCGTCACATGGGCATAGTACCCCGGCGTTAAATCCCGGAACCTTCAAATTAATTTGTATCGTTCCCTTGATAATAATAATAATAATGATAATAATAATAATTTCATTCACCCCCTCTTTTAGTATAAGTACTTTATTGAGTTAGTCGTGTCTTAGTCTTTCTGTTTCTCCCTCTCGTACAGCGTTATTATAGCTATCAATCATCTTGTTAACTTTGCTCATAGCCTCGTGCGTTATTTCAAAAAGTCTCTCGTTCATCTTGTATTGGTCGTTATTGTTCTCTACTATGTCTGCCTGTTTTGTAAGAGTTTGTTCCAGTCAATTGCGTCAGCGGATCCAGCCAGCCATTTCCAGGCGGTCCATATCCAGTCGATAGATCTAGCCCGTCTCGTCTTTGGTTTGCCTAGTTCTTTTAGGCGATCTTTTTCCTGATTCAGATGGTATGTTAAAACTAGATATTCTACATTTCTTGATATATATATATATATATATATATACATATATATAATTTATAACAATAACTTTATTGATTACATCTTTTTTTATTTTTGTACTTTTGTTAGATTCTTTAAATGGCTTTTATGGATTCTTTTTTCACTTGTCATAGTTATCGTCACGCGATTGTCTTTTGCAACAATTTCTTTTCTATATAAAGGATTATTTCTACATTTTATTTGCTTTATTGCAACGAACACCACATCACCCACACGGTATTTCCTTGGCGCAGTTCTTTTCAAGTTTAACCTTGCACTTCCCGCATCCATGTTCCGCTTGATAATTCCCCTAAAGTCTTTATTAATTTTAGAACGAATATTTAGGATGTTTTGAAAATTGATCCTCTGAGATCTATTGAAGAATACGTTCGTGGCTTTTCGTTTGATTACCGAATGAATGGTGTTGCTATAGCGATCTACCGCTATGTGCACAAGTTCTTTAACCTTAAGGTCTGGATTTTCAACCTTGAGACTCCGGTCAATCTCTAATATGGTGGAGTGAACCCTTTCTATTTGCCCATTTACCTCGCTCCTATAGGATGGATTTAGGTAGAGCTTTATGCCTTACTAACATTTCGATTTGATGTAATTTCGATCTGGAATATGGAAGAATTCAGAGAACCTGGAAAATTTATCAACCACCGTTAGGAATTTCTTGTTTTGGATTTCCATAATGTCCATGTGAAGAATTTCGGAAGGATATTTGAGGGGTGGTGTCCTTTGCAATTTGGAAATTGGCGGATGCCTGTCATATTTGTTGGTGTTACATACTTTACAAAGAGCAGAGCATTTCCTAATTGTAGAACTTTTCTAGGATTTGCTCTCTGTTTTCCTTAGGAGCACGATGGGCTATTCTATGTTCTTTCTCTATAATAAGAAACCTGCGCTCCTCATTAGTGACATCGTCAACGACTCTTTGCGTTACTTGCAACTTGAATTTTGCGAAATTCTCCAGATAAACTTTTTGGAGCATTCGAAGATAGTTTTCCGGGATTTTTATCACATTTACCAAATTTGGGTTGAGTTTCTCTATCAACATTTCTACAAGGCTTTCGTAGCTTAATGTCCGTAAGGAGATGTAATGGCGATGATAGGCAAGATGCGGTTCCTCATGAAAGCGTAGATCAATGCCAATCTGTGCACTGTGCACAGTACCGGTTTCGGTGTCACTTGGAGAGAGCTCACAAAGTCCTTCTTCAGCCGTGTCGGTTCGATCTTCCCTGGAGGCTTGACTTTCGAATATATGATTTCATGAATAATCGTATCCAAATAGTAATATCAACGATGGCATTTGACATAGGCCTTAATAAAAAGGATGTGCGACTGTTTTACACCTAGGACCAGCCAAGCATTTGAAATCTGTTATCAACAAGTTGGTAGTGCAGGTCGTGTCGGTTATCCAGCTAAATGTGTGACATTTTTTTTAACGAAGACGATTTATTACATCGCAATAAAATTTAAGGATTATATTATTTTGGTTTTCTGGTCTTTCCAAATGATACTACAAAAATTTCACATTTATTTTATCAGGAAGTTTAGATATATCCTTCAGGTCTTGTTCACTGGTCGGCCTGCACAATGTCTCTACTTGTTCCGATTGTGGATTGGGAATCCTTTCTGAATTAGATTCTAGGGCTAAAAGGCGATTCGAAATGTCGATTATCGATGTCGATTGTTCAATCCTACCCATTCGTTTAGATCCCCGCCTATTATGTAGTTGTCTTGGGTGGAAGTTAGTTGGAAGTTAATCCTAATATATAATTTTGAAAAATGCTTCTTCTGACATCAGTTGATACACCACCAGGTAAATAAACACAATAAATTTTTACAGATTGATAGTTTACAAGCTTAGCTTCAATCCCTACATTTTCAATATAAGTTGTTTTATGAAGAGCTAAGAGCGAATGTTGAATAGATCTCTTAATTAAAATTGCTACTCCACCACCTATACGTCTAGTTCTATCAACCCGATAGCACTTGTATTTATAGGAAGATAACATAAAATTCGTGCGCAACCAAGTTTCAGTTACAAGCGCAATGTCAACATTCTTGCTTCCCAAATAGTTTATGAATTCTAAATATGTGGCGACTGAAGCCATCGGGAGAAATCGCAGCTTTAGACAGATGTCGCTCTTATAGCAAAAAAAAAAATCTTTTTTTTGAATTGTCTTTTAAGAGTTGGTGAGAAGTTACATATTTGGTCGAAATCTTTTGTTTTAATTATTTCCGAATTCCAGGAAAAACGACAGACGACCTGTTCCCCGAATTCCGTTGGCAGAAGTGTTTCTAGCTAGTAAGAACAGCATCAAACAAGCTACCTTGCTCAACCACATTTATCCCAAAGCTGAACTTGTTTTAACAACAGATGCATTCGACATTGCAGTTGGTGCCAAGTTGGATCAGTCTAAGAACAACCAATTTCAACCAATCGCTCTTTTTTCATGCAAACTGTCGGGTGCACAAACTCGTTACAGCACTTATGACCGAAAATTACTGGCCATTTATCTAGCTGTTCGTTTTTTCAAACACATTCTCGATCGTCGACACTTCATCTTCCAAACAGACCACAAGCCACTGACATTTGCATTCCAGCAGCATTCGGACAAGGCACCACCGCGTCGTTTAATACAACTGGACTTCATCTCGCAATACTCCTCCGATATTATTTACTTACCAAGTGAAAACAACTCTGTTGCGGACGCACTATCGCGACTCAATGCGATAACTACGCCGGCGCAATTCGACCTTCGTGAACTGCATTTATCCCAATTGCTCGATGCTGAGCTACAAGCAATTTTGAAGCAAGAAACATCACTGTGGTTAAAGAACCTCACTCTGGAACCCAATATTAAAATATATTGCGACGTTCCGGACAATACAATACGCCCATACATACCAGCGTCTCTGCGTCGGAAGGCTTTGCAATCCATTCACGGCCTCTCTTACCCAAGCGGAAGGACAACAAGTCGCCAGCTAAGGCAAAAATACATCTGGCCGAACATCAAGAAGGATGCATTGGAGTGGTCACGCACATGCATCCAATGCCAATGTTCGAAAGTGCATCAACACACTAGTCCATTACCTTACTCATTTCAGGTCCAGACCATCGTTTTCACCATGTTCACATTGACTTCATCGTACTTTCACCACACCAAGATTACATATACAGTCTAACGATGATCGGTCATTTCAGGAGATGGCCATAAACAGTACCTCTACAGGACATGCATGCAGATACAGTGTCCACAGCATTTTATACGCATTGGTTAGCTCGATTTGGTTCGCCCACATCAATAACAACTGATCAGGGAAGTCAATTTGAATCAACTCTCTTCAATGCACTCACCAACTTGATTCGATCAGCAAAAATTCGCACTTCGCCTTACCACCCTGCCTCCAATGGACTCATTGAACGTTGGTATCGATCGCTCAAAGCCGCACTGATGTGTCACGAAGAAACCAACTGGGTAGATGCCCTTCCAACAGTTGGAAGCTTACAAAGAGGACATTAAGGATTCAGCAGCAGAGATGTTGTATGGAAAAATCTCAGAGTGCCTGGTGAATTTTTTGTTAACGTCAACCTCATATAAAATCCCCAGATTTTCGTCGAAAAACACCGAGATATTGCGCAAATTTCATCCGACAACCACTTCAAACCATGCCAAAACCAAACACTTTGTACCATCAGATTTCCACAAGTATTCCAATGTTGTCCTGCGCTGCGATGCAGTGAAAAAACCACTACACCATTTTCTGGTCTGCATCCAGTAAAAGCCAGAATCAATGATCGATTGTTCACCATTGATGTGGAGGGAAGGAAAATGAACATACTTTTTACGAATGCCCCTAGCATTCAAAGTAATAATATTCAAATAGGTATTACTTGCCATTGGAATACAAAAAGTTACGATATCAGTTGCGATATCATTTCTAAAGCTAGGATAATTAGTTCGTCTACAGAAAATAAATCATTATTACTTATGATGTCGTTGTTTTTGTTGATGTTGCTGGTCGCTGCATTGTTGATAGGCCATCTAGGGAGAGACAATGGCAAAGAGTGTGCATTAGATGACACAGGAGCTTTGCGGCGACTATGATAAGTTGAAACTCAGAGAGGGAGCTGAGTAAAACAGGTATTTGTTTTACAAAATTTAACTGTTTATCTGCAACGTGGAGTGAATTCATCAAATTATGGACGTAATCACCAGTTGTATAACTTTTATAGGAGGAACAAACACTCTTTTAACTTTTTCGGAGCTTAAGATTTCTTCGCCACTGTCAATGTCACTATCCGGTATACACTGTAATGGACTCCAGTAAATTTTTTTAGAATTCTTTTTTTTTTTTTTGATACACCGGACATTTTAACGCAGGTTTTTTTTAATTCAAAGATAACAAAGCGCCTTTAGGCTCCGGGGATTTATTTCGTTTCAAAATACTGCCGGTAAATTTCACAGAAGAAATAAGAGTCACGCGTAGGCAAGGAGCTTAGAAAAATAGTTGTTTCTTACCTCGCTTAGAGTGCTTGGGAATTTCCCCAATGTGCAGTTAAACCCTTGTAGCGAAATTAGAGAACATTTGTTTTCTATACAAGCAAGTACACGTGTTTACTGCACATCTTACTACGAACTCAATGTAATAGAATTGTAAATTAGTACATTTTAAATCATTTGAGGTTTTTTGAAAACGACAGTTTGTTTATACCGGAATTTTGAAATTTGGTAGTTACCCACTACCAAGCATTGATGACACTTTGGAAACGCTTTCTGGAGTGAGATAGATCGAAAAGATCAAGAGAAAAGAGCTTTTACTACAGAAGCTTACGGTGATGGCGTTTAGACTGTGCAACGCTCCGACTACATTCGAGCTACTAATGGAACGAATATTGCAAGGACTCACGGGGAAAACCTGCCTAGTGTATTTGGATGACATCATGGCCTTAGTAAAGACTTTCGAGAAGTATGGCGAAAAATCTAAAAGAAGTGTTTGAGAGGCTGTGAAGTGCTAATTTAAAACTGAACCCGGAAAAGTGTGTCTTGTTCCGTCCGGAAGTAAAATATATGGGTCACTCGAAGCGGTGAAAAGTTGGCCTGCTTTTTGGGATTTGACACGTACTAAAGGAGATTCGTAATGGATTTTGATGGTATAGAGAAGAGTATGCACCAATTTACGGAAAAAGGCCGACAGTTCAGATAGAGAGTGTGAAAAAGCATTTCAAAAACTCAAGCGGCAGCTGTACAATGCTCCCATCTTAGATTGCGTTTTACCCTCCGTTCGGTTAGACCGAACTAATTTGTCGATTTTGGTTTTTTGACTTAAGTTTGTTGTTGAAACTATCATATTTAAATTCTTGGTTCCTTTCTATTTATTGTTTTTTTCTCTTTAACATCTATTAAAATTGTGTAGTGGTGTAGTGGTATATGCATAGACTCCTCAAGCAGAGGATCGCGGGTTCGAATCCCGTGCGAGGCAATTCTCTGAAAAAGTCTTTTCATGGAATTTGTTTGTAGTTATATGTAAATCCCGTTGGCGTCAACTCTGATATAAATTCATAACACTGATGTTGGAGTGTTTGCTGGCTGGGCTAAATGAAACGAACTAACAACTAGCACGTACTTAAGACCCACTAGTTGAGGATGCACTTGCTCGTCCCGTCCAGTTTGAGTACTACCTCTGGGAAAAATATCGAAACCTAACGCCTGAGTTTCAAAACTACATCACCAGCCCGCGCCCTGGTGAAAAGCCAGTAAAAGGGTATTCATATCCCCTTGATGCGCGCGCGGAATTATAAAAAAAAAAGTTTTCTATCATCCCGGTTACCGAACTACCATATTTTGTCAATTATCCTTTTCTTTTATTCAATTTTTTTCCAAACTTAATTTCAATAAATATTTTCATCGAACACCGAACCACTTGACTATCTATTCCTGACTGACTGATCGATATCCACCATCGAAATCGGCAAATTTGGCGTAACGTTGCGTCCGGAAGTAAAATATCTGGGTCACATTATATCAGCGGAAGGAGTTAGGACAGATCCTGACAATATCGAAGCGGTGAAAAGTTGGCTTGCTTCCAAAGATTAAACCCAACTGAGAAGCTTCTTGGGAATTGCCACGTACTACAGAAGGTTGAACAACTTTAGGGAGGGGGCATTGTGATATCCGTTTGAATGTGAAGATATCTATATTTGATTACCAAAAGATTTCCACATTTAAATAGCAGAATACTTAACCATTGGAGAATGGAGAATTGAAACTTCTAGCGAATATTCTAGCAAAATGGAATGATGTATGAAACGCTGGATAGTAAAGAATGTTCTTAAAAGATGTCAAGGGAGAACAAATATCACCGTCCTACAATAAAGGCAAATCAGTTCTTAAGTGGAATTTGAAGAGTGAATTAAAAGAGTTATTAACTGGTTTAAGTAAAGGATAACTGGATAAAGTAAAGTAAGAGTTGTTGATAAATTGCACTGAATTTGTGAATTTTACTGTTTTTTTTTTATTAAAATAGTCGAAAGGCTGAAAGAATGAAGCCGTTAAAACGCAAACTCTTTCGATACATGTAAGTAATTGGAGTAATAAGCCCTGGTGATCAGATTGATCGTCGATATCATTGCTCTAGCAATGTACCTTCGAATCAATTTAGGGACGAAATTGTTCACTCTTATTAGGTTCGTCCTATTGTATGGGGTAGGATAGAATTTTATGTATTCCGACTCTGGTGTTCTCAAACACCTGAATCTTTTCCAATAAACAATATTTTTGTTTAAATATATGCAAATATTGGTTAAGACAGATCGCAACGTATCTGACTACACTTCGGCAATCAAGCGGTTTCTTAGGCTTGCCGGCGATAGAAAACTTTGTCCATTTTTTTTCTGATATCCGTAGACACCCCAGAAAGGGGTGGTACCTTTTAAAAGGTATCCGTTGCAATAGCGTATTAATGACCTCGAACTTTGGGCCTGATCTGCATGCGATCAAGTCGTCTGCATACTTTATGCCATATTGAACGAAGCTTTTTTTTCTAACGGAACAACGGGCTCAAACATAGCACTAGCCTATTGCACTCTGTAAAAGTTTATTGTAATGGAATCTTTAAGTTTTTCAAAGATGAGTCAGCGCTTAAGTGTCAACACCCACCACGTCAACGCCGAGTACATGCAGCTTGATGCGAATATAAACCAGACATTCACAGAATGTAGTGAAGGTAGCGATATTGCTATCACTTTCACAGCAAGCATTGCAGGACGTTGTTTCACTTATATCCAGCTTGGAAGTCGAAAGAGGTTGCAATTAGGCTCTAAACGCAGCTTAGCTTTCGTTACAGATACAAATACTTCTCCACCTTCACCGCTTCTTTACAATATATTTCGTTGCCATCAGAATTGCGTATATCTCCGCTTGGAAGACACACGCAAATTTTCCTAATTAGGTGTGAATTCTAATGCTAACATCTTACCGAAAGACACCAGAGCCTCATCCTAAATCGGTTTTGAAGCGATCCGTGAAGACCCGATTACATTCCTTTCCTGGCTGAGATTCTGGGCTAAGCCAGCCTTGGGTTTTTGTTGTTTTTGGCGTCATTGCATCAGTAAGTCCATAAGACGAAAGACCACTTCTTCCCAAACAGAAGATGACTTTGAGAGTGCAGCCTATATTATGAATTTAAAGGAGAATGATTGAAGTAAGCTTACAAGATCGATTGGGTAGATGTCCTTTTAAACATACGCCATTAAAGGCATTTTCCGAGTCAATCCAGCAGACACTAGTGAATATTTTCTTGCTTTTCTTCCACTAGATATCAAATACCAGTTAAAACGCGGTATTTGAGGTATCATGCGCCGAAAACCTAACTGATTATCCGGAACTATACTTTTTTCCTCATCCCACTTGGTCAGGACTTTGTTGATAACCTTTTCAAATACCTTACAGATATTCAGAAAGAGACTTATGGACCAAAGACCCACCGAATCGGATGCAACTTTATCCCTTTCGGAAAATGGGTGTACCAACGCTGTCTTCCAAAGCGCTGGGTAATCGGCATTGTCCAAGGCTTTATTAAGTTTGGTCGTGTAAATTTCCATCGCTTCCAGTGGGAGATGTCGACGCACAATATTCGGAATTCCACCGGTACCCACTTATTACTAACTTCTTAGTTATTTGAAGTTCTCATGGAACTTTTCTTCCAAAATGATATTCTTTGTCGTGATTAAATTCAGTGATATCGGAGCTCTTGAATTGTAAGTTCTCCATATCATTTCGAAGGTAGGAAGTGTACAAAAGAATCCGATTGTTCGAGAAAATTAAGTCATTCGCCTCTTACACATTCTTCAAAATCACTACTCCGGCCCTTATCTTTTTCTGTGGATCTTCGATCACAAAAAGTTTGTCATCTTCGATAGCTTTTATTGGAATTATGCTTGCTGTTTAACAGGAATTTTTCATCTTTCGCAGTTCGCGCCATTTGTAGACACAAAGCTAGTTCTGATCTTTTCTCTGAAATATTTTATTTATTTTCATAACATATTCTGCTTGCTGACGTTTGCAAGCTTACAGATGTTTTATAATTCTCTTCTCTTAATATTTAGAGATTTTTGATCAACGACTTCAGTGTCATGATCTCCAAGTTTTACTGACTCGTTACAAGGTTTTTAGTCCTGACAGCAATCTACTTTTGTGTTGACGCATTGCGTCAATAGTTACTTATCAACATCCTTACTGAACGAGGCATCAACACAATAAGTTGTATCCCTTTGCCCCACCAAGATTTTGTTTTCCTCTCGAAATAAGAAAATTGAGGGGTTAGGATACTCTCAATGACTGCTTTTAATAGGACCTCGAAAATGATATCATAAAAGATTATGACCGGAAAATATCTCGAAGTATTTGTTTTTCAAAGTATAGTACAAGGCCGCCAAGTATGACTTGTTATAACTTAAAGAGTTAAACGTATTTATCTCAAAACTGCATTTTTTCAAGTTGGCCGCACCCATAGCTTGAACAATTTTCAACCAATCCACTTCAAATTTTAACTAGATCTTTGGAAATATATTGTTTAATAAGTACGTAGGATTTTTGTATATGGCGTAGTTCATTTGTTATTAACAATTTCCTGGCGATTTCTCTGCGAATTTTACAAGTTTGACTTTATAAGTGTGCAATTCAGCCAAAAATCAATAAAAAAAACTTCCTTAGTACTTCTCTAGTTGTTATGTACAATAAAAAAAAATTTAGTAACTCATCATAATTCAAAATTTGCAGGAGCATTTGGTATGGCCGTAAACTCTTCCGAAAAAAGAGAGATCATCTGAGAAACGTTGCACAGCCGCCATTTTTAAATAAATTATTATTCTATAAAAGTTATGTTTTACAGCCAATCAATTTAGTTTATATTTTTCCTGAAAAAAAATCAAAAAAAGCCTATTTTTACGGCCTCTAGTGGCCTAACTCCTTAAGCGATTATCCGGAAATTATTTTATGGCAGGGTAGTATAAATACATCATTTTGTTATCTAATGATTCCATAAGATTTGGCAAATTACACTCACGTTTTTTTGTCTTAATGAATAAGGGACTATATTGATTTCGTCGCGAAGTGTATACATGTCTCGAAAAATGTTCGAAGTTTTTGATAATATCTTGTTTATAGAAGCCAACGATACCAACTTAAGTTTCATTTTTAATATAGATTTAATTAAAATTGCCATCAGTGAATCGAAGCCAATATCTACACCCCTTTATTTGAAAATATGAGTTCTTTTTATCGCATTACCACACGCATTAATCGAACGATCATAGCTACTTTATGATTGGCATGCAATTTATATTTTTATAAGTACCTACTGAATATTTTTGTAAACGAAGTCGATGCTGAATTAGGTATGTTATGTTTCGACAAGAAAAAAAAAAAATAAATAATAATAATAAATAAATAACGTGTAGATCAAAACATGGATTTATTTAACCGATCAATTTATTTAACCTTCAGCTATTTTCGGCAGTGGCACACAGTTTAGCCAATAAGCCGGTGAGCTGTAATAATGAATTGAGTCCATCTACAATTTTCATATGCGTTATACCTATTTCACGAATGAACTCTAATTTCAGCTTCTCATCAAAAGTCATGCGTTTACATACGCGGAAAATATTACCAATTATATCTTCTGCTGCATAGCCAAGCCTCCACAACTTTACCAAAATCTTATATGATTTGTGAATGTCATTTTGTACACAGTGCTCCAACATATCTTGAATTAGCATTGGATGCGGCTCATCACACACTTTGAAAACGTTTGGACCTGTAATATTGCCAAAACCATTTGCTGTAGACTGAAGATTGTTTAGCGCTTGGCGCATATCACCCTGCGCAGTAAAAACGATTGCTTCTAAGCCTTCTTCTTCATAGGTCAGATTCTCCTTCTGACAAACTTCAATCAATTTCGCCAAAATTTGAGCGTCCGACAATTTGCTGAAACGCAACATAGCACATCGCGACTGAATGGGTTCAATAATCTTCTCACTAGTATTACAAGCTAGTGCGAATCGAGTTGTGTTGCTATAAATTTCCATAGTCCTTCTTAATGCCTGTTGAGCTCCTTCAGTCATACTGTCGGCTTCATCTAGAATAATAATCTTATGCCTGCCTTTGGGTAATGTAACTTTTTGCTGTGCAAACATTTTTATTTTGTTACGGACAACCTCGATGCCCCTTTCGTTTGATGCATTAAGTTCAAGCACAGCTTCTTTGTAACTATCACCAAGTAGAATGCGTGCTAGGCATTGAATGGTCGTCGTTTTACCAACTCCTGGCGGACCCTTAAGAGATATTCTGTATTATTAGAATCACTAAACCAGGTGGTAGTTTTTAACTTACAGCTATAATAATATTTGGTGCATTTCCTTGGGTGGCGAAAACCGACAAGCGGCTTACAGTGTCCTCATTCCCGACAATTTCTTCAAATTTTGCTGGCCGGTACTTTTCAATCCTATTTCGATTAAATATATTGCAATATATTGTATGTCACTATAAATACAATTATATATATACCAAGGCAAATGGCTTCGCTTTAATTCATCCAATACTAAATTATTTTCAGATTGTCCAGGCATTTTAAAATTAAAAATAACAAATGCAATTAATTGAGTACAACAATTTGAAATACCCCACAAAAATCAAATCCCACTCCGCCTCCTCGCAATATGAAAACTATGCCGGTCTGTCAAATATTTCTTTATTTAATGTTGGCTTGTTCTGTACAAAGTTAAAGTTTGAACCACAAGGAAGAAAAAATGTGCTGTTGAATAACTGACAACTATTTTTATGTTGTTTGAACAGCCATATGAGTATAATTCACAATGCGAGAGTTATAATTATTAATAGCCTAAACATATTTTTATAATTTTAAAAGAACATATATGTTGAGTTTTTTAATAAATTAATTAAATTAACACATACATTTTAGGAACAACATTTGCTAAATTCCTTCTGATTTTGATCTTCAATATATGTGTCACACAAGTTGCAAGAGGAACACGTATCCTAAAGTTTTTTGTATTTCCTCTTTAGAAACTTATTTTGATGCAAGACATTCAACTGAGCTGAATTTAAATGTTACATCTACAACATCAAATTGTACTACACATTTCTCGCAAGATAAGGAAAATCTATACCAGGATATTGAAAGTAAGCTAAGCACTAATTGATGGACAGTCATGCGTTATAGGTCAGTATTTTTTTTTTTTTTCAATTGTTGTTAGTCTTGTGTAAAAATAGTCTGCTTCAAAAATAAAGCAGGGTCCGAAAATCTACAAGGAACAACCTTAAAAGTTTCATGATATTTTTAACTTTCCCACACATGTTTAAAAATATTTCCGGAAAATATGGTATCATTTATGGAAAGTTATGAACTGAAACTGTATATGAAATATAAATAAGATACATAATTTTGTAATGGGTTTATATTATGCACTATTTGACATCTCTAATTTAGCCTTGAGAGCAAACAATGGCCAATTTTGATTCTGAAATGAAAACTAGACGCAACATTTTGATTTTGAAAAAATGAGGGGGAAAAGTTATCGTTTTTCTAAAAACATTTGGTTTCCCATTTAATGTTCCTTCCTGCTCCTGCAGGAGCTCCTGCCTTTCATGGAGCACAATAAATATGATTTTGATGAAAAGAAAAGAATTTGTAGTTATGATATCTGTTACTTTTTATAATGAGGCCTACGTAGTGCCAAACAACACAAATATTGCGGAGGTAATGGACTTACATCGTTTGAATTTTGTAGTAGAATCGGAATGTGCTTACTACAAAGTGAGAAAAACTAGTGTCATAATGTGAATTGTCCGCCATTTTATTACATATAAAAGAAATGGTCTCTGTTTTCAGAAAAGTTTACTTTAAGGCGTAAAGTTGATGACAATAACTTGAGAAAATTATATCAGTCAAACGACCACCTCCTGGCTCGGTGATGATGTCCTGGAAATTGGTAATTCAAAACTCACGTTAGCCCAATTCAGCAACTTGCGGCAGAAAAGACTCATTTCTTTACATCTGTCTATAGTGCTCTACCAGTTAAGGTTGCGGTGGTGCCGTTGGCGTCCTAAAAAAGGGCCAATCACTTTTCACTGCAAATGCCGCACCAAGCAATCACTTTAAGGAGATGAATGCCCCTTCGTTCATTTCATGTGGATTCTCCTTGCCTTAGAAATGCTAATTTTGTTTATTCACATAACTACTTAAGTTAAAATAGACTTAATTGCTCATTTTGATTTTGGATACAAGAGCATGCTCTTTTTGGATAAGTGATATTCTCGGTCGAACGAGCAATTAGAGGCCGACGACTTTTTGAGACATCTCTAGTGGACCCAGTTTGAATGAGTCACTCATGAGTCACTCATTCAAACATTTAATTGATCTCGCAAATTTTACAGGACGGCGAAATTCACTCTTTGTTAAAACAACAGACTGGAAATTGTTCAAATAAGCAGTAACAATAATTCCGCGTTCTACAGATTTGTATCGTTTCACTGCTTCTTGTCAACTAATTTTCTATTTGTCTACCACATAAATTACAAAGCACAATGACAATTGACGGCATTTGCAAAAACTACGGCGCATTCACATTATAACATTACTCTTGCCCCACCCTGTACTAAAACCCATTTCTGAGTTAGAAGATTTGTGATTTTTGGTAGTAAAACTCTGTATAAACGAATACGTTTTGCATTAAGTCATATTATATTGGCGGCTAGTTTTGAATAAATGCGGTACTGGCATTGTGTTACCAATCATTCATTGATTCGACATTTGATTTTCACTCGATATTAAAATTGTCATGGAAAAATAAATACACCTTATTTGTAAAAACAATACTTATAGTACCCTATTCTTCAGATTAGTACACTAATAAGCATAGTTTTGAATTTCCACATCCTCATTTGTAGATGGAACTGTTCAGACATAATATTTAGTACTCGGGTGTTGCACTGCTGATTTTTCTTATGCCTCCGTCATATTGTTCTAAAAAAATTCCAAGTGATTGATGTAAAGTGAGAAAATATGGCGAGTCTTGGGGGCGAACATTTAATTTCTACAAATAGTCAATCAGGTACGCTAAAAATAAGTGCAATAACTTAAAAAATTATTATTCAGTCTCTTTACAATATATATGTGAAAAAATGCACTTTGTTTTCATAACAAATTGCTCGAAAACAATCGATCGAAAAACAGCCTTGACAGATTTCTAAAAAAAATATAATACAATGCTGCTTGCAGTCTCCACAAAAAAGAGATATAAAAAAATCTGAATTATTAAAATAAAGTATATTTTAAGTGAGTGAAGCAACAAAATCATTTGTTTATGTATATATATATATATATATATATATATACATATGCATATATATATATCAATTTTCTTAAACAATGATTGTTTTGACAAAGAGTGGCGAAAATTCAATTGATGGCACAATGTCCATGTTTTTCGGCAATTACAAACCATTGAAAGTTAGTGGCAAAGAAAAGACAAAAAATAATGAAGTTGAGACCGCAAACACCATACTTTTTTTTTTATTTCATATTTTGCATACTTTGACACGACCATGCACCAAAGTCGGTGAAAATTTGCGAGATAGTTCTGTGTGTTGGCTCAGTTACGTTTCAAGGTGTTCCATCAATCTTTTTCTTTGTGCTATTGTTTTTTGTATTTCTTTTTATTTTTATTAATTATCCGATTGCTGGGCTGAGGAAAAATTATTTGATCTGCACGATATACATAGATAGACATTATACAAATATTCGTATATGTCCATCTCATAATTTTTATTTATTCCTTGTCTTTGGGAGTTGACGAATAATAATTTAATTTTACTTCATTTTATTGGATTAATTTTTTGTGTGTACTGGCATATGTAAATTTGTCTTTTCCAGACGCAGCTCCAGTTGATAGAAGTCGGGAAGGGAGTGTCGAAAGAAAAGGTGAGTAAACTTTTTTTTTTTTTTTGTACTTATATACATAAATGCAAGGTACTATTATTTATCATTGCATACTTTTGCTACATAAATTTTATATTAAATAGGACGTTACATTTGGATGCACAATTGCAATGCATTGCTTTAACATGCATCAATCCGGTATTCTGATTTTTAAACTTCTCGTAAATAAAAGAAATGTTACAGAAATTATTAATTTTAAAAATTAAAAAGTTAAAAAAAAAAAAACTATGGGACTGCATATATACTGACAATAAAAAGATTTCACAGCCGTGCTGTCCTTCTGAAGGTCGTTTGTAAAAACATTGAATCACTTAGTAAGTAGAAACACTAGCGTCAGCGAAAGAATAACTAATAAAAATCAAATGCGTACATATGTATGTACATATGAAGTTTTTTACGGATCAAAATAAACAAATGCCAACTAAAGCATTTACCCATACACACATATTTATGTTTTACCCAAACAATATGTACATCATGAACGAAATGCCGATTTCTAATTTCTCTTAAGTGATTACCTTTAAGTGCTCAAATTTTTTGCAAAGGGTTTCCATCGAAAACTAAAAACAATGAAAAGCTTTTCGTTCAATTCTCAATTCTTGTTTATTAAGAAAAATCAATACTTTACTCCAGGAAACACCGGAGTCATACAACTCTCCAAAGGAATTCTATTCCTATCAAAGGGGTGAGCTGAAGGAAAACCAGGTTAAAAATTATACACCTAAGTTACGGACTGTTTATTAAAAAAAAAAGAATAAATAAATAAAAAAAGAAAAAACTAGTTAGGACAATATTTTTTATTCAGATTTCAACGTAGTGCTCTCTCTACACAAATTTTTGATCGTTCGTACAGCTTCTGTTAAAAGTCGGTTGGGGGTAGGATCCAGATGATATGGTTGGTGGTTGAACACAGATTGATTTTTTACTAATCAAAAACTTGGGTACCAGTAAAGACGAATGCGCAAGAGCATTATCTGAAGCAAGAAGTAGTCTTGTTACACTCCCAGGCACACCGGCCGTATCATCTTTTAAAGACATCTTTTTTGACTTTAAGTCGAGAATTTTGACCGGCCGCTCTTCGATTGATTTGACGCTTTGTGGAAGGATCATACTTAAAACAGCACGACTAGGTGCCCGTAATAACTATAATAAATTTTTTTTTTTTTTTTGAACAGCCGATTCAATAAAATTTTGGCAAGCATGTCCGCTATTTCTGGTCCTCTGTCCGCATGTGGACAACGAATACTTTCTTCACTAATATTCAGTTGCTCAGACAACATTTTAACCGTATCTTGTGGATTAGAAGAAGGCGCGAGGCGCACGCATTGAAAATTCTCTACCGTAAAGTAAGCGGAGGGGCGCCTCTCCTCTTCGTCATCTTCCAACGACAGTTTTCAGTATTTGAAACTTTTCCGTGGCGATCTTATCCAGTTCAAATACAAAATTTTAAAGCAGTTCCTTGTTTCATTGTTAAAAAACACGACACGAAAATAAAAAACACACACTTCAAATGAATACTGTTGGCTACTTAATCAAGTTTTCGCGTTGAGGACTTTACTGGGTTTGAAGAATGAACGAAACAACATACTCGTAGTTCCATCGGCAACTCATAGTATCGCTACTTGATCGTTGTATATAAAAACAAGCGTTTGCAAAGTAAAATCAATTCGGATCTGATTAACTTAACCTTTATTCCAGTACCCTAGATATGGTTACAAATTTTCGAGAAAATTTTTCAATTGAATGCGGTTACCCACCAACATTAACATTTTTGAATAGTCACAACGTTATCCCAAAGAAGTTGTCTTCTGTCGAAATGGAGAACTGGGATAAGCACTCCATCGTGCCTTTTGTATGCGTGGTCGACAACTTGGTTGACGACTGATTGAACAGGAGAGAGCCAAGTGCCATTCTGAATGTTGGGATGTTGAAACCTTGAACTGACTATGACTAAATCTTGTCTCGCTCTCTCTATAGAGCCTCCAAGGTGTCCCATTTTGGTAACATTGCTTGAAAATCGTTTAGAAGTAGCTCTACGTTACGATTTGAGCATTGCGTGCATGTCTTTTTTAAGAGCTCGTATAAATTTTGCTACCATCTTTCTTTTCTATGAAGGCATTGACGTATATTTCTCAAACTTTTATTTTAATGAAGACTCTCATGAGTCGTTTTTTTACATG
This sequence comes from Volucella inanis, assembly GCA_907269105.1. Lineage (NCBI taxonomy): Eukaryota > Metazoa > Arthropoda > Insecta > Diptera > Syrphidae > Volucella > Volucella inanis. Next base: position 69,588,478 of record OU026154.1, on the reverse strand, counting down.
CCACAAACTTAAGACTCCTTGTCTGAGTTGTTCTTGAACAACAAATCTGCAACCAAATAAATCTTTCCTTTGCTGCCGATAGCAGTCGCATTATATAGCCGGTAACGTAACACCATTTGTTAAGGAAACCTATGTTCCATGTATAGAAACAAAAGACATTGTCCTGCTTTCGTTTGCTTGTCTCGTCTACACTTTATTCGTATTTGTTCGTCCTTATCCGTCCTTATATTTATTCATAAGAGTAGTGTTTATAATTACGTAGTTGGGTAATTAGCCATATACAAAATTCCTTACATATACGCCAGGTCTTTCCTGCAGTACTCCATTCAAGAAATGTATGAGCTGCAGTTGCCTTATTAGGATTTGTCCATCAGTCTCCCAATTTAAGATTCTGACTATGGTTGAAAAATGTAGCATAAATGGATATATGCCATCGGAGATAGGTAGTTTGAAGCCAAAAAAGGAAGCAACAGCGATGGATCATTGACGAATTTGCCGTTGAAGTCTTAGTCTTCGTCGAATGAAGTCGTATTTAATATTAGCAATTATAAAAATTATGTGATATTATTGTTATTATAATTTATTACCATGTAGTTTAAATTACAATAACAGGAAAACGAGCACAAGCTACTTGGACTTATGGCTCTGAGGTAGTTATTATTTTTAACAAAAGAGTGAACTTTAAGTATATTATCAAGACTAGTTTTTTTTTTAAGGCTTCGTAAATGAACAAGTTGGGTGTTGAGTTTAGTTGATGAGCAGTTCTGGCTGGACAATTATGTAAGTTTAATAGGTGATGAATGTCGACACAAGCTCTGCAGGTTGGACATGTGGGCGGACTTTCCTTACGGAGAAGGTGTTGGGGAGTTGTGGTTGTGTGACCAAGCCGCAATCTAATGAAGGTGGTATTTATAGATTTTGTTGTAGTGGTAGGGAAAATTGGTTGCACTTTCTTGGGGTTGATTGTTGAGTAGTGATCACGATAACCGTTCGAAGTTTCGATTTGATTTTTGATTGATATCATGCAGCAGATCAAGTTTGGTGGCAACTTCAAATTTGTAGATCGGTGTATTATAGGCTTGCACAGCAAGGCTCGGTACCCATATCAGCTTCAATTTGTTGGGCTTGCTGATAAGAAAATCACGTATTTTACATAAAGTTTCAGTATTGTGACCAGGGTTTTGGACTGCTTTTATCACTGAAAGACTGTCTGTAGCTTTAACAAATTTGCCTTCATACATAGCGGATGTGGTTATTGTCTTCAGAGTAGCAAAAGCAAAAATTATTACTTTGTTATCTAGAAGTCCTACACATATCAGTGAGCCGTTTTCAGTAACAGATGCAAAAGATGTGTTTTGTGTAGTTTTATAACTATCTGAAAATAAGAATTTCCACCCTTCTCTATTTAGTTACGTTGGCTTTTGTTGACGCAACTCTTTCTTAAAAGATGGGTAGTCTGGCTTCAACCAGTATGTTATTTTATAGTGCTTGTTGGAAACGCATTCAGACTTCTTCGAGCAAATGAGTGGTAGGGTGGTTTGATGATGTTTAATGTTGATTTTGCTGAATTGTCATAGATAATTAGCACGTAGTCAATCTTACTTAAAATAAGTGATTTCGTTATATTACATGAGTTTTCCAGTTATATTTATTGCTAAATATTAAACCTAATATACTTAAACTATCAACATTATTAATATTAACATTGTTCAAAGAAAGAGGAATTGCAGTACAGAATTTCTTACGGCAAATATGAAGTCTTACATTTATCTAAAGATAACTTAGCTCCAGACCAAGAAGACTAAGCAAGTATATCATTAAGGAGGTTTGTCAGTAATAAATTTATAGTTGACGTGTCATTGTGCTTACATAAAATGTAAAAATCGTCGGCATAAGACTTGTGATGCAGTTGTTTATAATTTAATATGATTGTGCCTAGATCGTCAAAAGCTATAATAAACAATACCACAGATAGTGAAGACCCCTGTGGAATCCCATTTGCCAAAGCATAAAAAGGAAAGAAACAATTGTTTATTTTTACTCCGATTTACCTGTTGGTAAGGAAAGTTTTAACATAGTTGAATAATTTTGGACCTATGCCTCACGCTTTCGGTTTATTGAGTATTATGTTATATGAATTCCTATCCTGTCGAAGATGGAGTAGAGCATCGCGAAGCCTTTATTTGATTGGAAAGCCACTTGGTTGGGTTTTATCATCTTCCTAGATTCCATGAATCAGAGTATTCTTTTAGCTACGATTTTTTCAAGAGTTTTTGCCATGCAGGGTATAAGGGATATTGGCCTGAAACTATTTACCCTGCTTATGTTTTTCTTTGGTTTGGGTAATGGGAATAATGTTGCTTGCTTCCAATTTTGTGGAATAATACCAGTGTAAAAAATATTATTGACTGAAGGTTACGCAGGGGAGGAGGTTTTTTAACATAGGGTATGATATTCTGTCTCTGGTGGGTTTGCTTAGACAACTTTCAAGCTCCAAAGGCGAAGTTTTTACCTCCATTAATCTTGCGGGAGCCGAAATAAAATTTTCATTTATAGTAGAAAGAAGAAGAGAGCTGTTTTTGTGAGACGTAGTTTGAGTTAAAATTTTCGTCTTTTAAGAAGTTGTATCAAGTGAGTTCAAAATGATTACTAATTACAGTTAGATCTGAAAGAGGACCTGTGGAAGTTTAATGACTTTTGTTGTTTGTTGTGTATATTCACCTGTCAAACACCGGATATTATGCCAGATCTTGCTTGGAGACAAGTTTGGGTTGATAAAAGAGGTGAAATGTATAAGGCTATTTGCTTTTGCACTTTTAAGTTTTCTGCGGAATTGAGCATTTTTTTTTTTTTTTTTTTTTTTTATAACAAATTAAGTTTACCTGATAAGGGTAATTTTTAAAAACTTTCCATTCTTTGACTTTTTCATTACGTAGACCATTAAGCTCCGGGTACCACCAAACAACAGTACGTTTAGAAGCTTTCGTCGTGCTTTCAGGAATCGACTTGTTGGCGACAATTCGTTATGCTTTATGTAGAATAGCAGCCTCTTTGTTGATATTGGCTGAAGGCTTATTTACTGATAAGTATTCTGATATGCGTTTGTGAAAACACCAAAAGTTTTAAACTTTTGGTTTATTAAAGTTTTAACTTAAGTTGAACCAATAACAAGCGTACAAATTATTTGGAAATGATCGCTGTTATGGAGATCATCCAAAATTTGCCAAAAGGCTTTACCATACAGTTCGGGGGAGCAGCAGGTTATGTCGACATGTGTCAGGGTGTTATGAGTAGAGAAGTGTGTTGAGGAACCATCATTTAAGATCATTAGATTAAAGTTAGACAAGAAGTTTTCAACTGTCGCACCTCTGCGATTAGTGATTGAGGAGCCCCAAAGTGTACTCCATGAGTTAACGTCGCCTGTAAAAAGAATAGAAGTTTTTACTTGGACAATGATACAAGTAAGGTCGTCTTTTGTAAATTTCTAACCAGGTAAAATATAAACCGAGACTAATGTGAATTTAATAGATAGATGTATTTCAAAAGCTAATGTCAGTATGTTGGAAACTATAGGAATTATTTTATCTGGAATGTTTTTTTTTAATTAGAATACCAATACCTTGTTTTGAAGTTATGTTTACTGGAAAGTTTTTAAAATATGGGGTAAATGATCTAGGTACTATTGGTGTAAAATTAAAGGCGCAATGAGTTTCTTGAATTAATACAAACGAGGGGTAGTATTGTTTTATAGGGATATTTAGTTCGTCGTAGTTATTTATAGATCCTTTGACATTCCATTGTATAATATTTATCTTATTTTCATATAGATTAAGTTGATCAGTTGTAGGTTGCGTACATCGGTGGCCAAAGTGGGAGTAGGGTGAACTCAAATGAGTTGACCCCCCCTCTCGACCACGACAGTGATGTTGGCGACCTGGTGATAGTCGAAATTTTATTATCATTATGCATTGTCATCTGAATCAGGTGGGTTCATATAATATGTATTGTTACTAATAAGATTATTTGTAATTGCCGGCAGAGCAACGGCATTATTTGAATTAGTTTGGGCTGTATGTATAGGATGTTAAACCTATTCCCGGGTTTTTTCTTGCTGGCCTCGGGGCCATCTTAACCTCAAACAAGGGAGATGAATATATGTATATCGCACGAAAGCACTATCACTGAGCATAGAAGTCAACACGAAGTGAACGTTGCGAAAGCTAGACGATGGCTGAATTATGTGAAAAAAAAAATCTCTATTTCAACTATCGGGTATACTTCTGAATATAAAAGATTTAATTGGTAGCTTCGAACTGATCGTTTTGTTTCCCAAACAAAGCAACTAGTACATCTAACTAGTAAGATAATGAATTGTGAAGTATCTCGATCCGACTATAAAAGACATGACTGTTTGTCCGATTCTAGGCACACAGCCGGAGTGTTCATATTTGTGAAGAAGAATGCGAGTATAAGTTCGATAAAGAAAAATGGTTTATCGTGTGCAAAACTAATATGGATCCAAGCAGTTGAAATAACATACAATTGAGAAGCATTAAAAGTTATTGTAATTTATGGATCAAATGCTATTAAAGCACTTTCTTTGACATACTAAATGCGTGGATACCGCAAAACATCATAAATCATATTCATGTGATAATAGTGTGTGATTTTAATATAGACTTCAGTACAAAAAAAGAACCTAATAGAATCACATGCGCATCAAAAACCTTTGTTGACTACGTACTCGCGGATTTTACCTTCAGTGTCCCATGTCAATATTCGACCTGATTGAAAGATATCAGAAACCCTGTGGATGAAGTTGTATACTAAAGAACCTAGATCCAATATTGTAGATTAGATTTGGTGTATTAAATTTGATAAGCGCCGATTTGTTAGTGAATATAGTAATAACTTCTTAAGGAACTTAACTTGAATCAATAACATCAGTATTTATGCAATGGATTATGAGAGGAAAATAAATAGTTCATTAAAGATTTTTGAAAAAATCATTGTCGTAAATAAAAAATCTGCCGAAAAAATGTAATAAAGATTTTGCAAATCTTAAGCTACAAAAAGTAAATATGTATAATAGAGCCATGCATACGAACACTGGACTGGGATAAATATAAAATCGCAAGAAACGAGAGTGTATTAGGGCAAACAATTTATGTATACGTCGAAAGAAAAATAAACAAATCAACGACCAGTCCAATAATCAATAGCGTCTCTGGAAGACTTTAAAGAAACAAAATTTTAATGAAGAACAATATGTAATAAGTTAACTTAAAATAAAAAGACTCCTGAGACCCCCGATATCACCAGTGGTACGTTTAGTTTAGAATTTTTTTCCACGCTATCCACGTTGTCAAATTACATCAGTAGAAATTGGTTTTTTTTTTTGCGTTGCCACCATATCGACTTTACGCAAGGGTAAGAATTAATTTTATAAAGTTATTTGCTAGTGTTTTTTTTTTTTTTTTTTTTTTTTTTTTCCCTTAATAATTAGTTTAAACTGTATATGTAACATTACTGTTCATTTTTTACTCAAAGTTTCAAAATATGTCATTTTGAAGTTTTTGAAGATGATACTTTGGGCACTAGGCACTTCTTTGGTTCTATTTTACAGGTCATTTGACAGCTAAAGATATAGAGGATTTGATCAATTTTGACTTGTCAGACTTTAAAGATGAAGGTAGCGATGATGAAGCTGATCTTCAAGCAAGCCAACAGGAAACGGTGCCGCCTATTGAAGAAGATGAATGAAACGAATCTGACGATGAGCCTCTGTCGTCCGAGCCCCAATCTTTTTGTAGCGATCGTATACGATGGCAACATACAGAAAACTTGGATTTTACTCCTGATGATGATTAGTCGAATGTTTCATTTGACCCTAGCTCATGTGTCAATAGCCCACTTGAATACTTTTCTCAATATATCGATAGGAGTTTGTTTGAAATTATGTGTGAGTGTACAAATCTTTGTAGCGTATTGAGAACTTGCAAATCTTTGAACACGACACCTAATGAACTATGGCAGTTCTTCAGATGCTCTATGGCTGTGAGTGTACTTGGGCTGCCACGATTGAGGCTGTATTGTGCAATGGAAACAAAAGTGCCTTACATAGCAAACACCATCACTCGTAATCGTTTTTTTGAACTGATGTCAAATTTAAAGGTTGTAAATGATGAAACTGTTGACCAAAGTACTCGGGATGTCGACATGTTTTGGAAATTACGCCTTCTCTTTTCTGGAAAGAAAAAGGCTGCCGAGAGAGTAGAAGAGAAAAGCACGTCGCCATTGATGAGCAAATAAATCCGTTTACAGGTAAATGCAAGCAGAAAAAAGTAGTAAAAGGGAAGCCGAACCCAGAAGGCATAAACGTTTTTACAATGGCTAATCCTAAAGGCCTTTCATTAGATTTGTACTTGTATCAGGGAAACTACTACGGTTGACTCTGCTTTATATCCTACACCTGAATAATTGGATCTTGGTGGACGATTTGTATTGAAACTCGTGGACACACTGCCCATGGGTTCATCCATTTTCATAGACAGGTATTTCACGTCAATTCCACTTGATGTATTGCTAAAAAGAGCAATCAAGGCGACTGCAACTCTGAAGAAAAATCGGGTGCCTGAGTACCAAAGACCAAACAAACAAGGATCTACCAAACAACGTGCTTTATTTAAGACAGATGACATGTTACAAAAAACAGGTAGAGGCAGTCAAGATTGCATTGTAGAAAGTGATGGTAATATTTCTGTTGTCAAGTGGTTGGATAGTAAAACGATTCATGTTGCTTCAATAGAAGCTGCAGTTCAACCACTGGGAGTGTGCCGCCGCTAGAGCAAGAAAAAAAGGAGCTTACATATATTCCACAACCAGTGGCTATAAAACAATATAACATTAATTTATTGGATCTCATTATCGGCAAGTATCCTATGCGGGGCAGAACTAGAAAATGGACAGTGAGGTTTATCTTTCATTTCTTCGACTTTGCTACCGCTGCAGGTTATTGAACAATATTTAGGCTTTAAGCTTAACTTGGCAAAGCATCTTCTGAAGGATCTTCTGTGCCGCAATGTTTAAGTCCTCATGTAGCACATTTTACACGCAGTAGCCCAAATCGAAATCGTAGCGGAAGTTCTCAAAATACTCCTAATTCCATAGACCATTTGCCAACTACTAGTAGGAAACATAGACTCATCAAACTAATCGAAAAAGGGCAGGGGAAGCTAAATATTTGCCAACATGTGCAAAGGGGAATCAAAACGTTATAAGGGCTGCAATCACTTGACATTTGTAAAATGTTCGGAGTGTAATATATTCCTTTGTTTCAATGTAAATCGAAACTGCTTTTTTAATTAATTAATTTAATTATTAGATATAATTATGTACGTAAATAAACATTTTGTCGAAATTTCTTATTTTTTTGACTGAAATTTATGTAATTAATTAAGCTATAAAAAAAGTTCTTGTTAATGAAAAATACATAACTTAGTCTTGGCTCTCAGGAAGATAGAGTTGTATTAAAATCAGATTTCGAAATTATCAATGCATTTAAGAATTTCTTTATAAGTAGTGTTAAGGAAATAGTATTAGTTAATAGCATAGCGATTGTGCCCTACTTAGTTTCCAAGATATTGACATAAACGTGATAGAGAGAACCGTAAAACAAATTAATAAGAACGGGCCTTAATTGTAATATAATTTTGGTATGTAAGCATGTTACTTTGCCTAAATTACTAAAAATAATTCGCCTATCAGTTGTGTGTTGCTTTAAAGTTTGAAAAATTCAGACGTTATACCTGTACAAAAAGTGAAGTGGGACAGACCGCGGAGCAATGGAGACCAATTAATATGTTACCTGCTTATGAAAAAAATATTAGACATCTTTGTGCGGAACAAACTGGCTTTAGGCAGGGTCACTTTTGTGAGACTTCATTAAGTTGGGTAATTATTGAATGGAGAAAGGGAATAGATGTGAGGGTTATGAGAATGACAGAATGATCGCTGTCAGAGAGGTTATCGGAAATGTTTTAGGTAGATTTGGGGAGGAGAGAAGGTGAAATGAGAGACAGGTCGACGTGTGTAAATATTTTATGGGTGGAAAAGTGGGTGGGTCGACCGTCATTAAGAATCGCTAACCCTGAGTTAGCAATCAAATGTTCCACTAATTTGCCAAGTTGGTTTGAATTCTTCTCCATGAATTGAAGTCGCCTGTTATTAATATTGGAGTATTTATACCGTCTATGACAACTAAGTCTTGTACCGAAAACTTTTGGTCGGGGGAGATGTAGAGAGAGATAGCTGTAATATGTATATTAAGGTTGATTTCAACTCCTATTGCAGATATATTCGAACTTATAGTGAAGGGGGTTTATGGGACGGTAGATACCTTGTTTGGAAGTAGAGATAGAGTCGAAATCATGGAAATATGGGAAATATGGCTTGAATGGGAATGGCTGAAAACTAGATGGAATATGGGTTTCTTGCAGGGAAAAAGTGTTTGGATGTTGTGGAGGTGGAGGTGGAGGTGAGATGAAGTGGTGGGGGTGGAAGTTTGAATCGGGGGGAAATTCGGGTCTGATGACATGGTAGGTGTGTGTGTGTTTGAAATGGAGTTTTGAGCGACTCTATCGTATGATTTTGTAAAAACAATGGGGATGGGTTTTGTTTTTCAAATATTCTTTTGCGTCAGCCATGGTACATTTTTTATTGTTTTATATTGAAAATTTTTTTTAGCATAAAGGTTTTTTTTTTTTTTTTAATGTCGGAACAGAGCACTCAGGCAAAGAACTAGTCCATTGTACTCCTTGTAAAGTTCCTTTTTAATGGAATCTGAAGAGCCCTTCAGTGATAAGGTGCCTACAGTACCAGCACCTACCACGTCAGAGCCAAGTACCTGTAACCTGATGCGAACGTAAGCCGAGCATTCACAGAGATAATGCTCCGCGGTGTCGTCATCACTTTCGCAGCAAGCATAGTAGGATGTTGCATCAGTTATACCAAGCGCATTTAAGTGCTTTGCAAAAGTGTAGTGTCCCGTCACGACGCCAGTAAGCAACCTGCAGTCTTTCCTGCTGAGAGACAGCAGAAAAGCCGCTAACTTCCTAGAGACGTCGCACACTGGGGCAGGCTATACGGGACGGGCGTTCGAAACTCAGTCGTAATTATGTTGTAAATTATAAATAAATATTTACCAAAAAGTCAATTATATATATATATATATATATATATATATATATATATATATATATATATATATATATATATCATGCGTAAGAAATATACATGCGTAAAAATAGTGAAACATTCATTCAAATAAAGAAAGTGCTTTTGCCTCACTATTTTTGTACCGTAAGTTTTAAATCAAAACACACCAAATTCAAATTACTTTTTTGTATACTTCTGTTTTTTTTTTTTTTTTTTTTTTTTTTTTTTTTTTTTTTTTTTTTGTAGAAATAAATAGTTGTGTATTTTACTGTTTACTTATAATAGATGTACATTACATATCTAAATTAACATTCTTCCACCAACATATTTAGAACTTCGGAATCAAAAGGTTTCCTATTTTCTATACTTTTAATGCGCATTAAACTGATGAGATTATGCTAGATATAATCGATTCATTATATCAGTCAGGCTGTCATTTCTAGATGTTTTTCGGCTAAAGTATTCACGGTACGACCTAAAATCTTTGTTTTGCGTTTCTTGTGCTTCTTCGCTAAATATTCCAATAGACAATAAAGCATTTTTTATGATTTCAGGTTCATTTAGTAATATTTTATGTATTGTGGGTGTCATAGGCATCCATGTATACAAACTTACATACATATATGCAGTCTCCAAGCAAAAGATTTTAAGTTTGTCTGTATTGATTTTAAATCCGCTAGATATTGTTTGTGAAATTATGTAAATTCTTTTTATTAGCTGAGGATTAATACCATTTTAAAAAAATTTGTGCTACATTTATATCATTGCTTTTTCCATATCCCTGCTTCAGCTTATCTACAACTAGGGATAACTGGTCATGAGACTCCGTTTGTATATGGGCTTTGTTTTCTTCTATTATTTCTTTAACTTCTTTATTCATCCTCCAAATGCGAATAGGTATTCTATAAGACATTAAGGTATTAAGGGGTATTTCCAGCATTTGGTCGAATTATTAAAGTCTTTCGACTTAGCATTACATAAATAGCACTTCATAGTGGATTTAGTATCTGAAAGCGAATTACATTATTTACCATCCACCATAGTAAAAATAATATTGTGTTCAACATTGTGTGTGGTTTTATCCAGTGTAATTTTTGTAGGTATTCAATTTTTTATTTCTCGTAATTTCATCTGTGCTGCATATGTCAAAATGTCAGACCGAATTTCCGCTGTGTTTTTGCGTTTAGTGCTATCGCAACAGTTTGCCACGTTGATGGTCTTCCCACTTTCAAGTTTGAGTACCTAGTAAACTTGCAAAAACCATTTAATCACGCTTTTTCCCTTATTAAGAACCTTTCATGAAAATACCATTTTTTGCTTAACTGCGATTTAAAATTCCGGAGCTCTTGTTGTATTTCAACATTTCGTAATTCTTTCGGATAGTCAGTTTTAATAGCAATAAAATTAATTATTTCTTCGAATTTTTTTTCAAAGCCTCTAAACTTGCTGCCAAAAAAGATATCTACTAAACATTTCCTCTTAATTTGTATTTTAGAACATAAATCTGGAAAAAAAAGTCACGACTTACAACAAAAAACTACATATACTTAGAAATAAGGCAATACGCTTTTACTTTGCCTTTCAATTCTAAAATATAGAAGTTTTAATGGTATTTATGACAAAGATATTTTCCCCATTTTAAAATATTTTAAGTTGTAAATTTTAAGCGGGCTAAAATATTAATATAGAAATATCTAAAATAATGCAATGCAATATTATCAATAACAATATTATTAAAGATTGTTTCAGAAAGTACAAACCCTGATCTTCTCTAGACATAGTGATCCAAGAGGCAATTTTTTTAATGAATTCACAACAGTAAAGTAAAGCAATGGGATATTACGCGCTTTTAAAATGCAATAAACGACAGACTACACATCTTTGCATTAGAATAATGACTAACTTTTGTGTGGCCGGATGTGTATGAGTAATCGTCAATTATAGTACAGTTTTTATAACAATTTTTTTTCCAATGAACCGATTTAGTATAACGGGTTTCGGCGTGGTCTCTTATAGGAGAATACAGTGTGCGTCGGGAAGTATTCATTTGGTCTGTCTACATTCCGCGGAGCTGTGTTATCTGCCTTTGTGCTGGTATGAGACCCAACTGTCAGAGGACGCAATCAGGTTCGGGTCCTGGAGTTCGTTCCTTGGAGACTGGTGAAAGCAGCATAAACGTATTTTCGCGGGAGCTTATTCCACCAGACAACCGACGCATAGGATATAATTGGCCTTATAATAGCCGTATAGATCCAAAGGACCCTTTTCGGTGACAGACCTCATGTCTTGCCGAAAGCTCCTCTGCACTGCCAAATTGCCGACAGCGCCTTAGATGCTTTCGTTGTAACATGTTTAGTCCAGAGAAGTTTTTTATCCAGGATAGCAACCAAATACTTAGCTTCTTTGGAGAATTTGATGGTCATTCCTTCTTGTCGAGTGCGTCTTTAATTCTGCCTACCAGATTCTGAAGCGCACTCTCGCAGGATCTTCCGCATTGATAGGCGTGTTGGATCTCCGACAGAGGATGCATTTGCAAGGCAGTTTTGCGCACATGGATCTCAACCATTCTTTCGATGCATTTCAGCATGAAGGAGGTCAGACTTATAGGTCTGAAATTCTTGGCGAGCGAGTAGTCATCCTTTCCGATTTTCGATATAAAGGCCACTCTCACCGTTCGCTAGAGATTCGGCATGTATGCCAGTGCCAGGCTAGCAGAGCTGCCAGCAGCAGCAGCAGGTGGTCTATACCTTTTTGTAGCATAACTAGGTAAATGCCTTTGGTGCCAGGCGACTTGAAGCCGTCAAAGAAAGCATGTTTGATGGCCTCATCAGTCACCACAACCGATGAGATACCAGCTACGGCGTGTTGTGTTGTTTAGCTCACTAGCAGCTTCTTTGATAGGAGCTAGTTGTGAACTTGTTGTGAGGTTACCAGGGAAGTAAGACTCGAGCATGAGACTCGGTATATTGGTACCGTCAGATTTTCGGAGTGGTTCCAGCCTGGTTGATCTTCCCCTTTTGAGGGTTTTGACCAGACTGCAGGTTTCACCGATAGTTTCAAATGTTTCGCAAAAAGATTTGTAAGAGGGGCTCTTCGAAGTCCGAATGAGCCTCTTAAAAATTTTCTGCTTTGATATGTAAAGATTCCAATCTTCCTCCAGATTAGTCTTAAGGGGCCTGTTTAGAAGTTTTCTGGATTCTTAACGAGACGCTGCTCGTTGTTGTTGACGATGGTATGAAATCCAGGAGATGATTACCTCTCACGTTGCATTTTCTACTGCCCCAGAAGGTGTTCGGAGGATTAGCATCGCATCATATGAGTCCCATCTTTCTGGAATCACAATATTAAATAAGTTATATTATCGACTCCGGTGGTGGCGGCAGTAGCGAATCAAAGGGAATATAAGCAAAGGCAACGACCAAATTGTGCCATTCTCCGTTTGCTTCGTAGCTTATGTCTGCAGCAACCAAATCTTGACTACAAAATTGCACAAGTTTAGTTGGTGAGAGTGAATTCGGCAAATAAAGACAAGCTCGGTCTTACCGATCGCTCATCATAAGGTGGTGTGAAACCCCTCAAAAATCCGAAGCCACAGATGCGTTTATACCACACCCATGGTTCCTGTATGGATATTATGTGGGGTTTTGTATTCAACACGTCTACTACTGCATCCCTATGTTGAATAAGAGACAAGCCGTCAGAAACAGTACCCTGACCAAGCACTGGTCTATTCTGATGGAGTTTAACCGTAACAGGCAAGACCTCTCCGGTACTCTCCATCGTTCTCAATCTACCGAACGTGTAGTAGAAAGAGCCGCAGGAGTCGTTGGAATCAAGTGATCCAGCACCTCCTCGGTCAGCGCCTAAAATGGAAGGGGGTTGTGAAGTGTGTCGGGTGGGGCCTCCAGAATCCGTGCCCCGGCCATAGTCGAAAAGACTGGTGCATTTTCGCCATTGCGAGTACTACCTGGAGTATAATCTTGTTGGGTCATCTCCATACTGTTAACTTTTTTACTTCGAGTCAAGACGTCCTTGGCGCTTAGTTCGACGTCTCACCTGGGTTTTTTTTTTCAGAACCTTAGAAACTTTGACTATTAAGCCTTTCTGCCACGTAGAGATACCGTTTGCACGTTTTGGAAGAAGTTGTATGTTCTTCAGAGCAGTTAGTGCATGAAATGCGAGCGCATTTAGTTGGCATTTGCCGCAGCGCATAGGAGTACGGAAGTATTCTACTTTTACATTGTACCATGTTGATAGTACTAGGAGAACGGAAGCGATCAAAGGTAAGGAGAACAAGACCGGTAGCTCAAAGATTGTTGTAATTTTTTATTATTTTTTTTTTTAATTTATAGATTTCAGTTATTTTTTGAGCTCTCATTTAACGGATTATCTCTTCTTTGGATACTTGTATTATCGAAGGAGCCTACATTACATCTTTTATTATTATTATTATTATTATTATTATTATTATTATTATTATTACTATTATTATGCACAAGTTGTCGGCTTTACCGGGGTAAATCAAAAAAAAAAAGAATGTGATGAGAGATCCTGAGAAGGTACCGGTAAAACTAACTAACGTTAGCGAAAGACCTACTCGTATATGTATTGGGGGATATTTTCTCCGTATTACCGAAGCCCTGCTTAGTTGAAGCACATACTCAGGCTTAAGAATCTCACTCTCCAAGTCCGAAATTGTAACAAAACTATAGGAGTAATTCTAAACAACAATAAAAATAAAAAAGTGTTAATTTTATTAAAATTCTTGGGTTTATATTAGGTTCTAAATTTCCTTTTAATAATCATTGTACTTACATTAGAAAAATCCTCACTGCCAGAGTTAACTTAATCAAATATTTATTCTCAAAAAATAGTTGCACGAATGTCAATACTTTCATTAATACGAAGGCTGTCTGATGAATATCCGGATTAGAAATGACAAAGCAACTTTTTTAGGTTTTGATAATTTATTTTTCAATATAAGCCCTTTTCAAGTCGATACCCTTTTCCCAGCGGTGCTGCAACTTTTTTAACCCCTTTGTATAGTGCGACATTTGTTGGCCTGCAAAATACCTTCCCGCTCGTCGATGACTTTCTCGTTTCACACGTACTTCTTTCCGGCGAGCGATCTTTTAAGGTTTCGGAACAAAAAGTCGCACGGAGCCAAATCCAGATAATACAGAGGATGGAGAGCAATTCGTAGTGTAATTCGACCAATTTTCCTGTGGTGACTGGAGGTATGAGCCGGTGCGTTATCGTAGTGGAAAGGCACTATTTTCTTCACAAAATGTGATCGTTTTGTTCTTTAAATTGGCCCAATAAATCGACGTGATATGCTGCTGTGATTGTTTTTCCCTTCTTAAAATATTCAACGTGGATCACACCTCACGCGTCCCAAAAAACGGTGGCCATTACCTTTCCGGCTGAAGTCACGGTCTTTGCCTTCTTTGGAGCACGTTCTCTAGGTAAAACTCGTTTCGATTGTTCTTTGGTCTCTGGTGTGTATCAATGACTCCATGTCTCTTCGACGGTCACGAAACGGTGCAAAACCTCCTTATTTCGATGTAACAGGGACAAGCACGTCTTTGAATTGCGTTTGTTCTCGAGTGTGAGCAAACGCGTTCCCATCGTGCGGACAGCTTTCTCATGCCCAAATTCTCGTGCAGGAAATTGCTAATGCATTCAATTGAGATGCCTGCTATCTCAGCCAACTCGCGAATCTTCACTCGGCGGTCCGCCAATACAAGATCATGGATTTTGTCCACAGTTTCCTCTGTGGTAACAGTTTTTGGGCCACCTGGGCGCGGTTCATCAAAAACCAACGTAAGGCCATGGCAAAACTCTGCGCATTAATGGTAAACGGTTGTACGGAACTCATACACACCATCGAGAATGGGCTTGATTTTCTCACAGGTTTTGCCTCTCAAAAACAAAAATCGGATCACGGAGCGATACTGCTCTTCTTCCATGGTGGCAAAAAACAATAACACGATGTTTTGAAATGGGTGTCAAAACAAAACTAAGCTTCGGATTGTCACCAAATTTTGACAGGTGGGCCAAAAGAGGTAATACTAAATGATGGTATATATTTGGGTCAGTAGCGTCACCTGTCTTCTAATCCGGGTACTCATCACCAGTATACCATTACTAAATCTATTATTCTATGGAAAATTGACTACGGTCTGACAATAGATCAGCGATAGAGGATCCTTTAATAATGTTCTACCAATACAACAAAAAAAGACATTAAGAACCTCCTCTTCGCTAACTGGAAATTAAAAAAAAAAACAAATTCTTGGAGAACTACAACAGCACATACAAAAACTTGAATACCAATGGCGTTAAATCAATCTACCCTACTTTACCTACCTTTCCCTTTAAGAAACTTAAGATATACATTAGAATTAGATTTTGCAACTCACACATCACGCACAAATATTTATTCAACAAAGAATCACCTGCATTTGCTTATTCTTTAAACTACCTAGCCCTGACAGCTAAGCACTAGTCTATGTAAGTACTAATTTTGTAATTTATTTACACTTTAATAAAATTATAATAATAATAATAATAGTAATAATAAAAAGAATAATAATAAAAAGAATAATAAGAAGAAGAATAATAATAATACTGTAATAATAATGATATTGTAATAATAATAATATATATAATATAATAGTGATAATTCATATCATAATTTTGATAGTACATATGATAATATTGATAATATTGATAATATTGATAATATAGATAATATTGATAATATTGATAATAATGATAATATTGAAAATATTGATAATATTGATAATATTCATGATATAAATGATACTAGGTGGAGTGAAAAGTAGCCTCCTTGACCGCCAGAATGCGCTGCTACTGCAAAAAAGGTTATGGTGCCTTGAGTCCGTTCATATCTAGGCAGACACGCCAAATTTCAGCGCGATACTGTCTTTAGTTCTATTTTGACAGCTGATTGTTGTTGACGTGTTTAGCATCATATTAAGTATAGACAAAAACATGTTTCGTTCTCTCATAAAACATTATTTTTCGAGAGGTAAACCGGCGAGGGAAACAAAAGAAAAGTTGGATAAATATTATGAGGCTAATGCTCCGTCAGATTAAACCGTCAAATATTGGTTTCGAGAGTTTCGTGGTGGCCGCAAATGTACTACCGATCAAGTCTGCAGCGGCAGGTCCTCCTCATATTTTGGGCAATATTCTGCATATGAAAAAGTTATCCTGCCGCTGGGTGCCGCGCATACTCACTCCTGACCAAAAACGCGAACGCGAGAGCACTTCGAAAGAGTGTTTGGACTTGCTGATGCGGAATCGGGCGGACTTTTGGCGTCGATTGGTAACTGTTGAACAGCAGAGAACAGAATGAGTGCCCGGCAATGGACTGAAACCGGCACGAGTGCTCCGAAGCGGCCAAGGGAGGCTCGATTGGTCAGAAAGGTAACCGCGTCGGTTTTCTGGGATTGTCATAGCATACTCTTCGTGGACTACCTCGAAAAAAAAAAAACCATCAACAGCGAGTATTACTGTTCATTATTGGAGCGATTGATGGCCGAAATCGCTACAAAACGGCCTCACATGAAGCGAAAAAAAAATATGTTTTTACAAGACAATGCACCGGCACACAAGATCATCGAATCCATGGCTAAAATCAATGACTTACGGGTCCAATTGCTGTTGCATCCACCGTATTCGCCCGATTTGGCTCCCTCGGACTATTATCTCTTCCCAAACCTCAAAAGATGGCTCATCAATAAAAAATTCAGCTCACGCAAGGAAATCATCGACGCCACGGAGTATTTTGCAGAGTATTTCGGACGGGATCAAGAGGTTGGAAAATCGCTGGAATGAGTGTATCAAACTAAAAGAGGACTATTATTGAATAAAATAAAAAAACATTTAATTTTTTTTTTTTTTTTTTTTCATTCCAATGAGGTTACTTTTCACCCCACCTAGTATTGATGATATTGATATTGATAACCTACTTATGGGGTTAGGCCACTATAGAGGCCGTAAAAATAGGCTTTTTGTATATATATATATATATTTTTTTTAAGAAAAATATAAAATAAATTGAATTTACAAAGGTAGAAGTTTATTGTAATTGGCTGTAAAATGAAATTTTTATAGAATAATTTATTTAAAATGACAGCTGTGCAACGTTTTTTGGATGACCTTTTTTTGGAAGGGTCTACGTTCGTACCAACAGTTCCTGTAAATTTTGAATTATGATGAGTTACTAATTTTTTTTTATTGCACATAACAACAGCTAGTGAAGTTTTAAGGAAGGTTTTTTATATTTTGATTTTTGAACGAATGGCGCACTTCCAAAGTCCAAGTTGCAAAATTTATAGAAAGATCGCCAGACAATTGGATATAACGAATAAACTATGCTATATAAAAAAAATCCTATGTACTTATTTAGACAATATATATTTTTTTTTTTTTAAATCTAATTAAAATTTGAAGTGAATTAATTGAAAATTGTTCAACTTGAAAAATGCAGTTTTGAGATAAACGCAAAATAAATAAGTTCGATTTGTATCGAATAAAAAAAAACTTTATTTAAAAAAAAAAACTTAATTTTACTTACAAGGTTAACAACGAACTGCACTTAGAATGCTATCTTAGGTCTACTTATACTCTATGAAATGTTTGCTCAGCTTTTTCTGCATTCCCACAGGTATGCAAATGCAAGTGATCAGCGGAAAAAGTCTGGGAACATTTCTGTAACTTAATATCTATTGGGTTCTCATATCTTTCAAAATATTTTCGATATCTGAGTAAGCTGACTTATACATAACTTCTCCGTCCTTTACTTTAAAATTCTCCTGAATTTTGTTTTTTACTTTGACATTAACAGATTGCTGTATTTTGAAAGATATAAGAGCTATGGTTATTAAAACAATTAAAATTATGACAAAGCTAACATTTAGTGTATATGAAACATTTTTATGGTATTGTAATTCTTTTATTTTATTGAGATTATTTTCATTTTCGAATATAATTTCATCTAAAGTTATTTTATCAGTAAAATTTGTAAAATTTTTGTACATTGGATAGTAAAATCGCTCTTGGAAGCTCTCTTTTATGTTTGACAAATAATGATCTAAAATTTCTATTTTACAATTATTAAAATGTATTAACACGTTTCCAGTTACATTTAAATTTCTGTTGTCGCAATTTTGACTTATGTTTAAATTATTTGCATTCTTTATTAAAATGGTTTCTTCATATATTAATATGATTTCAGTTTGGTTATTTCTAATTAATTTACAATTTTCTTGAAAAATACAATGTTTACTTATGCTTAATTCATTAAGATATTTAAATTCTTCATACTTATAATTGATTTTATTGTATTTTACTACCTTTTCTTTAGAACAATCGATTTCTTTTCCATTTTTGTTTGTAATCGGTACTATTATTTTTAGTGGAATCTGTTTAAATTCTTTTGGGATTTTTATTGCAAATATAAGAGTATCATTCTTATATTTAGTAATGCCTAATTTAATATTTTTCATTTTATTCAAATCTATATTGTATCTTTGTATCTCCTCATCTGTTAAGATGTTAGGATGAATTATTTCCTGTCTTGCCGATGCTACATTATCTTGTATGTGCTCTATTTTTTCTTTTATTAGTTGTACTTTAAAAAGCTGATCAAAAAATAAATTCTGTTCAATTGTTCGACTGGATACATTGTTTAGTTGTCGCAAAATTATTTCCCTGTCTTTCTTAATAATATCTTTAAGCTGTCTAAATGTTCTGTTGAAACTATTATTTATTACAATTTGCTGGTTTAAATTACTAATTGAATTATGGTTATTGATTTCTATATTTTTAAGGTGGTTTTCAATGTCTATTCTATCTTCTTCGTCTAATGTACCGAAAAGCCACTTTGATGCTTTTCCTACAATGTTAATTAAACCTCTTCTCTTTCTATTATCTCTCGGAATAATTGTTTTTACTATATTTGTTAAATGTATAAGTTCTGTTTTAAGTAGTTCTTTGTGTTGTACGTCAAGACTGTCAATATTTAATGCTATGTCATTTAATAAATTTATTATGTCTTGTGGTTTGATCATGTGAATGATAATGTCTGTCTTAACGACTATGTCGACGTCATTAAGTTTGATTTGAGTAAATCCTTTTTGTTCCTTTATGTCGTATATATGTAAGAGTCCGTTAGTTGGTATTATTAGTACGAGTAACAATGTCATCGTGAAGAGCTGAAAATTTTGGTTGTCGTTTAATATTAGTGGTATGAACGTTTGCTAATTTGCTACGCTTAAATTTAGGTTGATGTTTATGCCTAACTGCCTTATAGTTTTTTATAAATCCTGTGGACCTCTTTTCAATGTAATCTTCGCGATTTTCGTTGGACTTTTTGATATTCTTTTCTTTTGTTGACCTTAAGTTTTGTCTTACCTTTTCAAGATCTATTCTTTTAGATTGAACTTCGCTTGGAGTTGTTTTTATTGTGGAATGTATTCTCTCATTATAGTTTCGTATGGCCTTTGTTATTAATCTTTTGATTGATATGTTTTGTTTATTTAATTTCAAAATTCTACATTTTTCTAATATGGTGTTATGAAATCGTTCTATGTCAGAATTTCCGGTGTGACTATTTGGTTTGGTAAAATGTATTTCTACATCTTCCTCTTGTAAGAATTCTTTGATGTGGATTGATTTGAACTCGTTATCAGCTATAATCTTTTTAGGTTTTCCTACTTTAGCGAAGTGATTCTCTAATTCCTCTACTATTGTAATATGATTCCTGTCTGAAAGATAGTACGCTAACCCAAATTTCGAGAACTTGTCGATAATTGTTAGAAAACTACACTTCATTATGACAAACGTATCTACATGAATTATCTCATTAAGATCTTTTGCTGTTTCGGTTAATTGAAATTTTGTTTTTATTGGTTTTCTATCATATTTGACTTGTTGGCATATCTCACATTGGTTTATAACTATTTGAATTATTTCTTGTAATTTAGGGTAATAAATTTTGTGTTTAATAGCACTGTAAGTTTCCTGAATTCCCGAATGTAAACTTTCCTTCACATGATAGAGTGATATTTGTTTTACTACTTTTACTTCGGTTTTGATATCTTGCGCTCTAAAAGAACATTTAACAAATTTAATTTGGCTATCGTCTGAAAACATTTCTCTTAACTTTTCCTGAACTACGTTATATTGATGATCTGGTAATTCTGAAAAAACACCTATTTTTCCTTTTTTTATAAAAGCTTTAAAGATATCGGTTAATCTATCAAAGTCATATTCTGCTATGTATATTATTCGTTTTCCATGAATGGTTTCAATTTCTTGGGTTTTGTTGTTAGTTAGAATTATTTGAGCTTTATATTTGTTCACTATTTCTTCTTTGATTGGTATGTGGTCCATGAGTTCTTCGTCTGCTGAATGGATCGTCTCATCTGAATTATTGTGTTCCATATTAAAAACAAAATCGGATATTGAGTCATTTTCATTACATTCAAGTGAAAAAATTTATTCCCATAAAGATATGGTCTAAAGTAGTTTACAGACCACATAATTGCAAGAAATTCTTTGTCCGTGGCTGAATAATTTTGTTTGTGATTATTCAGGGTTCTCGACGCGAAGCATACAGGATGTCCCTCCTGAGATAAAACTGCTCTTATTGCATAATTAGAGTCGTCTGTTGTTAGACAAAATTTATTTTGAAAATTAGGATATTTTAAAATTGGATGACTGGTTATAAGAATTTTAAGTTTTTCAAAGGCTTCAATATAATTAGGGTCGTTTAGGTTAATTTTGCTATTTTTCTTTAAATATTTGGTAATAGGCTGTGCTATTTTAGCATAGTTTTTAATAAATTTCCTGTAGTATCCTGTGATATTAAGAAAAATTTTTATTTCTTTTTGTGTTGTGGGTAGCTTTAACTTTTGGATTACCGATATTTTTTCGGGATTTGGTTTTAAACCTTCCTTTGTTAGGACGTGTCCTAAGAATTCTGTCTCTCTCTTCATAAAATTACACTTGTCGATTTGAATTTTTAATTGTTTTGATTTCAATACATTGAATATATCGGTTAATGATTTAATATGCTCTTTTTAATGTTGTACTAAAAACTAGTATATCATCAAGGTATACTACACAGGTTTTATTTATGTAATCTCTCAGAATATCATTCATGAGTCTTTGGAATGTCGCTGGGGCATTCTTCAAACCGAATGGCATTCTGATGAACTCATATAAACCCTGAGGGGTGACAAAAGCTGTCTTTTTTCTGTCTTGTTCTTTAATTAGCACCTGATGGTATCCCTTAGCAATATCCAACGTTATAAAATACTGTGCCTTACCTAACTTATCCAAAATTGAATCAATGTTAGGTAATGGAAACTTGTCGTCAACGGTAACGGCATTCAGTTTCCTGTAGTCAATCACAATTCTGAATTTTGTTTTTAACTGAGTTGTCCATTTTCTTAGGAACAACTATTAGGGGGCTGGAATATTTAGAATTACTTTTCCTTATAATTCCTTGTTCCTCCATTTCTTGAATTTGTTTACGTACCTCTGCCTCATGTTGAGGTAGATACCTATATAGTTTGCCGTTGATTTGTTGATCTGTTATTGTGACTATTTCGTGTTCTATTTCTGGGGTGCTAGTAAGCTTATCTCCCTCTTTAAAGAATAAGTTCTCAAATCTTTTCATCAGTTTTTCGACTTCTTGTCGTTCTTCTTCATTTAAATGATCAGTATTGATGTATTTTATATAGTTATCAAGGGGTTCAAGTGAACATACTTCATTCACTGTATATGGATGATTAATAAACTTTAAACTTTGGTTATTTAAGTTGATGGTTCTTTCATCCAGGCTTATTAAAGTGTTTAAGTTGTTTAATAGATCCGTACCAATTATAAATTGGTATGTTCTATTACAAAGTCTTTTTACTTTCCATCTTATTCGAGCATTAAAGGGGGCTCTTAATTCCTCAGGTACAGGTGTATGTACCTCAAATTTTATACTATCTTTACCAGTAACTGTTGTAAAATATATTGGTTTAATAGGAATTTTAGTAAATTCATCTAGTCTATCGTCAATTATACTTGGAGTTGAACCGGTATCTACTAAAGCTAAATATTTGTTTTTATTAATGGTTAAATGAATTTGTGGTAGATCGTCCGAGGCTAATTCTAAAAAAATGAGCATTATTTACTTCCGAAGTGTATTCATCATTTTTGCTTTGTTTATAGTCACTGGGACTCGGTGGTTCTGTTCTTTGTTGAGAATCATTCTGTTGGTGGCGATAATGGCCCGAATGGTTGCTCAAATTGTCTATCTCTGGTGATTGCCTTTTTTTTGTTATAAGTTTGCGATCTATTTTCCACATTCCCTATCTCCATGGGTTCAGGTCTATGTGAGTTTTGATTGTATTGTCGTCTCTGGTCTGAATTATAGTGTTGTCTAGATTGTCCTGAATTATGGTATTGTCGGTTTTGTCCTGAATCTCCCTGGTCTTGATAATCTTTTTTATGATATCCTAAATTTCTAGTTCCTTATTCTTGATTGTCATGTCTTCGACTACTATTTCTACTTTCTTGTTTTGGGTTATTGAATTTATTATGTTTTTGTTTCCTAAATTCATACCTAATGCATCGTCTTTTTCTCATAATTGAAATTATTTCACCTAAATCTGTTTTATCATATATTGTGTCATTTCTTTCACCGTATGTACTAGGAGACTTTCTACACTTGTTAAATCAATACTTTTATCTTCTTTATAATAAACCCTAAGCTCATCTGTTTTATATTTAATATTTTGAATTTCACTAGATAATTCACTTACATTTGTAACTTTGAGATTGGTGATCCTTTTATATATTTCGGATGGCTCCACATCTGGTCTATATCGAAGTTTGAGTGTTCCCTTTATTAGTTCCCAATTATCCGGTTGTGGTAGATTTATGATTGTGTTTTTTGCTTCTCCTTGTATTTTTTCGTAAAAGATTGCCTTCACCATACATTTCTTCAAGTTTTCTTTTTCGACTCCTGATAAGTAGTACTCTACGCCACTTATGAATGAATTGATGGTAATTTCACCTTGTCCGGTGAACGTCGACATATGCTTTACTTCTCTTAATGCTTTCTCTGTATTTTCTCGAGATGCTGTTCTTGCTTATAAAGCTTGGAATGCAGCGGCTAATTGTTCCAACTGTTGGTTCTTTTGTTGTAATTCGGCTGCTAATTCTTCCATTGTTGGTTCGTTTAATCCTCGTCTGTTATTGTTGTAAAATTTTGTTTTGTCCTTCTTCATAAATATTTTACACGGATTTTTTTTTGTTTACACTTTTATCCTAGCTGGAGATTGTCCATAAGCGGTAAAATGCAAATTAGATCACTGTGTTTATTATTATTTTTTTTTTTTTCGATATTATTTCACTAGCGTTTTCACTATTTTCACACTGTGTACTGGTTCGTTATCACTGGATAATTCTTCTTAGAACTATCCTACCGACTGCGCGAAATAAATAATGTTCGATTTGTATCGAATAAAAAAAAACTTTATTTAAAAAAAAGAACTTAATTTTACTTACAAGGTTAACAACGAACTGCACTTAGAATGCTATCTTAGGTCTACTTATACTCTATGAAATGTTTGCTCAGCTTTTTCTGCATTCCCACAGGTATGCAAATGCAAGTGATCAGCGGAAAAAGTCTGGGAACATTTCTGTAACTTAATATCTACTTGGTTCTCATATCTTTCAAAATATTTTCGATATCTGAGTAAGCTGACTTATACATAACTCGCGTTTATAATTTTAAATTATAGAAAGTCATGAAAAACTTTGTAATATCTTTAATCCGCGATGCCTGCACCATATAATTGGCCTTCTATATCAGTGTCCTGCTCTTCCATTTCTTTTCTATTAGATTTTAATCCGATCCTCCACTCTTGCAGCTTTAGATAGCGATTTTTCTGCAAGCTTTATGCGCTCTTTGTTAAGCATATTTCGTAGCTGTTCGGGTCGATTTCTAAATCTATCGTTTTCGTTATATGCAAAATTGAAGCAAAGCTGTCATTGTACACGCAAGGTGCAATATCAATAGCTAACACATGGGCTGAAAAGTCAGTGCCGTTTTATAGTAAAACACAAATTTTTTTTTGCAAAATTCAACTTTATTTATCAATATAATTGCCTTCGAGGGCGATAGACTGATTGAAAAGATTTTTCAATCTTTCGATACCAGTTTTGTAGTAAGATTTCGGTTTAGCTTCAAAATAGGCCTCTGTTTCGGCGATTACTTTTTCATCGGTCTTGAATCTCTTTCCGGCGAGCATTCTTTTGAGGTCTGCGAACAGAAAATAGTTCTCCAAATCTGGAGAATAAGGTGGGTGGGGAATCAATTCGTAGCCGAATTCATTTAATTTTGCCATCGTTTTCATTGACTTGTGACACGGTGCATTGTCTTGATGAAACAGCACTTTCTTTTTCTTGAAATGCGGCCGTTTTTCTGCGATTTCGTCCTTTAAACCCTCCAACGACGCAATGTAATAGTCGCTGTTGATAGTCTGCCCCTTTTGGAGATAGTCGATGAAAATTATTCCATGTGTATCCCAAAATACGAATGCCATAACCTTGTCAGTCGACTGTTGAATTTTCGGTCATTTTGGACGAGGTTCGTCGCCTGCTCGCCACTCAGCTGACTGCCGACTTGACTTTAGTGTGAAGTGATGGAGCCAAGTTTCATCCATTGTCACATACCGACGCAAAAATTCGGCTTTATTGCGGTTGAACAACTTTAAACACTCCTCTGAATCATCAACACGTTGTTGTTTTTGGTCGACTGTGAGCAAACGCGGCACCTACTTTGAATAGAGCTTTCGCATGTCCAAATATTCGTGTATGATATATCCAACACGCTCTTTTGATATCTTCAGAGCCTCAGCTATCTCGATCAACTTCACTTTACGGTCATTCGTAATCATTTTGTGGACTTTTTTGATGTTTTCATCTGAAACAGCCTCTTTTGGACGTCCACTGCGTGCATCATCTTCGATGCTTGTATGACCCCTTTTAAATTTTTCAATCCACTTGCGAATGGTTCGTTCGGCTGGTGCAGAGTCCGGGTAACACTTATCAAGCCATTTCTTTGCATCGGCTTCATTTTTTCCAATTAAAAAGCAATGATAAATCAACACACGAAATTGCTTTGAATCCATTTTTTTTTTTTACAATAACAAAAGTTGCTTCACTCAACGCTTTATCTGGAGAACTAATCATCCGACAGCTGTCAAATTTATACACGTATCTTTAGAAGGTTGGTACTAACTGAAAATGGTATAAATTTAATTCAAGTGGTGCCGGACTTTTCAGCCCATGTATTATATCCAACTCAGTTTTACTACTTGAAGTGGATTTTGGGGCCAATGCCCACACAGTCGAATTAAAACTTTTATTACAGTTTTGAGTATAACCTCCGATGCATAGAGTAAGAAGATCGTCTATAGTCAATTCTTCGTAAACTGGCTTGATAGCTTCATACACTTCAATTGGAAGAGCTGGTTTATATTTGTACTCAGCCAAAACAATTTAATCTATACTCTTTCTTGAGTACCGCAACATTTTCATAGGACTTAGCTTCAGTAATGCTTTTAAAAGTCTTAGAATTATCATCACCCATATAATGTGTGTGTGTATTTTACCTGGTGCAAAGCTGCGGATCGCTGAAACATCTCAACAACTGCATCGACTTCCGTTTTTCCTGCTGATACCATAATTCCATTTTCTCCTTTTTCAATAGAAATAATTGTCTCATCTTTTGCTGCTTTAATCATACGGTTTTTGCAAACTAGAATTGTTTTAACAACATTATAATAGAAAGAGTAAAACATGGGCTGAATGCACAAAACTTTTTTATTCCGTGTATGGAAAGTCAAAAATTAGCATGGGCAAGAAAAATGGAATAGGCTTAGAAATTGGATACCTGAAGATTCAAATAAGATATCAACTTTATTTAAATTCAGTTACAATAGCTAGAATTTTTTTTTCTAAAAAATAAAGTCTTAAACGAAGTTTCTACCATTAGTGCTAACAGACCAATTTCCGTTAACATGGGTACACCAAAGTAAGCCTTTTCTTAAATCTTTGATAAATATAATCAACATTAGAGATAGACCCTTATTGTAGAACGATTGTTTTCTTAGAATATACTCAAAAATCTTTTCCCGAAATATCCTTGATGAATTAGGGGACACCCTGTATATTGTACAATACAATTTCTTTTTTATTATTATTATTATTATTATTATTATTTTTTTTTTTTTTTTTGCATTACCCCCTTTTTTACTCATCTCTTTAGTTTTCTTGAAATTTTTTTTATTTTTTCTTTTATATTTTTTCTCTTATGTATATATACATTTTTAATTTATATATATATATATATATATATATATATATATATATATATATATATATATATATACCAACTTTGCTCCCTAACTAAGTTACATTGTATTCGATGATTTCGACGATGAAGCTTCCTCTCCTTATAAGACAATTCACTACCACTTGAACCTCGACCATCTATTCATAAACAGCTTTTCGATGTTTTCTTTCCATCTATTAGTTTGTCTTTGGTGCTCAATAAGATTTAGCCTTCCTTGTACATATTTAAGCATACCGACTTCCTTTTTTCTCTCAGTAACGAACATATATTTTGCCTTTTTGTGGAAGCTAAAGCTGTCATGATTTTTTTTTATATGTTTGTTCTTCGTCTCTCTAATTTTATTTTTTAACAATCTTTTACAGCTTTGTATCTATTTTGACTTATTTTTTCGTCTTGCTTCCATTAGTGTTAGTATTTCATTTGTTGAACTTCGTTTATCTGTGATCAATGATTTCTTCTGTACTCAAATGTGTAAGTTTCTCTTTTATTTCTCTTATGACTTGATCTTAAATCTCTTGATTTTAGGATATATCTTTTTTTTTCGACTTGTTTTTTGTACTTTTTTTTAGTTAAATCTTCACTTTTGTAATAATGGGATTGTGATCTGAACTTACGTCTGCACCTGGAAGGCTTTTGTTGACCTTAACCTATTGTTTATACTTACATATGTAGTATTGTATTTGTTTTCTGAGTACTGATTCCGCTATATGCCTTCGCAATATCCACGTATAAAGCCTTCTCAGGGGTTGTTTAAACCAAGTTTCACCCACTATGTCTTCAGTTTTTTTTCCCCACATCTGGATTATGTTTTGGGTTGGTTAGATTAAATGATTTCCATGATAGTTGCACTGATGCACTGATGCACTGATAGTTCTGGTTCAAGATTAGACTAGGAGAAAAAAATTAGAATACCTCCTAAATGATATAAATATTATAGGAAATTGCACGGAAACCTAAGCTGACGTTGATAATATGGATTAAATGTGCATAAGATATTCAACCCAACGGCGAACGTGTCGGTGTTGCTTCGTACGTTACTTACTATGAAAATAATTATATGCTTGCAAAAAAAAAAAAAAAAAAAAAAACATATGCAGAATTTTTCTACGCTTGGTCTCAGAAAATTTAGCGATGCCAATGACAAAAAACCAATTTTCTAACCAGCAAGTCATGCGAAATCATGCAACGAAAATCGCAATCGAAAGATACTATGAAAGGCCAGCAGAAGTGGTAACTGATAACAATGAAATGGGCTGGACAACCATCATGTTGAAACCACATTGTTTGTCGCAACTTCAATGGCAGTTCTTCTAGTAATAATTATGTCGATTGACCGTACCGTGATTGGTGAAAGTCGGCTCATCAGAGAATAACACCTTGGCGAAGAAAAGGGGGTCTCGTTCAATTTGCTGAAGTGCCCATTGACAAAAGGAAACCCGGTTGCGAAAATCCCCACTAGAAAGTTCTTGATGCATTGAAACATGATAAGGATGGTATTTATGCCGATGTAATATCTTACAGACAGTCGTTTGAGAAATTCCTGATTCACGACTTATTTGGCGAGTGCTAATGTGAGGATCGTGTGCAACGGCAGCTAACACTGCTATTTCATTTTCCTTAACAGACACCCTATCTGACCGATTCCTTTTCTTTGGTTGCACACGAGCAACAGCACCATCGATGTTCCTTCTACTTTCTCCATAAATCAATATCATTTCAATTTTCTCTTGAATTGAAATAGCCTGCATTATTAATCTGGAAAACGTTACTAATAATAATCAGTTCTTCAAAACAAATATCGAACTTCTTAATGAAGTACAGTTCCGTTCAAGTAGTAAAAAAGGGCAGAGTGCACATCATACACTCTCAGATAAGTTCAGGACAATTTGTCTCTATCTAAAATTCCTTTGAGTTTTAACTTCACTCTAGGCAATAATGATTTCAAACAAAGTTGGAAACCGATTAATGATTCGGAACCTTGTGACTTTTTTCTGAAACATTTTTCGCGATATTTCGTACTTTTCGAGTAATTTTGATGTCTTTAGTTTTATGGCGCCCTCTGTCAAAAAAAATTGGGGTTCCCATTAAAAAAATCAAAAGTGACCTTCGTTGGACCTTGAAAATGGGGCTCAAGATCAAACTCGTGGTCACCATCTTATGTCCCCTTCAGAACCTTGTGACTTTTGTCTGAAACATTTTTTGCTATATCGCGTATTTTTCAAGTAATTTGGATGTCTCAAGTTAAAAAACTCACCCTGTATACAGTACATTCCATAAATAAATAATTTGAAATAAATATATATTGCTATTATTTATATATTAATCATTATTTATTTATTATAACAGATCGTTCAATTTAAATTAACTTTATGAACTCATATAGGCATCGGGAAAGTGTACTCTTGAAATTCCACCAGTGGCCCCAGCAACTCCCTATATTTCTGGGAATTTTTAATTTAAGGGGTTACAACGCAGTTTCAAGGACGAAAAAATACGTTTTTAAAGAATTTTTTCTGAAAGATATTTTATTTTACAAAAACAAAAAGTTTAGACATTTAGTGGCAACATCTACGTTTATAATGGCATTAATGAATTGTAAAAATATCGATCTGGTGTGCTCTTGCACACGATAGATAAAACTAGGTATTGATCGAAGGAGTAATCGAAATTTTGTTCTTTGACAAAATGGCGGCTTCGTAAAAAAAATTCGAATTTTTGACAAATATTACCATGTAAAATTGTTTTAAAAAAAAAAATAGAAACAATTATCTTATTCCTTCGATCAATACCTGAGAAATATATCTGAGAAGGTTGTGTTAAAATTTCAGACCGACCGGTTGAGTCGTTTTTTAGACATCTTTATCACCAACTTCGAAAACATAGTTTTGAAGAAAACGCGTTTAAAGTTTCGGAGGAAGTCTTAACATAGATAATTTTTTTTTACATGGGGTCATCTATTCCAGTGCCATAAGATGGACCCTCTGTAGCAGTCTCTAGTACCTCGAGTTGATGTTGTCTACATGCCATTCTTCTCTTTCGCGTACCCCCATGCCCTCTCAGGTCAGAGATCATGACGCGTCCTGCATCCTCTTTTGATATAGCCATGGGCATTGGGCCCAATTGATATTTCCATTGCATTCATGCAATATGAAATTGAAGTTGTACCTTCATTGAAGATTTCGGCAGCGATGTAAGCTACTATTTTAACAATTTTTGAGCCACAGGGGAACGATTTTTGGAGTAATTTTCGACTGATTGTACAATAGCTTTGATTGTTGTTCAATCAAATGATGATCACTTGTTCCGTACAAGAAATAACTCGATTTAGTCATCAGGAATAAAATAGATTCATAAGGTTTACAACACAAAGAAAAGAAAGATCAGCTGCTACTCCGATTTGTGCTTCGCCTACTTTTTTAACAGTTAACAGATATGCTTATATTTCGAAAAGTACTTACCGGATCGGTTTGAATATTCCAAATTCAGGAAATATAGTCAAATTTTTTGAAAATTCTAATTGCGTATAACCCCTTAAATTTGAAACCAAACTGTCGTATGACAGCAACAAAACCAACCAAGTAGAAATGCACCCCGTCTCCAACACCACTACCCGGTAAATTCCCAATGCACCAGGAAACTCGTATGAGCGTATTGGTGTGACAGTTAAAGAAACAAATATCTAAACTGCACTTGCAACTTTTGCGAATAGAAAGAGGGCCAAAGCTATTTGCGTCTACTTAATCTGAACCTTACCTCGCTATGTTACTAACATATGATAGGTTAGATAACAAAGTAGTTGCTTCATAACTGACATTACAGTTGTCAAATTTAAATCTTCCTAATCTTCGTATAAGTACATCCACATTTTTTTACAGTTAGTGAATTTGTAACTGGTACACTCCGGGAGAAAATGGTAAGACAGCCATCATTTTTAATAAGAATCAAGTCATTAGCCAAATCTGATTAAAACTTAAAATAATTTCTGTAAGGAAAACTCGAAAATTATATGAGACAATAGAGACAATAATATATCAAACATGTTGATCATATCTTGTGGATAGAAGGGTCTATTTCAGTAACCATAATGTGGAAATTTTCCTCTTTTGTATTTATTGTTGTTTGGTGTTAAATGTAATAATTTCTTTTTTTAAAAAGGACAACATGAAATGCTGCGAAATGTTGAATTCAGCTAAAGTACAAACATTTTAAATATATAGGAGGAAAAACTGGAGTATTTGCAAAAATATATAAACTTCGAAGAGTTCAATATCACTCAAACGAGTTACAAACAAAGTCTCTTGAAAGACAGCAACATCAACTTAAGGGGTTATATATGTTCTGTCAGGAGGTTTACAAATAAGGGATTTTTCAAAATTTTTCCTGAAAAAACTTTTAAATTTTTTAATGTAAAATTTTTTAAACATATTCTGGTAACTTTTAACTGTATTTCGACATTTTTTAATTGCAAAAAAAAAATAATTTTGAAGGTTTCTATAGCTGATCTCCAGGAGCTCCTCTCAAAAAATTCGTCTTGCGGTGACCCCGATATCTGTGGATTGTTTATAGTTTTTAATAAAAGGAATAAGCAAAATAATTTTTTTTTTGCGAAAATGGCGTCTTCTCAAGAAAAAAAAAACATTTTTGGACCAAAATTTTGGCTTTAAATTGTTTATAAAAAATTTATATATATATATTTATCGCTGAGAAAAAACCTTTGATTAATTACTAAAAAATATACTTAGCTTGTATGTGTTATAATTTGAAACTGATCGGTTCAGCAGTTTCCGAGAAATCTTGGTCACAGACTATAAACACATAAACACATAGTTTTGAAAAAAATGCGTTTAAAGTTTGAAAAGCAATTTTTTTTTCAACTTACATCGAGTCGTCTATTCCAAGGCCATATAATAAACCCTCGCCTCCTTCGGCAGCTTCTAGTACTGTAATTCCAGTTGGTGGTGTCTGCAGGCCATTCTTCCTTATTACTTGCTCCGGCCTCTTCTATTCAAGCGCTCTGAAGTCTTTACAAATATTCGTATAACTTTCAAAATAATCGTTGGATTGACATAAAATGTTCTCTATGTGAACATAAATATTGGTCATATAAAAAGTCTCCGCGGATTTTTGTCATTAGATGCTGCGACACGAACACGTGTTTGGAAGGTGACATGTCAGGCTACATTTGTAGCTACAGCTACAGCTGTGTAGTTCGTTGCTCATGTTAAAAGTTATACTGATTTGAATATGGGGTGGCCGTGGTGTAGTGGTATATGCATAGACTCCTCAAGCAGAGGGTCGCGGGCTCGAATCCCGTGCGAGGCAATTCTCTGAAAAAGTCTCTTCATAGAATATTTATGTAGTTTTATGAAAATCCCTTCGGCGTCAACTCTGACATAAAGGCATAACACTGATGTTGGAGTTGTTGCTGGTTGGGCTAAATGTAACGAACTAACAACTAGCACATACTAAGACCAACTGGTTGAGGATGTACTAGCTCGTCCCGTCCAGTTTGACAACCACCTCTGGGAAAAATATCGAGACCTAATACACCTAAGTTTCAAACTACTACACCACCCGCCCGCGCCCTAGAGAAAAAACCAGTAATAAAAGGGGTATTCATATCTCCTTGGTGCGCGCGCGGTATTATAAATATATATTTATATATATATATATATTATATATATATATATAAGTTAAATATCTGAAGAAATACGCTTTGCTA
Organism: Volucella inanis; assembly: GCA_907269105.1. Lineage (NCBI taxonomy): Eukaryota > Metazoa > Arthropoda > Insecta > Diptera > Syrphidae > Volucella > Volucella inanis. The sequence goes on along the minus strand of OU026154.1, from coordinate 69,556,085 downwards.
TGCTTTTTTGCTATAAAAAAAGGGGAAAACGCTGCAAAAACATGCCGAAAAATGTGTGCAGCTTACGGTAATAATGTTGTGAGTGAACGCCAAGGGTGGTTTGTTCGATTCCGTGCCGGAAATTTCGATGTAAAAGATGCACCTCGCACTGGTCGGTCTGTCACTGAAAAAGTCGATGAAATTTTGCAACTGATGGAGCAAGACCGCCACGGAAGCTGTCTGGAGACAGCGGACGCACTATATATTATAATATATAATATTATAATATATTATAATTATATTATAATAGAAGGAACGACACTTATTTTTTCAGTGGTAAAATTAACAGCATTTTTTATATTGAAGCCTCTAACTCAAAAACATCTAATCAAAAACCACATAATTCAAATATAATTTATAATATATGGAGAGAATTTGCCCGCTTGCTTACTCATTTATTAGGTAATAACTGAAACAGATCCGTGTTGAAGGATCACACTATAAGCGTTCCACGTCAGATATCTTGGATCATTTAGTTTCGGTTTCGTAAGAATGGAAAATAATCGTATGTACACGTTTATTAAAAAAGATTTCTTCCTTGTTGATCTTTTCCCAAGAGACGATTTCCATTAACATTTACTAGAAGAAACAAAAGTATGTTTTAAAGTCTGTTGGTATCCGGAATGAGTGAATTTTGTAAATTATTGTATGTAAACTAAAATTAATGAATATCCGCTTTTTTTTTTCAATTGTAGAGTGAAATCAGAGAAATATAATTTTCAGTTTATACATGTGTATACGAGGATAGGTCAATAAGTGCCTGAAAATTAAAACAGATAGTGTTGCCACCTTAATTCCGACATTTTCCTTGTCAAGCATCTTTCAATAGACGCACGTAAAATTATCAGACAGATGTGTCATATAGTTTTGTTGTGACAGCCATTTGAAACAGACGCCTACGAGAATTTTCGTACAAATGAAAAAAAAGTGAATCGTGTGATCATTTTAAACATTATTTATTGCACAAAAAAAAACCATCACGCAAACCAAACAAAAGCTTGAAAAGTATTATGGGAGCTCTTCACCATCGACTGGAACCATGCACCACTGCTTTACTCAATTTCGCCGCTTCGTAACTTCTCCTGGCGAATCGAACCCGAAGAAAGCCAAGGTGCGTCTGTCGGCCAATAAGGTCATGGCGACTGGATTTTGGGATTTACGCGGTGTCATTCACATCGATTACCTTAAAAAGGGTAAAACGATCAACGGCGCCTATTATGCAGAGCTATTCGATCGATTCCACGCCGATTTGAAGCAAAAATGACCGCATTTGTTGAGGAAAAACAGGTCTCTTCTACCAGCACAACGCACCGGCGCACAAGTCCACAAGAAATCGCCCGACAGTAAGAGATTTGGGCCGAATGGAGAGGTCATCGATGAAACAAACGCCTATATCGAGAGGCTCGAGAAATCGTATTATTTAGAGGGCATCAAAAAATTGAAGAAACGTTGGACGAAGTGTATCAAGCTAAAAGAAGATTAGGTTGAAAAATAAGACGTTTTATTTGCCGAAAAGAGAGTTCTGTATTTCAATTTTCAGGGACTTATTGACCACCCTCGTATTATTGAAATCATCTCCTCAATATGTAAAACATGTTGAAGATTAAAAGTTTGATTGCAAGGAAGATAATTCGAGGGATCTTAATTTTTAGGCAGATGGTGAGTTGGCCAGTGTTCCAAACAAAAATGGATAAAATTTGTTACAGAGGCTTTATGCATCAAACGAGAGCTGTTTGATGAATACCCGGATTAGAAATGAAAAAACAACTTTTTTTGGTTTTTACAATTTATTTTTCAAAATAAATTCGATACACTTTTCACAGCGGTGCTGCAACTTTTTTAATCCCTCCGTATAGTACGACTTTTTTTGGCCTGCAAAATACTCCTATGCCGCGGCGACCCGTACTACTTTCCGGTGAGCGATCTTTTAAGGTTTGGGAACAAAAAGAAGTCGCAAGGTGCCAAATCCGAAGAACTGAGAATGGGGGAGCAATTCGTAGTGCAATTCAACCAATTTGGCTTTGACGACTGGGGAGGTGAGAACCGGTGCGTTATCGTGGTGGAAGAGCCAAATGTGGTCGTTTTTTCTTCATGTACACCCTGACTGACTCGAACTGCAATTAACTTCAGTCTGCTATAATTTCCAAACCGTTCATGACAGTGAGTTCAAATTTTGACACATGACTGATAATTTTATTATTTTTAAGCTTTTTAAATGATTTGCGTCTCAGTTGTGTTGAAATTTTTTTATCCGCGATGGGATTCAAACGTGATAGTGTGATTGCTTTATATTTGGCTTTAAAACCACAAGTAGCTATCTCCAGCACCTCAACGTGAGTAAATCATTTGTGTCTCGAACCATAGCTCGTTACCGTGATACTGGCAGCGTTGCAAAACGCGATGGAGGCGGTCATAAAAAAACAGCAGCATCGGCAGAAATGGTTCGGAAAGTTAAGGCTCGAATTAAGCGAAATCCGCGTCGAAGTGGAAGAAAAATGGCTCGTGAGCTCAACATATCGTTGGAACGGATGCAACACATACTGAAAAATAAACTTGGGCTCAAGCCATTGAAGTTCCAAAAAACGCACGATCTTACACCGCAACAGAAAAAAGTTATAGTCGAAAGAGCGAAGGAGTTGCTACGCTTGCACGAAAGTGGTGAATTGCCGAATTTGGTTTTTTCCGCTCGTATTTTTAGACCGTGGCGTCAAAATTAATGCGATCGTATACCGTGAAACTGTCTTAGAGACAATATTGAAGCCTTGGGCAAACAATCATTTCGGTCGGAGACCGTGGACATTTCAACAAGACTCGGCACCGTCTCACAAAGCGCGCGTCAACCAAGATTGGTTAAAAAACAATGTTCCACACTTCATTTCTTTGACACAATGGATTGCAAATTCTCCGGATGCAAATCCGTTGGATTTCTCTGTCTGGGGTATTTTGAAGGCGAAGGTTGGCACTAAAAAATACTAAAGTTTGGACCAGCTCAAACAAGCACTTCGCCGGGAATGGGCCAAAATACCGCAAAACCACTTGCGTGCAGCGTACGATGCTTTCTTCGGCCGTCTCAAGGCCATTATTCGCGTCAAAGGTGGACATATTGAAAACTACTGTTACAATTTGAAAATTGATGTATTTTCCAACATTTTTTGCTTTGGCACAATAAAATTTATCCAAAAATAAAATAAATTATAGCATTTTAAAAAGTTGCAGTTCGAGTCAGTCACCCTGTAGTATGCTCCTGTGATTGCTTTTTCCTTCTCCAAATAGTCAACGTTGATCACACCTCGCGCGTCCCAAAAAACGTTCGCCATCAACTTTCCGGACTAAAGCATGGTCTTTGCCTTCACTAGAAACAATGGGTTTCGAAACAATACAGAAACTTCTCCGGATTTGGATTAAACAGTGCCAAGCACGTCTTTAAAGTGTTCCAATTATTGCGCTTATTCTCCGGTGTGAGCAAACGCGGCACTTATCGCGCGAACAGCTTTCCCATGCACAAACTATCGTGCAGGATATGGCTAACGCGTTCAGTTGAGATGCCTGCTATCTCAGCCAACTCGCGATTTTTAACTCGGCGACCTGCCAATATGAGATCATGGATTTTGTCCACTGTTTTCTCTGTGGTAACCGTTTTTGGGCCACCGGGGCGCGGTTTATCAAAACCCGACGTGCGTCCACGGCGAAACTCTGCAAACCAATAGTAAAGGGTTAAACGAGAAAGTGAATGGGTCCCATACACACCATCGAGAATGGGCTTGATTTCCTTGCAGGTTTTGCCACTCGAAAACAAAAATCGGATCACGAAGCGATACTGCTTCTTTTTCATGGTCGCAAAAAACACATACACGATGTTTTGAAATGGGTGTTGAAATAAAACTAAGCGTCGGATTGCCACCAAATATTTACAGACGGGCTAAAAGAGGTTATGGTACACTCATTTTGGCTCAGTAGCGCTACCTATCTTCCCTTCTAGGTACTCATCAAACAGCCCTCGTAGGTTAGGGAAGGGTATTTATTATCGGGGTTAATAATTTTATAACGGTGGACATATTCCTGCCGCGTATTACGTTGGTTTATAATTTTACTTGTGATGAGCATTGAATAGTCTGTCTTGTAATTATAATTAAAAATAAGAGCTTTATTGGCAGCTTTATAAGCCAATACGACCAGGAATCGCATGATTTAAAGAGATTTTGGATTCTTAATAAGTGAATTTCTTAGTTTAGACATTATTGGAGACGTATTGTTTGGGTTTATGATCGCTTCTATGACAGAAAAAACAAAAATTTGCTTTGTACTGAGGCTTGAAGGGAGCAGAAAAAAAAATAAATAAATTCCAGGTTCCAAAATTTCTTGTTTGCTGCCAAACGCAGTCGATGCCAGAGAAGTGCCTTTTATTTCATCGGGAATGAAGAGATCTGAACCATACTCAATTTTGTTTAAAAAAAGCATTTTCCTAAGATAGCATAAAGTGTTAACGTGGAAATTATATTTTCTGTAGGAAAGAAATTTTATACTCGTATAGTTTGATCGGGGACTAAGTAAATTTTTTTTTGAAACATTTATACAGTGAATTTTTTTGCAATTGTACACTTGCGGTCATAAAAACCGCTCCATATCAAAATGATTGAAAAATTGTTAATAACTACGATAATAATTTTTATAATGAAATGAAATTTTTGTTGAGTTTATAAGTATTTCTATCTAATTTCATCTGTTTATTGAATGTTTGAAAAAAGATATTAACAAAGAAAGAAAAAACAGCTAATTTTCTTATTTTATTAAAATATTTTAATAGCCATTGGTTAACGTGTATATAAGATGTTTAGATATGCCACTTTTACCAAAAAATTATCAATACCGAGTTGCTCCTCCTTTGGCGGTTATAACCGCTTTAATTCTAGAAGGCATCGAGTTTACTAGAAGTTCAGTAATATCCCTTGAAATTTCCGTATTCCATACATGTTCCAAAACTGCATTTAGCTTTTTTTTTACTCTCTGATTTATGTTCAGCCACCTTACGTTTCATTACATGCCACAAGTGTTCGATTGGGTTTAAATCGGGCGAATTAGCTGGCCAGTCTAGTCTGGTTATTCCGAGTTCATCAAACGTTGTCTTGAGCTGAAAATTATTGAAAGACTTTAGTTACTTGTCTGTTTATTATTTATAAAGTAGACATCTAGAAGTTGATTTATAACACTTTACTTACGGATTTGGCGCGATGGCAAGGTGCAGAATCATCTTGAAAAATGCACTTATCAGTATACGAATCATGCTGTTCAATTGCTGGTACCAAAAACTCCCTTACTACTTCTTCATACTTTTGAGCGTTCATAGTTCCATTAACAAAGTGCAAAGGGCCCAAAACGTAAAAAGAAAAACATCCCCATATCATCTGGCTTTGAGGAAACTTCACTGTTTTGACTATGCACTCGTCCTTGAACCTTTCACCTGCTGACCGCCGTACATATTGTCGAACACAACAAATTAAATTTACTTTCATCGGACCATATCACACATCGCCAATCATCCTGCGTCCAACCTTCGTACTTTTTTGCCCACGTCAAGTGAGCTTTTTTAATTTTTGTGGTTAGGAGAGGTTTTTTCGCTGGTCGTCTTCCATATAAACCTATCTCTCGTAGCCGTCGGCGTGTGGTTTCGGCGCTTAGATCAACTTGATGAAATTCACTCAGCTCTGCTCTTATACGGACAGCACTTTTAAAGCGATCTTTCATGCCAATTCGTTATAATACATTGTCCGTCTTCTGGGTTGTTTTTCGTTTTCGTCCCGAGCCTTTTTTCCTTTCCAATGGATCCAAATTTTCTTTTTTCTTCATCAGTTGAATGACAGCATCCTATTTTAATCGCAATCTCACAATAGCCAAGCCCTTCTTCGACTAAAGTCAATATTTGAACTTTTTCGTCCCGAGTCAGTTGATGATATTTACCAGACATTTCACTTTTTTTTACTTGTCACCGTCACAACTCAATTCAAACTGATTTTTTTTGCACTGAATACGAGGTCGAACTCCGCTATGGGGAATAACCTTCATTAGGATGGGAAAAACCCTTACGATCTTATGTAATTAGGCATTTTTTGAGAACTCATTAGATGGTGCGGTTTTTATGACCGCAAGTGTATTTGTTATTGAAATTTAACCTCAATAAGGGGAAGTTTATAGAATTTTGTGTTTGGATTCCATCAATTCGTACTGACATACAAATATGCAAAATCCTTAGAAATTTTCATTCGAAGCAGTTGAAGGTACTTAAGTACATTCGTCGATAGGGCTTTGATAAACAATTTCTTCCCAAGCCCAAGGAAGAAAATTTTAGAAAAAGTGATTTTTCTTTGCTAGATAAATTTCTTCCAAGTCCAAGGAAGAAAGGTTTAGAAAAACTGTTTCAGAACTTCTGTAATTTTCTTTTTTTTATATATTTTACCATATTATATATTTATACATTTTTATGACTCCATTATCCTGATCTTTGAGCTTTACCTGTAAGTTAACTGTCTGTATAAGGTTTTTTGTGCATACATTTACTCTTGCCGAAAAAGAAAAATCAAAAAATGATGAAGTAATAACGGTTGAGTAGTGTGAGTAGATGCAGGTAGTTTAACTTACACTTCTAATGCATTTTTGTTAAAAAACAAAATTTTTTGACCTAGATAATGAAATAATTCGAAGAATATTTACTCGTTTGGAATGGATTTTGCGCCAAAATTTTTTTTATAAAAATAGTTAGATCCGTAACCATTTTGTGATATTTAAAAATACTATTTTACAACCTTAAAATAAAAAGAAGGAACAAACAGAAAATCATATAAGTGTTCGTTTGCTGGTTTGTTACTTAAAGATATGAATATTAAAAAAATCCTTTATATGGTTTTATTATTTGTTAGGTGGCATTACAGTGCGCGGTGATCCTGGACCTCAACTAGCAAACTTCTCCAGTTATTCCGGTCTTAAGCTAATTGCTTCCAGTTTCGCACTCCAGGTAGGTTGAGGTCCCCTTCAACTTGTGCGCGCTACCTAAAATGAGGTCTTTCTCTACTGCGTTTACCGTTTGGGTTAGATTCGAAGACTGCGGGCCAGAACATTGGTGTCCATTTGCTCTGCATGTCTTAGCTACCTCAGGCGACTGATACACAATTTCCTGGTTAGCTCGATGTTGCTGTACAGCTAGTTCGTCGTTGAGTCTGTCATATGCAGCCTTAAAACCAATGAAAAGATAGTGGGTATCTATTTCGACTTCTTGGGTTTTTTCCAGGATCTGACAGAGCGTAAAGATTTTGTCGATTGTAGACTTTCCTTGCATAAAACCGTACTGATGTTGAGAAGACTTATACCTGTATAGTTGGCGTAGTTGAGAGTTTCCTTTTTTGTGGATCGAGCATACGGTGCTGAGGTTTCATTTATCAGACATACACTCTTCTGACCACATCTGAGAAATGATTTGGTGCATGCTCTCCACAAATTCATTTCCACCAGATTTTAATACCTCGGCTGATTTGTTGGATTTTAGCTTAGATATTGCTATCTTTACTTCGTTCTGGTCTATTCTTCCTGACGGCGGAATTTTGTGCTTCTTTGCCATTGCACAATCTGCAGAAAAAGTTTTTCCATATTCTTAGCACCGACTGTGACTCCACTACAAGGTTTCCTTCTTCATCTCTTGTTGCTTTGACACGTTCTTTTTACCTATTTGTAAGACTTCCGTACGTACTTCCTGGAGTACAATCTCTCTCAATATTTTCGATCCCACACTTCTCTTGCTTGTTTTTTCTCCTGGAGAAACAGTCTCTTCTGTTGCAGCACCGCTTTCTAGGCTTCTTGTTTAGCCGGATATGCTTTCCGGGATTCTTCATCAAATCAGAGATTTCTGGGTGGTAATCTGGTATAGCCTAGTTATAACTTTTCTATGTTATATCTTCTCATAGTAAGTAGTTCAATTTGATCAATTTGATTAAGCGTTTCATCAACCGGAGATCGTATGTCTTATTGTGTATATTGAAATGGGGAAATCTTGTGCCTTCTCTAGTTATATATCGTTGCGCCACATAGTCAATTAGATTAAGTACATTGCCAGACGTGGCGTCTTTGGGCTATGTTTGCCAATTGTCCCACCAAAAAAATGTCCTATTTTCCTATTCTAGCTTGTCTTGTCGAGGAGCTCATAGAAACGTTTCTTCGTGGCGTTGTCCTTGCGCTTCCATACGGGCATGGGCGCCATGCTATCGCACTTCCTGGACTGCGCGATAGCAGTCAAGGCCCTCTTCTAATTGTTTGGCTGAACGTGGCCTGCTATGCCTGTACAAATCCGAAGGTCTTTGTGCTTTAAACGTTTGCTAGGGTCGTCAACAGTGAGTCAATTTTTTTCCAAGGCCATTAGTTAGTTCGTCACATATTTTAATCTCTTCCGTATATAGTTATAAGCCTGATGACGGCGTAGGCCAGTATAATGCTACTGGACGGGCATGCCATTGTATTTAAGCTTGCAAGAACAAGGATTTAATCATACAGTTACCAGTGACCACCACTGGGAGTTAAGGGGTTTGGCCGTAAAAATAGGCTTTTTTGTGATTTTTTTTTTTTTCAGGAAAAATATAAAATAAATCAAGTTTGCAAAGGTAGACTTTTTTTTTATTGTACATATGATTGACTGTAAAATATAGTTTTTTACAGAATAGTTTATTTAAAAATGGCAGCTGTGCAGTGTTTCTCAGATGACCTCTCTTTTTTGGAAGAGTCTACGCCCGTACAAACACCTGTAAATTTTAAAATATGATGAGTCACAAAATTTATTTTATTGTACATAACAAAAACTAGAGAAAGTACGTAGAATTTTGTTGAGATATTGATATTTGGCCGAATGGTGCTCTTCCAAATCAAACTTGCATAATTCGCAGAAAAATCGTCAGCAAATTGTTGATAACAAATAAACTTTGCCTTATTTAGACAATATATTTTTAAAGATTTGGTTAAAACTTGAAGTGAATTAGTTGAAAATTGTCCAAGTTATGCATTCCGCCAATTTGAAAAATGCAGTTTTGAGATAAACGCGTTAAAAATTTTAAGTTATTCTATACTCATTGTATACTTTGTACGTGTGTTATACTTTAAAAAACAAGTACTTCGAGATATTTCCCGGCCATTATCTTCTGGGATATCGTATTTAAGGCCCTAAGGAACCATTGAAAGCAAAAAAAAAAAAATTAATTTTGTTGAGAATCTTAGAGTGGCCTAATACCTTAAGGCAAGCACTTTCTACGAACTTGATTGTTGCGCTGCTGGACCACTCCAAGTTATAGGACACTTAGAAACATCTTGATCAATTGCCGCATAGGCGCCTTTATAAGTATCTAATCTATTTTTCCGTTTAAATGCACAACTTAATTATTATCTAACTTTCATCCGTCATTAACTGTGAATTTGTGATGACACAGAATATTCGTTTTACTCATTTTAATTAGGTCTTTTTTTTATATCTGTTTCTTGATCGCATTTTACTTTTACAAAAGAAGTAGTTAATTAAAAGTTTACACTACTTAACTTCGAATAAAAAAAAGAAATGTGTTTTTATATATATTTATATTTTTTATAACTTTCTAAATGCACAGTTGCTAGAGACCGTGAAGAAAAATTGCGATTAGCAAGAGAGCGGCAAAATGAAGAAAGGCAAAAAAAAATTGAAGAACTCAAAGCTCAAGCAGAAGCTGCACAAAAATATCGTGAGCAAAAAGAAGAAGAAAGGAAACGTCGCATTGAAGAGATTAGATTACGTGACACTGAAAAGCGGCATCAGGTTGAGGAAAGAAAAAAAGCAATAATAGAAGCTGAAAAAGAGCGTCGCGAATACATTCTAAGAAAAAACCAAGTAAGTTATTGTGTAGGGATATTCAGAAAAAAAACTTGGTTTTTTTGCAATCTCATATTTTTATTGACTTTCACTTTTACGTAAATCACGCAATTAGGAGAGAGAGGCCAGGTTGGAAACGAAGAAACGAGAAAGAAACTCTATTGGCTTTGCTTTTGGTTCGTCAACACCTCGTCTATTGGAACCTGCAGATTTTGGAACGGTTTCGCCGAGTATCTATTGGGGTCATAGACGGTATTTTTTTTTGCCACATTTATTTTTTTTTTTTTTTCTAGATTATTTTTCCATTCTTAAACCCATGTATAATGTATGCTTGTGTATACTTCTTTTGGTTTTCTTATTTATAAAAATGTGGCAATTGCGTATTAAACACGCTCTAGGTCAACATCTATAACAAATGTTGCTTACACTGGTGCTTCACTCTCTCGTCGAAGTTCTGAGAGAGAACTTGCAGATGGTTCAAAAAAACGAGCAACGTCAGCCAGTGGAGCGGATCGACATGATGGTAAGCGAATCAGTAACATTTTGTATCACTTAATTTATGGTAATATTTTAAAAAACCCTGATTAAATAAAAAAGCAAAGACGTATTTTTATTTATTTAGTTTAAAATCACATTTTTTTTTGTTTTTTTTTTAATTTTTTTTTTCTAAGTACGTTATTATTTTTTGTTTTATTTGCAAATTTGTTACTTTTACCAGAAGATTTTTTGTTCTTAAAATTTATTTTCAATACATACGTATATCTGTTAGCTAGCTACAAACAAAAAGCAAAATGTGATACCATTCGAATGAAGTGTTAATAGTTTTATTTAATGCACGTTCACCATAATTCTACTTTATTACTACTATAACCTATCCAAATATAGATCATCGTCGTAAGTCATCATCTATGTACGAAGTTTTTAATTGGGGATATTCGAATGATGAACCTCCAAAAAGGTTCTCCTTGTCCATTGTCGGAAGTGAAATAAACATTGATGAGCCCCCTGTAACTGCAACACATTGTTCTGCTTCTCACAGACAGTATTCAAAAAATATATTCAAGGGTGAGGGTGGTGTGTAAAAAAATTAACACCGACACTTTTTGTTTTTAAAACTAATTTAAAAACAAATTCATACTCAAAATTTTTTAAATAATTTTGCATCGTGCTGAAAATTTTACTGATTTCAGAACTACAAATTCTGCATGATTAAAGTAACTCCTTTGCCTTATAACATTGTTTTATATGCATGAGTGTGCAGTGTGTGTTATGTATTTTTAGCATAAATAAAGAAATCAGCAATATAATATATGTATACGTAAAACAAGTGTATGTGTTCTTATGTTTAATGTGTAGAGGTTCAACAACTAATGATTTGGCAATAATTTTTTTTGATAATTGTTTCAAAATTTAGGTACATACTTGGTAGAAGTAAAAACAAAACAAATTAAAAGACACAATGCTTGCTAAAGTTTTTGACACATTGTAGTTTTGTAGACAAAATATTTGTTCTGCATTTAACAATTTTCGCTAAATTTATGAATAATAGGCTACTATCAAGAATTTGAAATGTATTGGAATTCGATCATCATGCATCTTTTTGCAACGATTTTTTTAATTCTCACTTTCAAAGGCAGTGGAATATACTTTCAGTAATATGTGAATCCTTATTACTGTCATTAATTTTGAATAATTATTTGCTTTCCTGTTTCTCTGCTTATCATTGTAATATATAAGAATGATAAGTGAAGTGTAAAATAATTTTAAATAATACACTCCACGAAATAATGATGAGGACAAGATAAATCTTCCGTTGTTCCTCCTGTATTCACGAAAAATATTAAATTAAAAACTAAACTGAGTTTCGATTAAAAAGGGTTTGATAGTTGAAAATGCTTCATGAATTTTCATAAAAAAATACAATTCCTTAGATTGTTGCGTAACTAAATTATTATGCCTCGTTAAAAGCCATTGACCGAAGAGGAGCAAAGACCTGTGGCGTTTACAGGGAACAAGGGAAAACAACAAGGCAGATCGCAGTTATTATACAAAAAAATAAAACTAATTGCAAATTACATAAAAATTGGAGAAACTTATGGAATAAAGAGAAGTACAGGTAGAAAACCAACGTTAATACCTAGGGATATTCGAAAAATTAGACGCCTTGCTGTAAATAAGTCGATCAGTCCTTCTGAAACTGTGAACACTTTGGAGTTAAATGTGTTATCAAGGCAAGTTCAACTAATTTAATAGTCAGGTAATACCTTTGCATACACTAAAGGGTAAACGCATCCTGAAACCCACACTTACAACACGTCAGAAAGCGAACAGGTTAATTTTCGCTGAAAAGTTTCGAACGAATAGTACACACTACATAATAAGAGAGCTAAAGGCAGCATAGGCTTGCTCGCAATTTTAAAGGAGGCACGTTAATGGCTTAAGGGTACTATAAGCTGCTGTAGAAAGTCACCTATTTGTTTTATTTCATCTAAAATGAATAGCCAAAAATATACTGAGCTCTTAGATGATATTTTAGTTGTTCTTGGAGATGATTTATTCGGCAACGAATTCCTATTTCAACAAGATAACGCAGATATCCACGCATCTAAATTGACAAAAGTGTTCCTTAAGACCGAAAACATTCCGTTCTCGGAATTGGCCGCAGTCAGTCCGCCTGCAGTCCTGATTTGAACCCAATTGAAAGTATTTGGGCAAATTTAATAAAAAAATATATATAAAATAAAAAAATAAAATTTAAAAAACATATCAAAAATTTGAAATAAAATTTAGTTTTTATAATTCATTTATTTTCCATTAATTTTGTTATTTAACTTCTAAAACTGAACTAGTGCACGAAACCTAAAATAAAAATAGAGTTGAAAATAAGCGTACTTTAGTTTGTCCTTATCATTATTTCGTAGAGTGTATATAACTTGAAATTCTCTATAATATTACAGTTTTGTACATATATTACACATATGTATGTATGTGTATACATTCCATATGGATCGTCTAATAAATTTTTTATTAGGGATTATTTGTTACATGATCATACCTAAATAATATTTTAAATTGTTACACTCCTTTTGCGTAATATGGTTAATGGTTATGTTTTAAAATATAAAATTTGATAAAGAGACGTACGACTCTAAAATGTTATTCGATTCAAAGCCGTTTTCTGTAAAAAGTGAGTACTATAATCTTTATCTTGCAAATGCTGCATTGTCATCCAGTACGTATGACTTTTTTTTTAAGAACTTAAAATTCAAGTGGGTATGACTACACTTATGATGCCAAAGTGTAGCCAAGTGGCTATTTCGCTCCAAGGGTGGCATCCAACATATAATGGGGAAGACTAAATTATTAGTGTAAATTGTGAGCCACTGCCACTCACAATATCTTCTTGACGTTGTTCGCTCTGATTGATGAATACCACTTTCCAGGGGTAGCTCCATTAGAACTGTTAACTTGTGGCATATTTAATATTACAGGCAGTGGAGAACATTGACCTGCGGCCTATTGGATCTTTATTGCCCAAGCTGGCGAAAAAATAATGTGGTATACACTTCCTCAAAAGCCTTTTGTGCTCAACCGTTCCATTTCTGTGCGGTGGGCCTTTTGAAATTCTTTGTATACCAAAAATGAACTAATGAAAGTACAATGAAAAAAAAGTACGATGCCACCATTTATGAAACTTTCTATCAACAAAGTTCATGTTATTGTTGCATTTCATCAAGGTTTCTGGACAAGTGACTTCCTTCCGATCTCCATTTACTTGTAGTAACTCGTATAGTAACCTGTGTCGGATCATTTACAAAGAAAAATAATTCGTTTTAATTTTTAATTAAATTCATTCATAACCATAGGAAGCACTAAAACTAAGATAAGGAGATACATCAAACTCCAATATTATAAAACAGATACATAGCTGCACAATATATAATAACTGTCGGCGACGTAACAAACCGTTAAAGAAATTTTAAAATAAAGGCAGTAAAAGGAGTCCGCACACATCATCCAAACTTTACAGCCCCGTTTTTTTTTTTTTTCTCAAATACTTGAGCAAAATATGATGTACACGCCTTATTCTCACGCGCTTTCGCTTTACGGTTGTACAAAAAGATTTTGTGGATTCTTTTGGTGTTTTCTGGCGCAACAACCTCATTTAGACGCCCAGACAACTCAGCCTCATTCGTGTCTGTACGAACGCGTTTGAATTCAGCAAACCAGCAATGAAGGGCCTCTTTCGGCGGAGCAGATTTCTTATAACACTTTTCTATTTTTGAGTTTTAACTGTATTTTTTCCCATCAAATAACAGTTTTTTGTCAACGTACGAAACTCTTATTTTTTCATAGTTTTGAAAATATTAAAAGATGCATCACTTAAATTTCAATATTTCGATGACTAATGGTCGAAATGTCATTAAATTTTGACACGTCATGTCGTTTGAAGGTTAACACTACATAAAGATCGTATGAATATGTAATTATGGTCACCATTTTTGTGTCAGTCTCAGTTGTTGAGAAGCCATCCAAATCGGATTATTCATACCAGGAGCAGAAGGCCAGTAATTCTTGTAATTCATATCTACCCCCAAATTCAAAGCAAGATACACTTATATTTCTTTTCACATCGTATATGTGGTGCCTTTCCCTTTAGAGTTGCCTACAGATTTGTTTTGGAAACAAATTTTTTCAACTAAATCTTTTGACCAGAACATGCAGAAAAACTGTGTAGGGTGATATTTTCTAGTTGAAGAATGTCATTTGGTATACCTACAGATCCTGTAAATTTATAAGATTGATCTATATGAAAATTTCTCTTCCACTTTGTTTCCTTCACAGCAGCTCTAAAAGGGAGTGATGTCAAACTACTACTACAGCCTAAATTTAAAAGCGGAAATTTATCTTCTGAGTCGAAGCACTATCGGAGTGTTTTGGTCGTCATTGTATTCTTCATAATTCTAGCCTACCGATGATACTCTCGTCATCTGAAGGAACAATGGCGGTCCCAGAAGTGACCGACCCAACAAAGAAAACACAAAAATTTTGGAAAAAATTTATTTATTGTTTTTTTCAACATAATCGCCTTTCAGCTCAAAATAGCCTTTAACTGCCGACATCACTTCTTCATCGTTGAAAAATATTTGACCATTGAGCCATTTTCTCAAGTTTGGGAACAGGAAATAATCCGAGGGGGATAAATCTGGCGAATAGGGTGCATGAGGTAGCAATTCAAACTTTAATTCTTTAATTTTGGCCAATGCATTCACGACACTGTTTTTGCTCGAGTGTGAGCAAACGCGGGACCCATCTTGCACACAGTTTTCTCATGTCCAAATTTTCAAATAATATGCGATGTATCGCACTTTTTGAAATGCCTACAATGTCTGCAAGCTCGCGCACTTTCAGTCGACGATCATCTAGTACCGTTTTGTTTTCTTCACCATATCTGGAGTCGTCACCTTATTCGGTCGACTACTGCGAGGCTCGTCTTGGCAGCTCGTACGGCCTCGTTTAAACTCAGCAACCCAAAATTTTACTGTTGTAAATGTAGGAGCAGACTCAACCAGAGTAGAATCCAGTTCAGATTTTAATATTGGTTGGGCTGAGGCCTTTCAAATAAAAGTATTGTATCACATAACGATTACCAATTTTCCCCATTTTCACAAATTCACTGACAACGTTTACTATTAATGGCTGCCAAACAAATACTAAACAAGGTGGCGCTTTCAAACTTGAAACATATGCTTTATGCGTACTTTCCAATACAGTGATATTTTCAAACAACTACTGCCATGTCTCGGTCAGGCCGGGTACTTCTGGGACCGCCCTAGTATTCCTTCCAGCGGTAAATTTCCGAAATCATGCTCACTTAGAAAACGCGAAATTTCAAAAAATAAAATAAAAAGCAAAATTTTAAACGTAAAATGTAAAAAAAAAAAAAATATATAAAACTCAATATTTATTTTGAACTAGTATTACATAAAAGCCGTCATATCTAACAAATTAACATATAAATCGTAACATAAACTACAGTCTTCACATTTTTACTGAATTTACTGACCACAATTTATTGCCCTAGCGTTTACCTGCACTCTAGCGCCGAATGTCAATGAGATAAGATCAAAAAAGAGTCTTTAGGTCGTTATTGTAAAAAAGCAAATATGTGATTGGTAAACTAACAACCAAATTAAGTTAACGGATTTAAGTACGGTACGCTGTTTTACTTCGGAGCAAGCATGCTCATTATCGCAAAACTGTCACACAAGCTACAATATTACATCACCTATTCTTCTTTAGTAAATATGATAGGTAGTACTCAATTATTTAATATATATAAACATATATATGTACATATATAAAAATAAATTGAACAGTAACAAAATAAAGCACTATGTATTTGTCGATCACAATTTCGATTAATTACCATTTAAACAAAATACTGTTGACAGATATTTTTTACCAAATTTTTCTGCGAAATCTGCTAAAAGACTATGAGTCTGGCGATGAAAAGCTGGCTTTTTGTATGAGCTTAAAATATGTTTATTTTACGTACTACCAAATTTATAGTCTTATTAAAACATTAATAGAAATGACAAAAATAATACAAAAATGTTTAATCCGATCGGTAGATGAACTGCAATGTGTCTCACGTAATTGGCTTTTACATGCTTTTGTTTGTCTTCAAAAATAAATTTGATGGCAAACACCTTCACTTATACGCTATTTATTGAAAAAAAAAAGGAAAATGAAAAAAAAATTTGAAGAATAATTAAAAGATATTAGTTATTTGATGATTCTACAAATTAAACAGCCAATATCTGACTTGCATGTAATGAAAATGTTTGTTCGAGTACAGCGAATGTATAGGGGGATTCATTGTGAGGTTTGATTTATAATGTAATATAGAACACATAAATTTGAAAGTGAACTTAAATTTTTTTACTGAAGAATAATTAAAAGATATTAGTTATTTGATGATTCTACAAATTAAACAGCCAATATCTGACTTGCATGTAATGAAAATGTTTGTTCGAGTACAGCGAATGTATAGGGGGATTCATTGTGAGGTTTGATTTATAATGTAATATAGAACACATAAATTTGAAAGTGAACTTAAATTTTTTTACTGAAGAATAATTAAAAGATATTAGTTATTTGATGATTCTACAAATTAAACAGCCAATATCTGACTTGCATGTAATGAAAATGTTTGTTCGAGTACAGCGAATGTATAGGGGGATTCATTGTGAGGTTTGATTTATAATGTAATATAGAACACATAAATTTGAAAGTGAACTTAAATTTTTTACTATCGGTAAAAAGAACTGGTATCTCGCGGATAATACGAGTAATGCTGGCTTCCAAAGCGTCAATCGTAGCTCGTTTCATACTGAAGACCTAAGACTTCACATATCCCCAGGAAAAATAGTCCAAAGTTGTGATATCGCACGATCTAGGCGGCCAATTTACAGTAGCAAAACGTGAATTTAAGTGCTCACCAAAATGATTTCTCAACAAGCCTATTATTTCACGTACGGTATGGCTCGTAGCGCCGTCTTGTTGAAACCAGAGCTCACCGAAACCATGTGCTTGAATTTCAGGAAGAACATAGTCCATTAATATGGAGCTATAGCGGTTACCATTGACGGTAACATTCTGATTTGCCATATATTTGAATAAATATGGACCAATGATTCCACCAGCTCATAAACCACACCATATTGTTATTTTTAATGGATGTAATGGTAGCTCTGGTACTCTTCGGGTTGCTCATCAGCCCAAATACGGCAATTTTGTTTATTAATGTATTCATTGAGCCAGAAATATGGGCTTCATCACTGAACAAAATTTCAAGATAAAAACCGGATTTTTAGTGAGTTTTTCCAGAGTCCATTCACTGGGTAAATTCAAGTCGCCTGGCTTCAATTTTAGGCCGAGATCCTCACGTAAAATACGCCAAGGCAAGCTGCTGAAAACGACGACGAATCGATTCGTCACGGTCTTCGCGTACACACTCAGCTACAGCTGCTATAGTCTCTTCACTACGTGCTGGATGTGATCTTGTATCATCCACTAATGTCTACTGGGACCCATATTTGCGAATGGTATTGGCAATAGTGTTTTCAGTAGGTCGATTATGCACACCGTAAGTTCCTCGAATCGCACGAAAAACTTTTCTCATAGAAAGCTGATTTTCGTAATACAGCTGAACAATTTGGAGACGCTGTTGTGGTGTGAGTCTGTCCACTTGCCAGATGATACTGAATAAAGATGACACAGCAGTTTGATAGGAGTCACGCGTGATCTGTCAAAAAAAGCCTATTGAAAATCAAACCTCACGATGAATCACACACTCTATTTGTTTTGTATAAATTGGACACCGATTTATAGATATAAATAGATAGTCTTCCTTCAGCAAATGGATAGCTCATTTTCTTAACTATTGAAAAGCAATAGTACCTTAAGCGAAATGTAGTCCAACCTGGCTAAGAGCCAAACCATATCCATTTGTCGATTTGTTGAACAGTAATGTTTATATCAAATACAAGAAATTAAATTGATCGTGTATTTTTTAGATGTTATTGACATTGTAGTGACATATTGAATAAAAAATAAGAATCGTAAAATACAAGATCAATCAAATATTTTAAAGAATATATGTATCCTAGTGCTAAACTTTTGTAAATACTCAAAACCGAATGTTTTTCTGTAATCACATTTATAATGGGTAAAGGAAACCTTCGTGCATTTCAACGAAACGAATTTTAATAGTTATTTAAACCTTCTAAAAATTATATTTTTTGACGCTGGTAATTAAAAAAAAAAAAAAAATTAAATTAAATGAAACCGTGTTTATGTATTTTCATTCGCTCTTCCTTTCATGAATAGTATAGAATACATATAGCAAAGTATTTACTTTTATTTACTCTATACAAGAAACAAATGCATTTTTAACGCAGCTTTAATATATTTTTAATATTGAAGAAGAGAATTGCATTTATTAACGCAATCTAAAAAGCATGCAGATATTATTCGCAGCTAGTTTTGGTTTTTCATTTGTAAACATTAATATTCGTAAACAAACAGAACAAATGTACTATAATATTAGCAAACCGATATTACAGAGGATAACGTTGATACGGCTCATATTGCTTTTCGAAGTGTGGCAAGGAGAAAAACAGACCTTATGCCAACAATTCCTAGCCCGAGAGATACTCATTACGGATCGAAATCTTC
Source organism: Volucella inanis (assembly GCA_907269105.1). Classification (NCBI taxonomy): domain Eukaryota; kingdom Metazoa; phylum Arthropoda; class Insecta; order Diptera; family Syrphidae; genus Volucella; species Volucella inanis. The sequence goes on along the minus strand of OU026154.1, from coordinate 69,536,935 downwards.
TTTAAGCAACACTCCCAGAACTCCAGGTAAGCTTTTCAACAAAAAAAAAAAAACTTTCCCTTCTTCAGCCATGTGTTTAAAAAAAATGAATAATCGCCGAAAATTAAAAAAAAGAAATAAATAAATAAAGGTGAATTTAGATTTAAAATCAAATAATAATTAAAGTAGTATCAATATCTTACTTAGTTTCTGCTGTTAGATTCTTTAAATATCGCAAGGTTTTCTTGTTTCAAAATAAAGATGATGTCTTAGATTTTTTGTGAATGCTTTTGCTAGAATTTTAATGCAATTTGGCTTGTCTATTTTAATTGATCTTATTTTTTATTATATAATTTAAAACAAAACTTCCCTCATTTATCATTCATTCATAACAACTTTGTGTAAACAAAATCAACAAAACCTTTCGTCTATCGCCACCAACAACAATCAAAACCCAAACAAAATCAAATTATTGTGTTATTACACGTGTATTTAAAAAAAAAAAAATACATATATATATATATAAAAGGACGAGCCTTTTCGATGAACCGGCTCGACCAGTTAGCACAACCAGTACGTCGAAATGGTGAACACATTCGAGCCATTATTGAAAGAGAACGACAACACCAATTAGAAAAGCTGATGGAAACAGAGTCTCTAGATTCTGCCGGCGCAGCAATCAAACGAAGTTATCATACTAACGAAAGCCGCAGAAATATGTCTCGAAGCATGACTCACTTGGTATCGCCTGGACCAACGAAGCAAAATTTATTGAAGATAAGCGACAATGTAGGATCTACCTTCCGTCCATTGCACAAAATGGATGCTTGCAAGAGTATGACTCAACTTACAGCTCGCAATGCCGCTGCAACTAAAAAATACCTGACACGCCACTCAAAGTATGACAGAAATGCCACTCAAAGTAGCTTAACAACAGGTGTGTGTGATTTTCATTTAATCCAATCGAATAAAATCAAACTCCAAGTAAAAATGGAATAAAACGATAAATATATACATATACATATGTACTCCTTTTGATTTCCATATTTTTCGTTCTTTTTGGGAAAAAAAGCTTCTTTTTTTTTAAGTCCATTTGCTTGCGGATTTTTTTGGTTATTTATGTTATTTTAAGTTCAGATGAATTTATTGATTTTCCTTGCTATGTTCACATTGTAGAAATGCTATATTGCTCAGGTTAAGATGATGAGAAGTCAAACCAGTCAAACACTCAAACGCACAACTGTTAACTAATACATCTACCACGTGGCTAATTCTCTTCGTTTGTTACACTTTATTTTGCATTCTTTACTGGTTTCGGTTGCATTTTTTTTTTTTTTTTTTTTTTTTGTTTTTTTTTCTGTTTCAGGTGGTGGTTATTTACTATGATATTTTTTTTTTTATGTTTATTAAACATATTCAATTTCACATAACATTGTTCTGTAGACAAGGTACGGAGTTCGTTAATATAATTTCAACAACATTTCATTTTTTTTCATCACATTTTAAATCAGCATATACATATCTATATTTAAATATACATTTTTTGATTGACTAGGTTCCCGATCAGGTGATGTCACACCAGGAGGAAGCATCAACACTTCACGGCCGGGAAGTGCAATGTCAACATCTACAACTATGTCCACTTCTGGATATGTACATAGGCGTTCTACAATAACACCACGAAAGCCAAGACCAGCTAGTATTGCAGGAACAGGTGTATCACTAGAAGGTGGGTATTATTATTATTTGTTTTCACCCAAAAAGAAATTATAATAATAGTTTACATCCACCTTGTTTACCATAACTTATTTCATATAAATGCTTTTGTATATTTAATCGGTTTAGAAATAAATAAACAAAAGGAAAAAAATAAAACACCAGTGAAGAACGGCATTCAGACTACTCCAAAACGATCGAGCTTGATGACAACTTCTACGTCATCATCACGAGTATCTAGTGTTGAAAGGAAATCATCCACAAAGAAGGTATGTATATTTAGTATATGAAAATTAAAAAAAAAAAAAAACAAAATAATCATTGTATTGGTTGTTTTATAATTTTTGTCAGGATGTGGTTCAACCTAAGGTACAACCACCAAAATCATCTATTGCGGAAAAGCAAAAAGATATGTCTCAATCTATGATTGTCGAGAATTTGAAAACGAAAGATGAAAAGAATGCCCTTAATGCCGTAAAGACTGAGGGAGCAATTGAATTACATCAGCAAATGCAACAAACTATAGTTGATGGTTCTCCTTCAGATGTTGATACAGAAACGAAATCAAATGCAACTACAGTTATTTCGAATTCCGTTAATTCTGATATTCAGCGATTTGAAACATCGGATGAAAAAACTGATCATGGAAATGAAAAGGAGACAAAAAAAGAAGAAGATAGGATTAAGGAAGTTGTAGTAGCAAAAGATCTTCAAGCATTGTCTGAGAAGCAAGATATGAACGACATGTCAGCGTCTATGATTGCAAAATCTAAAATCACCACGGAAGAGGAAGCAAAGGCAGCGCTAGCTGAGCGCCGTAGACTTGCCAGGGAGGAAGCCGAACGTCAGGCTGAACTTGAACGCCAGCGTCTTGAAGCTGAGCGTTTAGCTGAATTAAAACGTCAAGAAGAAGAAGCCGAAAGGGAACGCAAATTTGAGGAAGAAGCCCTTCGTTTAGCTGAAGAACAACGAAAGGCCGAAGAAGAGAGATTGCGACAAGCTATAGAGGTAAAAGATAATTTTGTTTTTTGTTATCGCGAAAGCCGATGCTTATATTGTGAACTTTGTAATAAACGAATCTTTTTGAATCACAAAGATCAAATTATTTATACTTACTATTACAGAATTTCATTTCTGTAATTAAATTTTTGTGTTTCCTATAAAAACCTTTTTTTTTTTTTTTTTTTTTTTTTTTTTTTTTTTTTTTTTTTTTTTTTTTTTTTTTTTTTTGTTATAGGAGGCGAATAAACGTGAAGAAGAAGAGCGTCTTAAGCGCGAGGAAGAAGAAAAACAAAAGGTTGAACGTGAAGAAGCAGAGAAAAAAGCAAAAGAGGAGGCGGAAAAACAAAGGCTTGAGGTGGCAGAACGCCTAAAACGGGAAGAGAGTGAACGTGTTGAGAGGAGAAAACGTGTGGAAGAGATTATGTCCCGAACCAGAAAGCCAGGATCTGTAAACACTCCCAATTCAACTCCCGTAAAAGTATGTATAACTTTATTGTACACACTGTTTAGTAAATATCTCTGCAGTTTAAAGATTAATACAATATTTTTTTTTTCGCACCATTAAAATATTATACTAACCTGTGAGAAATTTTGGCGGATGATGTAATAGTACGTCTAAGCTATAAATGAGGTTAATTTGAAATGCAAAAACAATTCTATAAGTGCAATCACATGTGAAGTCTCCGAGGTTTTTTGGTATATTTTTGAAAAGATATTTTCTTTATTCAAAATCAATTTCAATCAAGTACATATTGACCTTTTGCCATTTTCCGGATAGTTTCATAATTCCATCAGTGTAGACCTTCGGTGGTTTATCAGCAAAAAACTTGGCCAAGTGATTTTCAGCGGCAATCAGCAAGCGGAGTTTTGCAAAGACCGAAACAAATGGTAATCAGAGGGTTCAAACTCCGGGCTATAAGGTGGATGCATTAAAACTTCCCAATCAAGCTTCGTCAATTTGTTCCGGGTCATCAAAGATGTGTGTGGCCTAATATTGTCATGATGGAAAACAACTTCCTTTCTGTTGGCCAAGTTGTGTTGTGCACAGTAGAAGATCTAATTGAGCGTTTCGCCACGTTCTAGGAGCTCACAATCGACAATTGCCTTCCAATCCCAACAAACACTCAACACAACCTTGTTTGCCGTCAATCCAGACTTTGAAGTCGTTTGTGGTCGGTCACCGGCCTTTGACCATGATCGCTTGCGTTGGATATTTTCGTATTTAATTTCGTATATAATTTCTCATCCCGTACTATAATGAATTGCTTCAAAAATGGTTCTATTTCGTTACGTTTAAGCAGCGTTTCACTGATGGTTATTTGGTCATTTAAATTTCTTTCCGTTAGTTCATGTGGCACCCAAACATCAAGCTTCTTTGAATAGCCTTAATCCTTAATCCCTTAAGCGCGTGCTGTTTATTAAACAAAATCGGTAGGTGAGTAAACCGGGAATGCCAAGCCATTTCCGTTTATTACTATTTTACTGTTTATTACAAACTTCATTTCCTGTCGGTGCTCATTTTTAATATACGAGTATTTCAGCGATTGATTCGCTAGTTTTTCTTCCATGTGATGCTATCTTTAGAATATTTGCCAGTTGCCTGTTTTGCCATTGCACTTATTCCACTGCAATTCTATATTAATTTATCTAAGTTTAGTGCGCTGTTGCATTTCGCAATTAAGTGGAACGCTTGCGTAATGAGTGGCGTATTAAATAAAGTTAGTCCGTGTGATTTGCATGAGTTTATTACTGTAGTGAACACAACAAAATTACCGTCCTGATATTTCACAAATCCTTCCAATGGTATCCATTTGGATAGAAAAACAGTTATATCATTGTGTCTTTTTTCATTATTTGGAGTTTACTTTAGTTCAGTTTCGTTTTAAGTACAGTCTAGTTAAAATGGGTAAACAACTTTCATGTGAACAAAAATGTTTAATTGAGTTTTTAAATTATAAAACGGTTTCAGCCCAGACTATTTGTCAGAGTACCGGGTTTTGCAGCTATGTGACCAAATTATTCATACAAAAAATTAACATGTATGGAACGTCAGCCAGGATAACTGGAACAGGTTTAGCTAAAAATACAACCCAAAGGGAAGATTGAATTTTAAAACAAATACCGTGCACTAAGCAAAGAAAATCGGCAAAGTAATTTCGAAGTTTTTTTTTTTTTGAGGAAAAACAAGAAAAAAATAGCAATCGAACGGTTAGTAGAAAGTTGAATTCATTCGTGTTGGTAGCAAGGAGTCCAAGAAAAAGAATGAAAGCCGCAAGGTTGAAATTTGCAAGAAATTTAGCTCCCAAGTGAAAATAAATTGTGCAATAATTTCTATATCAATATCTAACTGGTGGTTTCGAACCCCAATCTTTTCGAATCGGTTTTTTTTATTTTTTATTTTATAATATGTAACAACACAATAAGCACATGATGGAAAAAAAAGCGAACGACAAAAACCGGAATAAGTGGATGACATGATGTCATCGGCTGATCAGGCAGCACATAGAGCCACTCCACCTTATCTACATCAACCGACAAGCTTGCGGTTGGAGTGAGTAAAGGGACTAAAACATTAATAGTAGCTACGCATAAATGCGGGCCGGTTAACGAATACCATATGTATTCGGTAGCGAATACCGCTACGTGGGAGAAAGTAACAGTTTCGTCACATTGTCGGCCTCAAATTCAAACGACGAAGAAGAAGTAGTCGAGCCCCTGAATAATTGCATCAAAATGCTCCAACAGCAAATACTTGACAAAATAACCAAACAAATAGCAAGAAAACAGAAAAGTCTCTACCAACACCAACCAGGGCAAATGGAGCCTAAAAGCAACAAAAATAGCAACACAACCACATTTTATTAAACCGCAGAAACAGCCTAAATACAAATAGCAACCTAAATCTCAACTTCTTTATTCAGCTCACTCCCAACAGCAAACCGGATGGTCAAAGGAGTATTAAAGTCCTAGACTATCAAGTAGTAAACTGGGGAAAATTAAGCCAAAGCATTTTGAAATATGTTCGTTGCCAAAGATTCAGCCACGCCGCGTTGAATTGTGAAATGCAACCTCGATGTGTTAAGTGTGGAAAGAATCACAAGTTCGACGGAGGCGCTCTTGGTAGGGATGGACCGTCTGACAAAAGCCAGCTTCCGTACGCATTGGGTAAGAGAGTGGGACACTGCAAATTATTGGAGTTGTCCTAAATTTTAGTATGTAAGCAAAATAAATCTGGGTCGGCAGCAAATGCAGAAGTTAAACTAGTGCTCAGTCAGACACCAGCCGTAACTCCACATATATGTACAGTACTAAAAGCAATTCTCAGGCTTCAGTGCCTCGAGATCAGTGTTGTGATCTTCATTAGAAAAGGCTTGCGATTTAAAAGAGTGAACAGCCGTGTAGTGCGTAGGCTTCAGGAGTGGAAGCATGTATTGTGTACACCCCATGGACATGGTACATTTCAGAGGCAAGATCAAAATGACCTTCCATGCCTAAAGACCGCCTGGACGACGGATCGCGAACAAATACTGTTATAGGGGTATAGATCCAGAAGATCCGCAAGAGAAGGTGAGGCCACAGGAGGACTTTTCCATGAAGTATAAAAAGCGAATGTTGTCATTTGGAGGACCGAGTCATTTTGGACAACTCCTATATTCGAGATGATGTGGAGAACTGGCGATTTCACACCGGAATCAGACTCAGACGCAGATGATACGCAAGCCAAGGCAGCGATAAAAGAACCTTTAATATTGTTTTACTAATACAATAAAAAAGACCTCTTCCCCGCTAACTGAAAAGAAAAACCCCTGGGACGAATTAATATCACAACCACCACAACCACACATAAAACTCCCAACGTCGTTAAATCAATTTACCCTCTAAAAAAAAAACTAAAGGTATACAGTATTGTGCAAAACAAAATCAACAAATTTAGTTCGAACGTATAACTGGAAATAACTTTTTTCCTTATGAACTTTCTAAAAAAATTAAATGTAGATTTTTGTAATGAAGAAAAAGAAACATAATAGTGTATTTTACAAAAGAATAACAACTCATGTATAAGAAAATAACAAGAAAAACCAGTATACGTAATATATGGCAGTGTGCAAAACTAAAGCAACAAATCTAATACTTTGTAAAGGAGCCTTTTTTTTAATAACTTCAGCACATCTGCGTGGCTATGATTTGAAATTGTAGTTTGCGGTATTTTTTGCAATTCGATTTTTAATGCTTGAAAAGATTCCCGCTTATTCATAAAACGTTCTCATGCAACCCGTCGCTTTAGTATCACGAATAGATTTTTAATGGGATTCAAGTCTGTGTGTGGATTCGAGTGTGCCGGCCAATCAAGAACTTGAACCTCATTGACGTTTAACCAATCCTACCTTCGACGTGTGCTTCGGGTCATTATCGTGTTGAAACACCCACCGAAGCGACATATTCCATTCAACATGGGGCATCATTTCCATATCCATAATGCTTTTATATTTGAAATCTAGTGAAAGGGACAAACACCATTAGCTGAGAAACATGTTCACACCATCACACTACCATCTCCATGCTTTGATGTAAGTTTGCAATTCCGAGGATTGAGTCTCTTTTCTTTTCGATGTTTAACTGTTGACGTACCATCTGAATTGACCAGATTGAACTTAGATTCGTCACTGAAAAGGACAGTTCTCTAATTATCTATGGACTATGTTTATGCTTATAAAACAAGATATTTTGAAAATAACTTTTTCTGCAAATGCACTTTCTTAAGCATATGCTTTTTTGCAGACCTGTAACTTTTTAAGTCGTTTTCGATTGCTCGTCTTAGAACTGTAGCTGGATGAACGCGTAATTTAAGTGATGTTACCATTCTTTGGGAAGTCACAAACGGATCTTTTTTAATCAAAGCGCAAATTCTTCAATCCATACTTCTCCGAAGTTTTTCGTGGTCGGCCTCCCAAATGCACTGTTTCTACATATCCCGTTGATTTATATTTTTTGATTAGCCGAGAAACGATTCTTTGGGTCTGGAATTTGGGTCTCTCCATTAAAAAAATGTTCAATTATTTAATTTCGTCACTAAATTTATTTCGAGCCATAGAAATATATCCGTTTGACTGATCTACGACTCACTTCCTTATACGTAAGTAAAAATATAGCAGACCACGTAAAAATACCGCAAACTTTTTTTTTTTTGGGAAATCAGGAAATTGTTGCTTTAGTTTTGTACGCTGCAATATATTGCATATACTTGTTGATATTTTCTTACATACAAATTTTTATTGTTTTGGAAACTGCGTTATCACATGATTCATCATTACATAAAGCAACATTTAATTTTTTTTTAGAAAGTTCATTTGGAAAAAAATTATTTCTATTTATACGTTCAAACTAAAGTTGTTGCTTTCGTTTTGCACAATATTGTATATCAGACTTAGACATTGTCACTCATACATCACTCAAAACCATTTACTCAACAAGGAATTACCTGCACAATATGTTAGTTTTATATGACTTTTATTTTCATTTGAAATTCATTACATTCAATTCAATGTATTTTAAGTTTATTATTTTTTGGCCTATGGCCGTCTACCAGTATTTTCAATATGTGCTGGAAATAAAAAAAAAAAAAAAAAAAAAAAAAAAAAACATATTGGGTCTATAACTATATTCGTGCGGTTTGCTAAGAGATGGCGTAACTTGTATTATTCCATTGTTATTATTCCATTAGAACATGCGTTGGAAAGCTACTGTCATTGTACGTCATTTCAGTATATGTCATTCATTTGAAGCGTAAACAACAAAAATTTTTTTTCACTCAAATATGTCGAACTTTGTGCCTGAAAAAGTGCCTTTTCGTGGAGTTCTTCATTACTTTAATATGAAGAAAACTGCTGCCGAAAGTTATCGTATTTTGGTGGAAGTGCCAAAGTGGTTTGCACGATTTAAAAGTGGTGATTTTGGCTTGTAAGACGATGAACGTCCTGGGCAGCTAAAAAAGTTTGAAGATGAAGAACTGGAAGCATTACTCTATGAAGTTTGTTGTTAAACACAAGAAGAGCTAGCATAATCTTTGGGTGTCACTCAAGCAGCCATTTCAAAACGTTTAAAAGCAGCTGGATATATTCAAAATCAAGGAAATTGGGTTCCACATGAACTCAAGCCGAGAGACGTCGAAAGGCGGTTTTGCATGTCCGATATGCTGCTGGAACGCCACAAAAGGAAGTCATTTTTGCATCGGATTGTTACTGGTGATAAAAAATGGATCCATTACGACCACCCCAAGCGCAAAAAATCATATGTGAAACCCGGCCAACCAGCCAAATCAAAGGCAAATCCGAATATCCATGGCGTGAAGGTAATGCTCTGTATTTGGTGGGATCAGATGGGGGTGCTGTATTATGAGCTGCTAAAACCAGGTGAAACCATCAATGGACAACGCTACCGAACACAATTAATCTGTTTGAAGAGAGCAGTAGCCGAAAAACGCCCGGAATATGCGACCAGACATGAAGAAATAATTTTCCATCATGACAACGCTCGGCCCCACGTTGCTATTCCGGTTAAAAACTATTTGGAAAACAGTGGATGAGAAGTCTTATCCCACCCGCCTTATAGCCCAGACCTTGCCCCTTCTGACTACCATTTGTTCCGGTCGATGCAGAACGCCCACTGAAATACGGTTCACATCAGAGCAGAATATCAAAAATTGGCTTGATTCATTCTTGGGTACCAAACCGGCTCAATTCTTTGGGGATGGGATCCACAAATTGCCAGAAAGATGGGAAAATGGGCAATACTTTGAATAATACTATTGTACATGTTTTTCTTAAATAAACGTTCAAATTTTGAAAAAAAAAAAACCGCACGAATTAAAATATATACCCAATATTTAACATCAAAACGAACTTTAAGATATTTTTTTATGCCAGTGCGAAGAGAAATCACATTTTTATTAAGAAATGTACCAATTTGGGGCTGAAGTGGTTATGCTTATCGTTCAATCGTCGCCAACAAATTGATCGTCATTTTCACTATCAACAAAAGATTCGTTTGTTTCATTTGATTCATTAGCTTGTTCTTCAATCTCGGAAACACTACGTTTTAAATATGAGTTCTCGTCATCGCCAAACTCTTGGTCATTGCTGCCAGTAAAATCACCATCATTTTCATTCAACAATGCTCCCATTTCTTCAATTGCATGATATATTGGCATAGACATAGTTTTTTTTATTAAGCTATTCAGCAGGAAATTTAGTTAACTTGTAATTAAGACTTTTTGAAAAAATGGCGTTTTTGTGTAATTTTCTACACAAAGGTGGGTGGGAAGTTAAGGAGTCTAATACGTTGGAAATGGTGTTTTTTTGTTTGTGTGTATTATTTTATTAATTTGTTATAAACCTCTTCATTCTACGATTTTTGTAATTTTTTTTAACATATATATATGGTATATTTAAACATACATGTAATTACACATTATTGTTGCAGGATGGTGATAATTCCAAAGCTGAAAAAGTAATCCCTCCAGTTCAATCACCAATGACTGAAAATCAAGCTGTAATTGACGACGGTAATAAGAGCCAAACCGAAACGACTACAACAACACTCACAATACCTAATGCATCAATAGACTCGAAAGAAATGATTGTAGATTCTAACGATAAAATCTCAACAGAACCCCAAAACTCACAAGCCACGTATGAGCAATCCGTTACTGACAAAGAAAGCGCCTTAATGAAAAGTTTTTCGGCTATGATCATTGATGAGAATGCTAAAAACTTGCAAAACCTGCAGCAAAACCAATTGGTTGATGTAACGAATGGTAAAATGTCTGAATTCCCCAATAGCGAGGCTATTTTTCACAATTCAGTTGCGAATGGAAATGGCCATATTGAGAATATTAGCAACAAAAAGTATTGAATCTCTTTTAATTTAATCAAAATTAAATATTAAAATCTATAAACTTTTTTTAGTGACATCAATATTCTACAAGATGTGTCCTCAACAAATCAATTAATTGATCTTAGTATTGAGTCACAAGATATCAATAATGCTGTGAACTTTAACAATAACAATAGCTTATTGGCAACTACAACTACACTAGTCAATGCTGATAGTCACGAAAATAAAGGTATGTGAAAACAAGACAATACAATGATGTTCTATATATATTTACTTCAGTTTTATTATTATATAATTATTAATATACTATCATTATAATTATTAATATAATTCTATTATAATTATCAATATAATTTGAATGATTTCAACAAAGAAATACTCATAATGTCGAACCACTTTTTTGGCAATTCAGTTTCTATTGGACCAATCACGAAATAAACATGAAAAAAGCTAGTATGCAACTGATGGGATACTATAAACTGTTATTGAATAACAATGTAATTAATAAGAGTTGACTTCCAGAGTTCCCATATTAAAAATAAAAAAAGAAAAAAATGATTACACTTTGCTGCTGTTTTAAAACATCCTCCCCCGGTTGAAGGTCCAGGCTTTCAACTGACTTATCATCGATTGGCAGAACGCATAACTTTGCAACAGTGCACTTTGATATACCAGTTCTGCCCCTTTACTGGTTTCGATAACTCTGGCTAAAGGCCACTTCAAAGGTGGAAGATTTTAATCTTTCATTCAGCAATACCATATTCTCGACGGCTATGTTGCAGGTTGATGAGCGCCGCTTGTTTCGCTGCTGTTGAGTAGTCAAGTTGTCGGTGCTCCTCTATTTCCAAAAGATGATGATAAGGATGTTTGTATTAAGACTCGTAATGTCAGGTTCAACTCTATAGATGTAAATGGTGCCCCCTCAAGAAAATGTGCTCGAGGAAGAACCTCGAAATCAGCGGATCATCGATTTTTTTTTTTTTTTTTGCTGTGTTGGCACATATGTCCCGAACATAGTATGAAGCTTAATCGTCGAACAGAAGTTGCTGAGGATGCTGTCATGCAATTTTTTCGGATGTTTTGGGCATGAGACGTGTGTCAGCGAAGTTTGTTCCGAAACTTCTTAATTTTGATCAGAAGAACCGTCGCATAAGCATCGCTCATTAGCTCTTGAATGATGTCAGTGATGGAAACATCCAGGAAAATCAAGACATATAGATATATATATTACATTTTTTTTTATAAAAATATAAAATCACATTATGCATATGTCCCTAATCAGACCAGACATTAATACGGCTTCTGATGTATATTTTCTCGCGTTACATTAATCCAGCCATACTGTATTTTTGGAATATCTAAAAGATCCCTTTTTACGTAGTAACGTGCACCTTCAATTGCAATTGCAATTAAATTTCGTCAATTTATGGCGGAGTTTTGTTGGCGGTCCATTTAGGTCGGTCCAACGCTATGGGATTTGATGAAGTCCATCCAAAATTTATTAAATTTCTGAATTAAATTATAACTACCATAAACTACTTTCGTTAATATTGTTTGTCTAACTATTTGTCAGTTAGAAATCTGGATTGTGCAAGCCAATCCGACTTCCAACCCAAGCAAGGCTGATTAAGTCAGATGTTGATGAAATCAGGAAGAAAATAGATACAAATCATATAACGGTTTGTGGAGTACCACAAGGCCCGATCTTTGGATCAATACTTTTTACCTCTATGTGAATGGCTGCCGACCTCTTGAATCGAGGAGAAATGAAGTCATATTGGTTAATGAAGATCTTCAGCGAATCTCAGATTGTTCGTCTTAAAATAACTTACGTCTAAATGTCCTAAAGTCTACGGCTATCGTTATATACAGAAAGAAGTTGAATATATCTCATCTCCCTCCAATTCAACTGTCAGAATACCCGTCGGGCTTGATATTTAATCAAACTTTAATTCTCTAATTTTGTCGACTTATATAAATGCCGCTATCAGTAAGGTATATGGTGGACCTCGTGAGTAGTGGACCTTATGAGTTACTTAGCACTTAATACACACCAGGGTGAAGCTCTTAGTGGTGAAAACCCTACTATTGCATATCTTACTTTATTACCCTGAGGTATCTACCGTCCGAATTATGGTTGTAAAAGAAAACAGCGTTGTATATAATAACATGGCTGGTTATGTATTTAATTTAAATAACTTGTTTAAATTTTAAACGTTATGCTTTCTGCACAAAATTATACAATACATGAAAAAAAAATTAAAGTAATATAACGAATTAAATATAATGCGGCAAACAAGCCGTGAAAAAAAAAGGCACGAGTGCAGTGCTATCAACATCTATAGTGCGGACATCCAAACCTTCCTGCTCCCGGTCATACTGTTGCTTAAACTCAGTTACTGCCCGTGCAGTATGACAATGTAATGACATTCTAGCTGTCAGCTCTGTGGACAAAGCCAATGTGCTTGCTGCACTTTTTGCGGCTAGTTCAAAAATCGCAGATTGTGTCTACACTTGAGTGCGTCGAATCTTCAATGGAACAAATTCACTTTCGCATTTGTGTAGTAGCAAGAGTTCTTCAAGATCTTCACAAATCACAAGAGTTCACAAATCCGCTGGTCCAGATGGTATATCTCCCATTCTTCCGTACTGGCAAAACCACAGCGTAACTTTTTTCTTCAATTCTACTCTTTAGGACTCTTTCCGAGCAGATGGAAAAAAGCATTTGTCTAGGCTATTCCTAAAAAGGGGAAGCTTCTCTCTCCACAAGCGTACTTTTGGGATCGATGACTCTATTCTTCAACGGATTAGAAATAACCTTTAGGAACGTTTAATTCAAATTTTCTTGGACGGTTTAAAGTCTGACATTCACAAAATAAATGCTGGTGTGCCCCAGGGCTTCATTCTGTCGCCGACACTCTTTTTAATTCTGATTAATAATCTCTTGTCTGCTACTTCTAATCCAATATATTCCCTACTGATGACAGTACTCTATGCTTTTCATATTCGTTCCCAGATTCAAGTCCCTGCTCTTCGGCTGTAGAACGGGAATGGCAACGTATGTTAGACTCATTAAATTCCGATATTAATAGCTTAACTAATTGGGAAACCACTAACAGTAGAATTAAATGCTCCCAAAACACAATGCTGTCTGCTGTCGTTCAAGTGAAATTTAAACACCCAGCGAAACAGAAAAACTTTTCATTCTCGGTATGTGTGTCATTGACAACTTACGTTGGAATAACCACATATTCAATGTCGTCAAAAATGTTGCGAAATATCCTGGTTTTCTCAAGCGATGTAAGAAATACTTTACTCCCTCTGATCCGGCCTATAAGGCACTTATCCACCCGAAATTGGAGTACAATGCCTACAATATCTGCGGGTGCGCCCAAAACATCTCTGCAATTGCCGATAAGATTCAAAACCGAGCGATGAAACCATAGGTGATACTAATATCACTCAGACAGTGGACACCATCGAACATCGACGTAATGTCTCGCGTCTCAATCTGATTTATCGCTATTTCCACTACCGGCACTGGAATACTCAAGCAATACTGATCGAGAATATAGGTTTTTATCGATTTGCTTGTGTAGTCCACAATCGTTGCTGAGTTTTGAACCCAGTGCGTTGGTTCACTTAGCAATCTATTATGAATTTACATTTTTAAATGGTGAACCCAGTTCATTGATTCACTTTTTTTATTTTTATTTTTTTGTTTATTTACATTAAATGGAATACAAAGTAAAAGGCAATACAACGTTTTAAAACGAATACCTAACTCGCGCGAATTAAAAAAAAAAATTCATACTCCTCATAGCATCATTCGGTTCATCATCCAATTAGGTAGCACTCTTAATGCTTCACGAATTGTACGCGAGTCAGTTGGTCTTCGGATTCGAATCCGTATCTTCATTATTCTCCAAAAGCAATTCCTTAAGCACAGCCAAATCGTTGCTATCCTTCATCACGGTGTTCCTTATAGTCGACACAATGAACTAAATAAATAAAAATAATACGCGTAAACAAAATCATTATTGCACATAAAATGCAATAATGAACGTCAACCGTCAACGGCCTCGCCACACTGAAAGCATCGGTTCCCACCAGATCACCGAAATCACCCCGGCGTTAAATCCCTGACCCTACAAATTAATTTGTATAGTTCCCTTGATAATAATAATAATAATAATGCTCACACAACCACACTTACCAGTCCACTTTAATTTTTTTTAGAAATCATATATGGTACTTATACAGTAATTCCTGAAGCTCATAAAATAGTTGTATTTAATAAAGGAATTTGGAATGGATTAAAGGGGGAAATTCATATAGGTGGTCAAAAAGCTCCTAATTCAATAGTTGGTGATAAACATCTATGAAAAAATGTTCAAAAAAGGGATGAAAAAAATAAAATTTGTGATAAAATAAACTTGCTTCAACTGACATAACCATGCAATTTACAAAACATTCATGAAAACTTGCAAGAACAACTTTAGTTTAAGAACACAAAAATCATATATAAATCGTATATAACTTCGTGCGGTTTTTTTTTTTTTCAAAATTTGAACGTTTAAGAAAAACATGTACAATAGTATTATTCAAAGTATTGCCCATCTGAAGCTATGACTTTTTCCCATCTTTCTGGCAATTTGTGGATCCCATCCCAAAAGAACTGCGCCGGCTTGGCAGCCAATAATGAATCAAGCCAATTTTTGATATTCTGCTCTGATGTGAACCGTATTTCAGTGAGGGCGTTCTGCATCGACCGGAAAAAATGGTAGTCAGAAGAGGCAAGGTCTATGCTATAAGGCGGGCGGGATAAGACTTCCCATCCACTGTTTTCCAAATAGTTTTAAACCGGAATAGCAACGTGGGGCCGAGCGTTGTCATGATGGAAAATTATTGCCTCGTGTCTGACCGCATATTCGGGGCGTTTTTCGTCTACTGCTCTCTTCAAACGGATTAATTGTGTTCGGTAGCATTGTCCATTGATGGTTTCACCCGGTTTTAGCAGCTCATAATACAGCACACCCATCTGATCGCACCAAATACAGAGCATTACCTTCGCGCCATGGATATTCGGCTTTGCCGTTGATTTGGCTGGTTGGCCGGGTTTCACATATGATGTTTTGAGCTTGGGGTTGTCGTAATGAATCCGTTTTTCATCACCCGTAACAATCCGATGCAAAAATGACTTCCTTTTTTATCGTTCCAGCAGCATTTCGGACATGCAAAACCGGCTTTCGACGTCTCTTGGCTTGAGTTCATGTGGAACACAATTTCCTTGCTTTTGAATATATCCAGCTGCTTTTAAACGTTTTGAAATGGCTGCTTGAGTGACACCCAAAGATTCTGCGAGCTCTTCTTGTGTTTAACAACAATCTTCATAGAGTAATGCTTCCAGTTCTTCATCTTCAAACTTTTTTGGCTGCCCAGGACGTTCATCGTCTTCCAAGCCAAAATAACCACTCTTAAATCGTGCAAACCACTTTTGGCACGTTCGCTCAGCTAGCGCATGTTCACCATAAACTTCCACCAAAATACGATGACTTTCGGCAGCAGTTTTCTTCATATTAAAGTAATAAAGAAGAATTACCCGCAAAAACACTTTTTCAGGCACAAAGTTCGACATATTTGAGTGAAAAAATATTATTGCTCTTTATGCTTCAAATGAATGACATATACTGAAATGACGAACAATGACACTAGCTTTCCAACGCATGTTCCAATGGAATAATAACAATGGAATTATACAAGTTACGCCATCTCTTAGCAAACCGCACGAATTAAGTATGATATAATAAATAATATATAATCTACTATATATGTAGTACTATAATATAATATATAACATTGTAATATAACACAAGCCTACAAAAAACAAAAATAAATAAATAAATAAATAAATAAAAAATAAAAAAAAAATGTTGCAGCTTTGTTTTTTATCTTTGGTATATAAGAAAAGTAATATACATATAATATCCATTAGTTTTTTTATCTTGTCACCTCTAGTTTACTATCTACCAGCACATATAAAGATCGCCTTACGCGTAATTTTCTAATAAAACCATTCAAATTGAAAATAAAAATGGCACCATGAGTTCGAATTAAACCAACTAAATTAAAACAGCTAACTAAGTTTGAAGCTGTCAACAGCACGCGGATTCGCGGTTCGTTATCCTTTATATTCTTGCATATCAGCGCCGACGCCTCGCAATTTCAAGCTTCTGTAAGCGCACTGTTATAGAGACGTTTTGTGTTTATTTAATACGCTCTCCTCGTCTTTATCCAATCGCCACTTTCCTCGCAGTTTAATTTCTGTTAAGCCTAATTCGATTTCACAATAACACTGATAAAATGAATCTAAAGATCCTGATAAGTTTTATTACATTTGTGAAGAATATATTTTTAAAGATCAGCGAAAATTAATAAAAAACACTGTGATCCTCTTATAGATTGCTTACTTCAATATTAAAATTTGCAGTCAAGGTAAAACCTGGGCGCCTCATAGTGTACGTTAAATGTGCATGGGAGAAAGGTGCATGTAAATATTTGAAATTTGGAGTACCGATGATTTGGCGAGAACAAAAAAATCATCATAACGACTGTTACTTCTGTATGACAAGTATAGTGGGCATCAACAAAAACAATCGTAACAAATGGAAATATCTTCAGCAATAAGACCAATTCCTCATTGAGAAGACATTCCAATACCAGTTTTTCATCAGCTACCACAATGTCAGCAAGAAAAAATTGAAGGATCTAGTGCTTCTCAAGTAAGTGATGTCTTTGTAGAAATATCGAAACCTAAAACATTTTCACAAAACGAGCTTAATTTTCTCATCAGAGTCTTAGATCATTCAAAGGAACGTGCTGAGCTGCTAGCATCAAGGTTAAAAGGAAAATTTGCCTAGCCTTTGATGTGCGAATTAGTGTCTATCGCAAGAAAGAACAAAACTTATTGCAATTTTTTTCTTCTGGTAAAAATTTTGTATATTGCAGTGATGTGAGAGGCTTACTGACATTCGTGGGCTTGGAGAACTATCAGGCAAATGACTGGCGTCTCTTTATTGACAGCAGTAATAGAAGTCTCAAGGCTGTGCTTTTACATAATGGCAACTAACATGCTCCTATTCCAATTACCCACTCTACTTGTATGAAAGAAGAATATGAAGTAATTTCAGTTCTACTGCAGGAAATAAAATATGTTGAACATATATGTGTGATCTGTGTTGATTTGAAGGTGGTTAATTTTTTGTTAGATCAACAAAGTAGCTATACAAAATATACATATTATAATTTTCCACAAAAGATGTTCCCGATTATATACGATTTTAAAAGATCCCAAAGAAGAACGTGTAGCTCACTCAACTGTCTGATTCGTAATCCTTTATTTTACAAAAAAAGACTAACAACTATCAAAAATCATTATGGATGAATACGATCATTTAATAAAGAATACAGTTTACATTCGGCCAATCTGACTTAGATCGACCTCGATCTAGTTTCTCCCTTATTGTCCATATCATGCCCTTCCGAAGAACCACCTCGGGCCCGGACCCAAGGCTTTAGTCTTGCAGCCTCAAGTGTGCCGCTATATAGCATTTGTGTCATTTGACAGTTATCGATGTCGCGGATAATGTAACGGTCGTTTGGAAGCACTTGATGAACAACGTAAGGTCCGCGATACTTCGGAATCAATTTCTTGTTCTGGCCAATTGAATTGTCGACATTACGGATCTCTACATATTCGCCTTCTTCGTATTTCCGAGCTAAAACACTACGTTTAGCATATTGCGGTTCATTTCTTTCTTGGGACTTTTGAATTGCAAGCGCCGCCTTGCTCCTTATACCGTTCAAATCGCGAGGTTGGTCCGCAACCCTTTGTTCGTCTAAATATTCAGTTAACTAGTCGGTCTCAGGCCCACGTTGCCTAACACTGAATAGGAGCATACTAGGTGATTGTCGAGTCAAGTTATGTATGGAATTGTTAACAGCGTATTCAACCTTTGATAATAAACGTGACCAGTCAGCTTGCCTAACAGGTTCGGTTAATTTACTTAGCATTCGGCCAAGGAAACGATTGACCTCCTCAACTTGACCATTCACTTGCGGAGAAGCTACAGCGGTTTTAATGTGCGAAATATTATTTCTACCTAGGTATTCAGCGAAATTGCCAGATGTAAAGGCGGTACCACGGTCAGAGATAAGTCGAGTACGAAAAGTACTTGTCTAATCCCGCACAAACTTCTTTAGTACTGGTTGTGTTTACCGGGTACATTTTCACATACTTGGTGAATGCATCGATAACTACTAATATATACTTACTCTTATTAATGGTGAATGGTATCGAATGGAACGGGTTTTTTTTTTGGAATGCTGTGCAATTTTCGTTCATTTATATGGCGCGGAGGATTATGAATGATACATCGGATAGAATTTTCAATATAACTATGGGAACGAGTAATGAAGACGAAGCTGATCGTAGCATTTATCGGTGGCTTAATGTCCCATCTTCTCGTGGATGAATCGTATAACCGGAGTTTCCATCTCGTTCGGGACATATAAGGCGAGATGGCCTTGTTCCATACGGCGATAAACTAAGCCGTTGGACATTTCGAACGGTTCCACTTGCTTCCTTGGTTAGTTCATCAAGTGGTGAACGACTTAACGCATCGACATGACACATTCCAGTGCCTTTTCGGTGGCTAATTGTATAGTTATAATTTTCTAGGTCAAGCGCCCAACGAGCGATGCGAGGATTGAGGCTTTTCTTAGATAACGCCTGAGCTAGGGCATTACAATCGGTGACAATACGAATCGGGATACCCTCCACATAAACACGAAATCGGCGTAAAGTATATATTATAGCGAGCGTTTATAACTTAAAACTATCGTATTTCGATTTGGCAGGAGTAGTACGACGAGAGTAATATGCTCCAAACCAGTGTGAACTAGCATCAGTGTGCAATTTTGTCTCTATTTGAATTATATATAGCTAACACTGGGGCAGAAACAATAGCTTCACGTAGGCTGGTAAAAGCTTTTTGACAATTCTCGTCAAATTCAAAAAGGAGTATTTGTCTTTAGATTTAGTAATGGCCCAGCTATTCGGGAAAATGACGAAACAAATCTTCGAAAATAAGAAAATAATCCCAAACAGGATTGGAGTTTACTAGGTTTTGAAGGCATCGGATACTATGGGATTGTCTTAATATGGAAATCACTTGGTCTTATTCCTCGATTTTCGGCTATGTATCCCAAATAGTTAATGGAATTTTACATAAATTTACATTTGCTTTATTTAATTTCTAGATTATACTCGACAAGACGACTAAGCAATTTGCGCAGTATTTTAATATCCCGTTCTGCCGTAGCGGTGGCAACTAGAATGTCATCGATTTATATAACGATTTCACGACATCGAATCATATTGAATGGAATGCTCATCCATAGGGATTTGTTGAAAACCACTCTTAAAGTCAAGCAGACTAAAACAGGTCTTAAATTCGAGGTATTTTATGCAATCGTCGATCAAGGGTAAAGAGAAATTATCTCGTACTGTAATTTTATTTAAGTCACGGAAGTCTACGCACATTCTCATTTCACCATTCTTTTTACGAACCAATGCAAGGGGAGAAGCGTATGGCGATTTACTCGGACGGATAATATTTTGCGCTAACAAGTCCTCAACAATTTTCGAAACTTCCTTCTTTTCGCGGTGTGATAATCTACGAGGAGTATGATAAAATGGCACGTTAGATGTTAAACGAATTTTCATAGAATGCCTAACGGGAGTCTCAACGGATTGTCTCGGGGTAAGATATTCATTTAGTAGTCGGTTACATTCGTCATGATATTTGTTACCAAAAGTGTAACCAATATCGGCAACCTCAGATTTAAATAACTGGCGGTCTACCTTCAGAGCGTACGGTAGTTCATCAAGTTCCTCAAACGACGTTATTCCTTGCTTAAAATCATTATGATTAACTGATCGCAAACCGATCGTCGACATCAGGGCGTGTGAGTGGACAATCAAACAATCCAAACGCACGGTAACACGATTTAAGATTAAATTTAATTGGCTCAGATGAATTGCATATAGTTAAAATAAGACTTATTATAATTAATGTTTTGAAATTGACACGGATTCTTTTTTTGCAGTTTTGTAGTTGAAAATCTGAATACAATCCCCAACTTCTTCAATAGGTCACGACCAATCAAGATTGGGATTGGTAATATATTATCTGGAACGATAAACAAATCGATTGAACAAGACTGCGATTGATATCGAATACAAGAAGTGACTTTACTATAACAGTATAACTTCGCGTTTCCTTATCCTTTAAGATGTGTATACTCTAAAAGTTTATTTTGCAATTCCTCAGGCACGATGGATCTATGGATGAAACTCACCGGACTACCAGTGTCAAATAAAGCAACAAAAGTCGTATTACCATTGCGTTTAATGTTATTGCTGTTAAAGGAGACACTTACCAACAGAAGAGCAGCAAGATTACGCGGCAATTTGAACATCTGTTCGGGTCTCTGGGTTGGCGGCGTACAAAAATCGGTCGGCGATAAACATCATTCGGCTGGCTCACGGTATTTACATTAGGTGGCGTTGCACGGTTTGACGGATTATTTAATGATATGCGACTATGAGTACCAGCTTGGTTGATTAGGGCTTGAGTGCGGCGTCGCTCGTAGTACATAAGCGACTCCTTTAAATTCTTTTTATTGCGTGCTGCATAAAGGATAGATCCATTCGGTCCTATGTCACCAAGCCCGTCTAGGATGAATTGAACTAGTTCCATTTCGGTGATGTCGGCATAACTGGCTATTCCTTGCATTTCGATGATATACTGGTGAACAGATTCCTTTCGATTGATGGATCGGTTGGCAAGTTCTGCATACACATCTTGACAGGAACGGTTTTGTTTAAATTCCATAATGAGTTGGTTTTTAAGAGACTTCCAATCGCGAGTTTGTATGGTGATGAGAAATTTAAGTGCAGTTCCTTCCATCAAAAAGCAAAAATTAATTTATCTCGTTCGTCTACTCGACCAGACGCCAGGATTTCTTCGAAATCATCAACCCACTTCTCCACTCCATAGTTATTGTCACTGTTAAATTTCTGTAGGGAATAATCGATGTTGCTAAATTCCAGGCGTCGTCGATGGTTTCGACTTTCTGGATCTGTGTCATCGACTTCTAATGCCCGAAGTTCGGCCCGGAGTTTTGCAATTTCTGTCATTTTTCTCGGCTTATTTCAGCGTCCAAATTTTCGATATTATCAACTGGTAATGGTAAGGGAATATTATCGGTAGATGCTTTCGCTAATGTTGGTGGCGGTGAATGTTCTCTGTTGTTGTGGCTGCTCGGTAGGTATGGCTGCTGGTTGGGGCTCTGGAGTCGGCGATAAGTCTCGATTTGATTGAAAGTATTCCTTATGAATTTTGCGTAACGCAGCGACTGAGGCTGCTTAGGGAAAATCTATCCCAGCATCCTGTAATGCCTCAGCTATTTCAGCTGGAGGTGAATCGACCCCACATCTGAATTATAATTTTCCACAAAAGATGTTCCCGATTATATACGATTTTAAAAGATCCCAAAGAAGAACGTGTAGCTGACTCAACTGTCTGATTCGTAATTCTTTATTAAAAAAAAATCATTGTGGACGCCTGAACACAGTCGTTCAGGCTACGATGGAACATGGTCGTTCAGTCAACCCAAGCGCTGGTTTCACGATCATTTAATAAAGAATACAGTTTACAATATACATATAATCAAGACACGGTACAAAAAAAATTAGCCTTTGAGAGATGCTATGTCGTTGGTAAAGCAATATGATAAATGAGCCTTAAGTTCCCCGAGAAAGAATCATTCTTCCACCTTGCACATAAAATTGCGGCTAATGAAGCAATTTGTGAAAGCTTTGGACAAAAATGGACATTGTTTTCAATATATTTCTCTGAAATTTCCTGGAATAAAGAATGAAAAGTTAAAAGCAGGCATTTTTGATGGACTCCAAATACGTTTATTAATTAAATGCTCTACTAACTTTGAGGCATCTATGACTGAATTACAACGAGTTGCGTGGAAATCTTTTGTATTTGTAAGTACCGTCGGTAAACAAAGAGTTAAAAAATATCTGGAAATTGGATATTGATATATAAACTTTTATTTTAATTATTTATTGTTCATTTTAAGGTTTTGTAGATAAAATTAACTCGGTACATCTCCTGTAACATTTCAATAATTATTACATTCATATATATCATATGAATCATCCACGGATGAACTCGCGCCTTAGGAATTCGTTTTTATTTATTTGTTTATTAACTCTTTCGTCAGTCAATACTTGTATCGTACTTATTTACTTTGGAACCCGTTAAAATTGCTTTATAGAAGTCATAGCCCTAGTAAATTTGGTATTTTGATGATTTCACTATACGTAAAGGGTATATCTGTAGGTGAGCATTTATCTGCAGTATAATGGTTACTCTGTAACTTCCAATCATCAGTTTTTTGTTATTCAATGATTTTTTAAATTATTATATTCAAGTTTAGTCGGTTATATTTATAAAGCATGAAAGTTGCTACCAAAGCCAAAGGCTAAGGACCCTTCGTATTTATCTATAGTATTTTGTCAGTTTTAATGAAATAATAATCAGATTAGTGGAGAATAGAAGTGATTGCATCAAAGTTCTACACGTCTGGCTTATTGCAAGGGGTACCTAATTTCTGATACAAATTTACTAAGAGAAGGATACATATATATAATAAGGAAATTTTAATATGGACCTGGAAACTACAAATGTCAACTTAAACAGATGGTTACTGGGTTTATGTGATTTGAGTAAACATCAAGCCTATAACAGTTGAAGTGAGATACTTTCAGTCGCCAAAAGGGGCAGATTATTGACTAAAAAATTATTATCAATCCAGGAATAAATCTTACAGGTGTATCATTTTAACAATTTAGGTCGCCTGATTGTTAAAGCAAAGTTAAATCCAACTTGAGGAATTTTAACAGGAGATGGTTGAAAGTTGAGTAGTTGTTGCATTCGTTTACACGCACTGTGTACAAACATTTTAAAGGCATCCATAACTGAAGTGCCAGAAGAAAGTGAAAGGTATGTCGACCGTCTACCATTAAAATCATCGGTAAGAGTACTGTTCACCTGGCATTACAAACTAAAAGACAACTAACGACAAGAAGATTGGACAATATGCTTTGAGTATCTGAATTAAAAACCAAGCTGCTGTCGATTTCGAAGATTGTACCTAATGGCTACGTAGTTCAATTAACGACGAGTAGAATGCAACTAACTAATTTGCATTAGTAGCAAACTATGGCTGAAAATCAGACTGGGTGTAATATAAAAACTTTACACACTTTTTATTATTATTATTTTTTTTTTAATTTATTTTATTAAACTTATCCAAGGAGCAGGGACACAAACTCTTCAGGAGTAGTGCGCTAAATTAAAAAAAAAAGTCTCAAAAAGAATTTTTTTTTGTCATATTTACACATATGATGAAAGAAATAAATGTTAAGACGAGTCTAGAACAGTTCTAGCCTCTATTTTTGCAATTCGAAAAAAACCAGATTGTGTTTGCTTGTTTTTTGCGTTTTAATTGTATATATTAAAATTAAATACATATCCTCAAAAATGAAGAAATTAATAATATGATATGAGTGTGAAGTTGATTTAAATCTCCCAATCATTGGTATCATTGATCCTCAAAACTCAGTTTCATTGTTCGAGTCATGGGTTTTTGAATAATCGTCATATTTAAGACATGGTTTTACTGCCTCTCAGAATGTCGCTTTGTTTAAATTTAATCTAGCCGAATTTTAACTTAGATTTCTTGAAGTACGAAATCTATCGAATTTTAAGGTTTTATACAATATATTTCAGGAATGTTTTCACGTCTAGTTTTTAAACAAATTTATATTTAACAAATTCAAATCATAAAACGCTGAAAGTGCAAAGTATAACAAAATTAAGTAAATTTTGCCGTAGATAACAGATTTTTTTATTTTAGTTAATTGTCTTTCTGTTTATTTTTTTTTTTACAGAAATTTCACTGCTGTGAGTCTAAGAATTGTGCGGAATTTGGACTTAAGCGATGGAGAATGAATGTTTTCAATACAATATGTGCGTTAAAATGATGGTTACTAGACCTTAAGGCTAAAACTAGTTTATTAATATATAAAATTAAATTAATGATAGATGTTCCTCCTCAAGATGCGGAGAAAAAAAAAAATTACTAATATTACACAAAAAACATAGTTAAATGCAAAAAGCAAAGATAAATGGAAAAAGATAATGTTCTAATGTATTTTCGCATTAAAAACAGAGAAGAAATATATTTATATTATTATTCACTAATCTATTCTAACTAATATTTTTTGATTGTATGCAATAAATTATTATAATATAAATATTACAATTAAAATTATTTTAGAAAGTAATAAATGGTGATTGCAATACCTTTGCATGTAGAGTTCTGAAAAAAATAATATCTGCTACAATATTTAACATTCAGCACAAACAATTATGTTGTCACCTTTATTCATTGATGATTTCCACTGCTATTGCAATAATGATAATTTAAAAATTAAAATATTTTCACTTTTAAAAACCAGACTAAAATGAAAAATTATTAGCTTTTTTTTACACATATATATAAATATTTAAACATTTAATCTTTACGTTAACTATGCTAAACAGGGGCAACATGAAAATAACCTTGCAATGTAGCATCAAAAATCATATGTACGTGTAACGTACTAGTTATTTGATACGAGTATATTATACACTAAAACCATTAATATGTAGAAAAAGAAACTTAAAACAACATGCATACTAAAGTAATTCAATTCTTAAATAAAGTGCTTAAACATACACTAAATATTGCATATATAATATGATGTATATGAATGGAAAATATATATTTCTCTATGAATAATAAAAAATCAGCCAGTTTTTATTCATACCATAATGAATAAAGGAGTAATTTCTAAAAACAAACAAAATATGTATTTGTACTAGTTTAATATAAACTAAAATTATATATTTAGTGAGATGTTTAAATTCTTGTTTACTGTATTTTTATGAACTGTTTCATTTATTGATTGTTTAAAAATATTATTGAGAACCCAGCAAGTTTATGCAATGCAGATATTTTCATGTTGTCTGTACTAAGTTCATATTTTAATTTTTAAATAAAATTTAAAATTTACGCCTTAATGCCTTTAAAGAATTTTTTATTTAATTGGAACTATTTAATGATGTTTGTCATAAGTGTAATTCTTACATTATTAAATTCATCATACACAAAAATAAAACAAACAAATAAAAAAAAAAGATTTTATTTTGCAAATTATTTTTAAGACTACTGTTAAAATATATTTATTGAAGCAAGGGTATTTGTAATAATAATAAATGCTTTTACGTTATTTTAAAATAAATATGTATAATCAAAATATGTATATCCTAAGTTAAACCATGTAAAACGATAATAGAGTAACTAACTCGCAAACTTACATATTATGAAGAACATATTTTAAAGTTACAATAAATAAAAATGATAGCGATCTGATTATTTTTGTGTTTTCTGTCATAAATAGATGCAACCCATAAGCTTAATTTTTCATTGCATGCGAGACGCTGACAGATCTTACTCTGAAGAATAAGGTTGATCGTATTTATAATGGAATAGCTAGTAATATGTTACTTTTCATTGGCTTGACTCCTGAATACTATCATTACGCCATCTAATGAAAACTTTTTCCATTTAAATGCAAGTTTATTTTGCTACAATACCCAAATTGTATTAGACATTTTAAGAAAAATTATGAAGGTTCTTTTTTAAAGCAACTTTTAGTAACGAACACTAAGTTTGCCATATTTACCAGAATAAAAACATTCAATACTTCTATATCATTTTAACCACGCAGTCGCTCTTCTTTATGATAGTTAAAACAATTGAATTAGGGCTCTTTTG
The DNA here is from genome assembly GCA_907269105.1 of Volucella inanis. NCBI lineage: Eukaryota > Metazoa > Arthropoda > Insecta > Diptera > Syrphidae > Volucella > Volucella inanis. The sequence goes on along the minus strand of OU026154.1, from coordinate 69,510,319 downwards.
TAATTGATATTAAGAAACCGAATAGCCAGGAAAACAAGCGATAATGCAAAAAGGGCCAGCGTTCCCATTGCAAGCGTTCTACTATTGACATCCACGCAAAGCTGTACAAGTTATTTTATTTTCTTCGATTAATCTTGCAAATAATAAGCTGCATTTAGGCTTATTTATCTTGAATTTATCATGAATAGCAGCCTTAAGTGCGGCCCATATACATTAAGAACAGACGTAATTCTATCTAATTAGGATTTTCCATAACCAATAATATTCACCATAAAAGAGGGCATTTTTTTAATGCATTTTTATTGGAATTCATTTATTAATTCTTAAAAGCTAAACAAACAAAAAAAAAAAAAAAAACGGTTAATAATTAGCTTACTTAACTTGATTCATTTTATTTTTACCTACTGGCTCTATAAGGGCGCTCTAAGCTAAACCTAATACTTAAAACTATGTCTTTCGACGTATCTTAACTGATTTAATTTATTTGATCATTATTTTATTTACGTAAATTTAAGACTAAGAAAATATAAATTGTTTTAATAAAAACTTAGTGAAACTACATTTTGATTATCTTATATTGGGTATATATTTTGATTCGTGCGTTTTTTTTTTTTTTTCAAAACTTGAACGTTTATTTAAGAAAAACGTACAATAGTATTATTCAAAGTATTGCCCAACTGAAGCTATGACTTTTTCCCATCTTTCTGACAATTTGTCAATTTGGCAGCCAATAATGAATCAAGCCAATTTTTGATATTCTGCTCTGATGTGAACCGTATTTCGGTGGGCGTTCTGCATCGATCGGAACAAATGGTAGTCAGAAGGGGCAAGGTCTGGGCTATAAGGCGGGTGGGATAAGGCTTCCCATTCACTGTTTTCCAAATAGTTCTTAACCGGAATAGCAATGTGGGGCCGAGCGTTGTCATGATGAAAAATTATTGATTCATGTCTGGTCGCATATTCCGGGCGTTTTTCGGCTACTGCTCTCTTCAAACAGATTAATTGTGTTCGGTAGCGTTGTCCATTGATGGTTTCACCTGGTTTTAGCAGCTCATAATACAGCATACCCATCTGATCCCACGAAATACAGAGCATTACCTTTACGCCATGAATATCGGCCGGGTTTCACATATGATTTTTTGCGCTTGGGGTGGTCGTAATGGATCCATTTTTCATCACCAGTAACAATCCGATGCAAAAATGACTTCCTTTTGTGGCGTTCCAGCAGCATTTCGGACATGCAAAACCGCCTTTCGACGTCTCTCGGCTTGACTTCATGTGGAACCCAATATCCTTGCTTTTGAATATATCCAGCTGCTTTTAAACGTTTTGAAATGGCTGCTTGAGTGACACCCAAAGATTCTGCGAGCTCTTATTGTGTTTGGCAACAATCTTCATAGAGTAATGCTTCCAGTTCTACATCTTCAAACTTTTTTGGCTGCCCAGGACGTTCATCGTTTTCCAAGCAAAAATCACCACTTTTAAATCGTGCAAACCACTTTTGGCACGTTCGCTCAGCTAGCGCATGTTCACCATAAACTTCCACCAAAACACGATGACTTTCAGCAGCAAAAACACTTTTTCAAGCACAAAGTTCGACATATTTGAGTGAAAAAAAATTTTTGTTTACGCTTCAAATGAATGATATATACTGAAATGACGAACAATGGCAGTAGCTTTCCAACGCATGTTCTAATGGAATAATATTAATTAAGTTAGAGAATTAAGTTATAGACTTAATATAATACTTAAAACTACTTACAAAATAATACTTAATCTACTTAAACTATCTTAAGCTACGTTCCATAATTAAATAGCTACTTTTTATTTATTTATTTATTTATTTTTTTGTTACCCATCATTATAATTTTTTTTTATTTTTTTTAGATCTTAAGACTACCTTAACCTACCTAAATTTTGTAAGTCGGCCATGTCTTAAAAATTAGGCATACCGGCTTTGCGTCCCAATGACGACACCTCGAATTATAAGGAAACGACGTAGACGTTTCCTCTCCTTAACTGAGTCACCAAAATTTATGGTGCTGCTGAGCAAAATCCCTCAAATCACGACTCCCTACCGCTCTATTAAACCGGAGACAGTCCGCACTGCCGTGTGCGCTGTTTCGACGTAGTTGAGTCGCCTGTTTGCAGCTGTTTGAGCACCGTGGAAGATTAGCAGCACCGCTAATTTGTCCTGGATCGGCTCTTTATAACAGAGTAACGCTTCTGGCGGAAGCGCACACTTTCGAGATATAAATAAATGGGGTAATAAGTCCCGGAGATCAGGTTGTTCGTCAAGGATATTGCTCTAATAATGCGCGTTCTAGTCCTCTTATTGACGAAATTGTCCACTCTTATTAAGTATGCCCCTTTGTACAAGACCTCGTCTTCTGTACAAGTGAAGACAAGCCCAAAAACAGGCCCTCTCAAAAACCTGAATCTTTTTTAATAAACTTGCTCTCACGATCCTCTCAACCGATTTATTCAGGATTCTTTTGATTAGTTTTTCGAATACCTTGCTGATATTTGGAAGGAGACTTATTGCCCAAGGATTCATCCGATTGGACATATCTTTACTCCCTTTAGGAATGGGATGCACTACCGCACCCAACTATCCAATGCGTTGGATAATAAGCATTATTCTAAGCATTATTGAACATGGTGGTGTAAATATCCACCACTTGTAGTAGAAGACGCCTTAGCACAATTTTAAGTTTGCCATCGGTTCCAACAGATTTCTTACTTCGTAGTAATTCGAAGATAGTTTGGAGTTGTTCCTTCGAAATGAGCAAAGGTAGTTCCCTCTCATCGGCGATGACATACTTATAATTAAATAATTTAACGCATTTAATTAAATCAGTGAATCCTGAGTTCTTGAATCGCCAGTGTTCTATATTATTTCGAAGGTGCAAAATTTTGCAAAACGACCTCATTTTCAAGTCGTGGTTTGGGCCAATGATAACATTTGCCTTGTATACTTTCTGGAAAATCGCTCCTACGGCCTCTACCTTCACCGGATCTTCGATCATCATCTATAGCTTCTCCCAGATCTATACCTGCTGTTATCAGTGTTTGTTCATTGTCCGTTCGGGTGTTCTTTAGACACGGAAGATCGTTTTGAGCTTTCCTCCAAAATATATATATTTTTTTTGCGGGGCATATTCAGGTTGCTTCCGGTCATTGAGAAGTTTTCGTGTTTCGAGATATTTTATCAGCTGATGGTTTATTAGCTTTTCAATGACCTTAGAAAGAAGGGATCTGCTCGGAAAAAGTCCTAAAGAGTTGGATTGATGAAAAAGCTTGCGCAGTGGTTTTGCCAGCGAGAAAGAACACCTCTTCAGAACAAGAGGAGATATACCATTTGGACCAGCGAATTTGTGAATGCTAAGATGTTTAAGAAGTCTCTTCTATACGAGTGCGAAACTGGATTTGTCCCATTGAAGATTCGACGCACTCTAATGTAGGCGGAAACAAAGCACAATCTGGGAGTGTTGAACTGACCGCAAAGTGAGCAGCAAGCAGATTGGCCTTGTCAAAAAGCTGACAGCTGGAATGTTATTGCAAATGAGCGTTGGGATGGAGGATGAGGCAGCATTTCTAATATTTTTGATGAATGACCAAAATTTTTTACTACTTTTGAGACACTGGTATTTTTTGCCTCAATTTTTGGTCGTTTTGGTATTTCACGCACTTAAGAAAGGCGTAGCAGTCATTCCTGGCTTGTTTGAAACTTTTTCGGTTTTCCTCTGTCGGGTTGGTCTTGTAGGACCGAAACCCTGACAGTCTCTTTACTTTACAGCTCGAATTGTACCATTCTTTTCTTTTGGTTTGATACCCTTCATCCGATGAGGGATAAAGGATCTCATTCCAAAGAGAATGGTGTCTGTGATCATATCAGTAGCGACATCTGCGTTGATATCAAGGAAACATAACTGTTAAAATTCCTAACGAAACTGTTACGTCCGCTCCAATTGCCTTTCTCGTATTGCCATAGGCTCTTTTAGGAATATTTTTTCTAACTGTGGTTTGATGAGCCTAGAGGGAATAGCACATTGACATTGTATTTATCAGGGTAAGAAGTTAAAAACAAGTCCAGGGTGTTGGCGGTATGACTATCAACGTCTGGTATACGTGTGGGCTCATTTACCAGCTGGGTCAAATTGTTTTCCGCAATCGAACTCGCTAAAGGCGATGTCCAGTTTGGGGCTTCTGTAAATAAAGCAGTAGTGGATATTTTGCTTACCGAGATGGAATTTTAGCAACATTCCGGATTAGAAAACGGAGTTTTTAAAGTTATATCACTACTCACGTAAATGGCGAGACCGCGTTGAGAGAAGAATAATGGCTATAATAATAATAATACTATAATTGTAGAAGTACCTTTGAACAAACTCTTCCAATTCCGCAACTGCGTCAGGAACGGTTATTTCGGAACTGAGACAGCAGTTGTTGCACAAATACACAAACGTGCGTAAACAGATTATAATATGTTGGTTCGAGCCTGTCAGTTGTATCCGTGTGTTGAACAACAGGAGATCCAGATAAGAATCATGTTTTGGAAACGATGGATTATCGATCGCTTTTATCCCAATTCGATAAAGAGCAGTAGGTTGCTTCTAGTATTTGGTGTATTATTTCCCCAATCTCTGTATGTGGTATTAAAACCTCCGCCGAGTATAAAGTAATTTTCTTCCGATTTCAACTTAAGGAATCGAAAAAGTGTCTCGAGTTCTAAAATAAATAAGCTTGATTGGGTAGTTTCAGGTGAATAGACAGAAATCATGTGCAAACGTTTTCCACTACGGAGAGGGATGTACACAATGCATGGCTCAAGCATCTGTAATTTGCGCAATACGCGGCTGTACACTCTTTTAAATCGCAATCCTTTTCTAAGAAAGATCGCAACATCACCCCTTGTATTGAGTTGGGTCGGTGTTTTCTTACTATGTTATATCTTTTGTGTCTCATTTTATGTTTTTTGGTTAGCTTAATTTCACTAACCAAAAGTACATCAGGGACTTAAACAATGCTCAATTCAAAACAATTATCAGTGAATTTACATTCAACGAAACAACTTTATGGGTTCTCTCCTCCATGTTTGTACCCATTACGACTGGAGGTGCGTTTGGCCGGGCAGTAGCGCGTAGTTTGTTTAGTTATCAGACGTTGATACCCTTGGATAGAGAGCAAGATAGCTAACATATCGGATGCAGTTTCCGGTGGTCTAGGCGCAGAGTTCTTAGAAGCTACCTTTGCTTGTTATACCGTACTACCACTACCTGCTGCCATTTGGGCGTAGGTAATTTGAGGAGTGATGGCTGGTGTTTGAATGTGTACGGGTAGACGATTAACCTCCAACTTTTGCTGCCGGGCCAGATTTACACTTCTTATGTATTGGAACTTAAGACAACCCCTATAGTTTCCGATGTGCCCCGAGTTGTTGCATAAAACGCAAACGGACTTGTGGTCCTTAATACACTTCACGCATCGAGGCACCTCGCAGTTCGCATTGCATTGTAGAATGCTATCGCTCCGCTTTACTTTTTCCCGCTGCACAGACTGATAGTCCAGGAATTTAATGATCCTTAGACCATCCAGTTTGCTATTGGAAGTGAGCTGAAACAGGAAGAGCGGTAGTTTCAGTTTTTTTTCTCTAGCAGTAACAAATGGTTTAACCTCTATGAATTTTAGCTCATGGCATTTCTTCTCTTTTAGCAATACAAGCAGATCCTCCAGACCAGTCGACGGTTCTAGCTCTTTCGGCAGCATAGCTTGCAGCTTATCTCCTTTCGGGATGAAGGAGAAGAAAAAAAAAAAGTTTCTACTTTATTATAGCGTTCCACTGAATTGCTGTGAATCGCATGCCTGCCTATGTTATATTAAACGCTTAATTAAAAAATTGTTACCTACTTACAGGGTTCGATGGTATCTCGAGCACTGGAGATCTTGTTTCTCATTTTCACTCTTTTGCAGCACGATGGTGCTCTTTTTAGGAGCTTCTACTTCTTCCTCTTTATCTTCAGACTCAGTTGTTCATAGCTCCCTCTCTTACTCCACCTTGCAGCTTTTCAGTTGAAGCTGACAGGGTAAGGCATTTGGCTATGTAAGGAATGGTTTAGTTTTCCTTCTCCGTTTTGCTGTCATCTCAGTGACTGCTGCTTTTTCTTGTAATTTGAGCAGCCCCTCAGCTTGTCCCGCTATGGGGAGAGCGGAATGCTCGTTATCATTCATCGCCTAATGAACGTCTCGTTACGTGTATTTTGTCTCTTCGTTTAAATCACGAGAAAGAAAATAAAAAAGGAAAAGTCACTATGTGTGTCCCCCGCCGATTGGGGTTGAGCCCACAAAACACAGTTTTACTATTCAATTATTACTACACGGATCGACACAAATTTTGTCTCCCATACGAAAGTCTCTCCAAAATTTATCCGAGCTAAAATTGTCTCTGCAATTTACGCGAGTTGTACGCAGATTGAGAAAAAAAATTAACTTTCATTTCAAACTGTACACAATGTATCTGTCAATATTTGTCTCACAAAATAATAGGTCGATACATTTTTCGAAGCTAAACTTTTGACAGCTCGTTATTTTTAAAAACTGTCTACTTGACTTATTGTTCATATCCACAGATTTGTGCAATTAATTATTTCTACATACGGTCATTCTAAGTCGTCTCTTTGTTTTTCTTTTCCTTAGGTATGAGTTGACATGGACAGAAGAAGTTTTATTTTGTTGATTAACGTAACACCATAAATAATTTTACTATACTTGAAGTCCATGTCCCCTATTTCCATTTTTATTTGAAATTATTGAAAATATAATGTACTTTATAATTATACTTTACAAATTAAATATGTATTTTTCTATTTCTGCCAAAGAATTATTTTTTTAAGCATTTCTCCACGGCGTGCTTTTGTGTCAAATTGAAAGAAATTTTGGAGAGGAGACAAAATTTGTGTTGTGTCGATGTGCGTACTATGCTTTACTGTGCACAAAAAAAAAAAAAAAAAAAAAAAAAAAAAAAAATCGATACACGCCTGGTTAGCGCGAAGGTCTATTATCGAATGTCATACGAGAGGGCATATCGTAATAATATCGTTTATTCAACAGGAGTATATGGGATGATTCATCGTGAGGTTTGATTTTCAATAGGCTTTTTTTGATAGATCACGCATGACTCCTATTAAACTGCTTTATCACTTTTATTCAGTATCATTTGGCACGTCATTATAGAAAGACTCACACCAGAACATCGTTTCCAAATTGTTCTGCTGTATTACAAATATCAGCGTTCTGTGGGATATGTTTTCCGAGCGATTCGACGAACTTATGGTGCGCATAATTGACCTACTGAAACCACAATTGAAAATACCATTCGCAAATTTGAGTCCCAGCTTATATTAGTGAATGATACTCGACCGGTTAGACCACATCCAGCACGTAGTGAAGAGATTATAGCAGCTGTAGCTGAGAGTGTACACGAATACCGTGACGAATCGTCGTCGTTCTCAACAGCTTGGCTTGTCGTGTTCGACAACATATTTTACGTGAGGATTTCAGCCTATAAGCGTACAAAATTCAACTTGTGCAAGAATTGAAGCCAGGCGATTTGAATTTGCGTCATATTTTCAGTGAATGGGCTCTGGAAAAACTCAATGTAAATCCGGTGTTTCATCATGAAATTTTGTTCAGTGATGAAGCCCATTTCTGGCTCAATGGATACGTTTATAAACAAAATCGCCATATTTGGGCGAATGAGCAACCCTAAGAGTATCAAGAGCTACCATTACATCCATTAAAAACAGCGGTATGGTACGGTTTATGGGCTGGTGGAATCATTGGCACATATTTCTTCAAAAATGAGTCAAGTCAGAATGTTACCGTCAATGGCAACCGATATCGCGCCATGTTAATGGACTATGTGCTTCCTGAAATTCCTGGAGGCTCTGCATCAGCTGAAAGCAGATTAAGCTTCAAGAATGATTTAAGAAAAATCTTAGCAATGAATGATGATTTTTTAATTGCAGGACACATTAATTTTCGCCATAGGGACTGGGTCTGTAGTAGAGCAAATGCTTGGGGAAACATATTTTCTGGTCTGTCTTCTATGTTGCCGATTTTTGTAATGTTTCCTCCTTCTCCCACCTATTTTCCAGCTAGTTCTTGTGGTAGTCCTTCTGTCTTTGACTTATTTATTACCAATGTGCCTAGTTTAATTAGTCAACCATTATCCTTAAATGAATAAATAAATAATTTTACTATACTTGAAGTCCATGTCCCCTATTTCCATTTTTATTTGAAATTATTGAAAATATAATGTACTTTATAATTATACTTTACAAATTAAATATGTATTTTTCTATTTCTGCCAAAGAATTATTTTTTTAAGCATTTCTCCACGGCGTGCTTTTGTGTCAAATTGAAAGAAATTTTGGAGAGGAGACAAAATTTGTGTTGTGTCGATGTGCGTAATATGCTTTACTGTGCACAAAAAAAAAAAAAAAAAAAAAAAAAAAAAAAATCGATACACGCCTGGTTAGCGCGAAGGTCTATTATCGAATGTCATACGAGAGGGCATATCGTAATAATATCGTTTATTCAACAGGAGTATATGGGATGATTCATCGTGAGGTTTGATTTTCAATAGGCTTTTTTTGATAGATCACGCATGACTCCTATTAAACTGCTTTATCACTTTTATTCAGTATCATTTGGCACGTCATTATAGAAAGACTCACACCAGAACATCGTTTCCAAATTGTTCTGCTGTATTACAAATATCAGCGTTCTGTGGGATATGTTTTCCGAGCGATTCGACGAACTTATGGTGCGCATAATTGACCTACTGAAACCACAATTGAAAATACCATTCGCAAATTTGAGTCCCAGCTTATATTAGTGAATGATACTCGACCGGTTAGACCACATCCAGCACGTAGTGAAGAGATTATAGCAGCTGTAGCTGAGAGTGTACACGAATACCGTGACGAATCGTCGTCGTTCTCAACAGCTTGGCTTGTCGTGTTCGACAACATATTTTACGTGAGGATTTCAGCCTATAAGCGTACAAAATTCAACTTGTGCAAGAATTGAAGCCAGGCGATTTGAATTTGCGTCATATTTTCAGTGAATGGGCTCTGGAAAAACTCAATGTAAATCCGGTGTTTCATCATGAAATTTTGTTCAGTGATGAAGCCCATTTCTGGCTCAATGGATACGTTTATAAACAAAATCGCCATATTTGGGCGAATGAGCAACCCTAAGAGTATCAAGAGCTACCATTACATCCATTAAAAACAGCGGTATGGTACGGTTTATGGGCTGGTGGAATCATTGGCACATATTTCTTCAAAAATGAGTCAAGTCAGAATGTTACCGTCAATGGCAACCGATATCGCGCCATGTTAATGGACTATGTGCTTCCTGAAATTCCTGGAGGCTCTGCATCAGCTGAAAGCAGATTAAGCTTCAAGAATGATTTAAGAAAAATCTTAGCAATGAATGATGATTTTTTAATTGCAGGACACATTAATTTTCGCCATAGGGACTGGGTCTGTAGTAGAGCAAATGCTTGGGGAAACATATTTTCTGGTCTGTCTTCTATGTTGCCGATTTTTGTAATGTTTCCTCCTTCTCCCACCTATTTTCCAGCTAGTTCTTGTGGTAGTCCTTCTGTCTTTGACTTATTTATTACCAATGTGCCTAGTTTAATTAGTCAACCATTATCCTTAAATGAATAAATAAATAATTTTACTATACTTGAAGTCCATGTCCCCTATTTCCATTTTTATTTGAAATTATTGAAAATATAATGTACTTTATAATTATACTTTACAAATTAAATATGTATTTTTCTATTTCTGCCAAAGAATTATTTTTTTAAGCATTTCTCCACGGCGTGCTTTTGTGTCAAATTGAAAGAAATTTTGGAGAGGAGACAAAATTTGTGTTGTGTCGATGTGCGTACTATGCTTTACTGTGCACAAAAAAAAAAAAAAAAAAAAAAAAAATCGATACACGCCTGGTTAGCGCGAAGGTCTATTATCGAATGTCATACGAGAGGGCATATCGTAATAATATCGTTTATTCAACAGGAGTATATGGGATGATTCATCGTGAGGTTTGATTTTCAATAGGCTTTTTTTGATAGATCACGCATGACTCCTATTAAACTGCTTTATCACTTTTATTCAGTATCATTTGGCACGTCATTATAGAAAGACTCACACCAGAACATCGTTTCCAAATTGTTCTGCTGTATTACAAATATCAGCGTTCTGTGGGATATGTTTTCCGAGCGATTCGACGAACTTATGGTGCGCATAATTGACCTACTGAAACCACAATTGAAAATACCATTCGCAAATTTGAGTCCCAGCTTATATTAGTGAATGATACTCGACCGGTTAGACCACATCCAGCACGTAGTGAAGAGATTATAGCAGCTGTAGCTGAGAGTGTACACGAATACCGTGACGAATCGTCGTCGTTCTCAACAGCTTGGCTTGTCGTGTTCGACAACATATTTTACGTGAGGATTTCAGCCTATAAGCGTACAAAATTCAACTTGTGCAAGAATTGAAGCCAGGCGATTTGAATTTGCGTCATATTTTCAGTGAATGGGCTCTGGAAAAACTCAATGTAAATCCGGTGTTTCATCATGAAATTTTGTTCAGTGATGAAGCCCATTTCTGGCTCAATGGATACGTTTATAAACAAAATCGCCATATTTGGGCGAATGAGCAACCCTAAGAGTATCAAGAGCTACCATTACATCCATTAAAAACAGCGGTATGGTACGGTTTATGGGCTGGTGGAATCATTGGCACATATTTCTTCAAAAATGAGTCAAGTCAGAATGTTACCGTCAATGGCAACCGATATCGCGCCATGTTAATGGACTATGTGCTTCCTGAAATTCCTGGAGGCTCTGCATCAGCTGAAAGCAGATTAAGCTTCAAGAATGATTTAAGAAAAATCTTAGCAATGAATGATGATTTTTTAATTGCAGGACACATTAATTTTCGCCATAGGGACTGGGTCTGTAGTAGAGCAAATGCTTGGGGAAACATATTTTCTGGTCTGTCTTCTATGTTGCCGATTTTTGTAATGTTTCCTCCTTCTCCCACCTATTTTCCAGCTAGTTCTTGTGGTAGTCCTTCTGTCTTTGACTTATTTATTACCAATGTGCCTAGTTTAATTAGTCAACCATTATCCTTAAATGAACTTAGCTCTGACCACAACCTAGTAGCTTATCAGCTTCTACGGTCAGGTAAAAAAAAGGCTCAATACATACAAGATTTAAGAAATGCTAACTGGACACGCTTCCGCTCTGAAATAAAACATAGGTTGCGCAATGTTCCAACGAATATTGATAATGTTTTGTGCAAGGAAGATTGATTCTATTGTAAAATTTTTTTCTGATAATGTGCTAAACTCTGTTGACCAATCTGTGCCAAAAATTCAAAAAAAAAAAAAAAAAAATCATTATAACAAAATACCCTCCCATATCTTGGAGTTAATTAAATTACGGAACATTAGCAGAAGATATTGGTAAAGATATCGCCAACCCGTATTTCGATACCAAATGCGTTATCTTAAAAAACAGGTTTCCCATGAAATTTTGCAGCACCGAAACGCTGAATGGAATTACAAATTTAGTTGCTTGCACAAAAATGCAAAACCGTTCTGGAATATTGTGAAGTTTACAAAAACCAAAATAGACAGTTACCGTTTCTTAAAAATGCATCCAGTATCTATTTTACGGACATTGAAAAGGCAAATGCACTTGCCTCCAGTTTTGCAAATAATCATCTTGTATCTCAACATCTAGGTGATTCATATACAAATAATCTGGTGAAAAACACTGTTCATGCTTTCACTTCAGCGAATGCTAATTGTCTATCAAATGTGTTTGTAAACGAGGAGGACATAGAATTTATTGTTAACAGCCTGCGCATTAAAAAAGTAGAAGGCACTGAATATATACGTAATATATACCTTAAACAACTGCCCAAAATAGGCATCAAATTTATTACCTTTATAATAAACGCCTGTATTAAATTACAATACTTTCCTGATGCCAGGATAAAAGCTAAAGTTGTGCCAATACTAAAATCTGGTAAACCATCAGAACGTTCAAAAAGTTATAGGCCTATAAGTTTATTAAGCAACTTAAGTAAAATATATGAGAAAGTTATAAAGGAAAATAATTTAAAATTCATCCGGGAACATAATATTTATGCCAACGAACAATTTGGCTTTAGACAGTTTCATAATACTTCCCATCAGTTATTAAGAATCTGTTATTCTGTTAAAAGTAATCGTTCTCTATTTAAATCTACTGGGATGATACTACTAGACATCGAAAAAGCTTTTGATTCAGTTTGGCATGACAGCCTTATTTACAAAATGATCAACTTTAGATTCCCTCCATCTCTATGTAAAATTGTGCTGTCTTACTTGTCTAATCATTGTTTTAATATCCATATAAATGATAGCGTTTCCAGCCTAGTAAATTTTAATGCAGGGGTACCACAAGGCTCTGTTCTTGGACCTGTCCTTTATTATATATATATGTCTGATTTTCCTGATATACCAAACTGTGATGTAGCTATTTTCGCAGATGACACTGCAATATATTCATCAAATCAATTCGCTCTTAATATTGAAAGGAATGTAAAAGATGGAATGGATGTACTGGCAAAACATTATACTAGATGGAAATTTAAGCTTAATGAAGGAAAAACTCAAGCGATCTTTTTCACCCGAAAAAGAAAAGCTTGTTTTCTTCCCAGCAACAAACTTCAGCTAAATGGGAGCAATATAAATTGGGAGCCTACGGTAAGGTATTTGGGTATTCGTTTGGACACTAAACTCACGTTTAAAGACCACATAAACAACACATTAAAGAAAATAGGAATTGCAATTGAGATGTTGTATCCTTTTATAAAACGCAATTCAAAACTTACAATTGAAAATAAAATTATTCTCCACAAAATGATTTTTCAGGCAATTCTTTTGTATGGTTGCCAAGTATGGGGAGACGCTGCTGCTTAACATATAAAAAAGTTGCAAGTTTCACAAAATAAGATATTAAAAATGATGCTTAACTTACCATGGAGGCATTCAACTTTAGACTTGCATGAAAGGGAGAATGTTGAATTGATTTCGCATAGGATTCAAAAACTAAAATACACATTCCTAACAAGATGTAGTTTTAATGACAATCTTCTCGTTAACCAGTTACATAACTAATGTAAATATCTATCCATTGTTATTTTGTTTTTATATGTTCTTACCTTATAAGATCCTATTTTTTATTCATCATACCTTGATATAAATTATTTAAATACCAATTGTTAATTTATTTATTTATTTTCACATTTATTCTTGATTATTTATTTATTCACTTATGTATTTATTGACTAATTTGTTATTGACTAATTTGTTATTTATTTATTTGTTATTTGTTATTTGTCTTTTTTTTCTCTCTTCTGAATTGAAGGTTTTTTCGTATTTTCCTTCAAAGCCGATTTCATATCATAACTTCATATTAAAATATAAAAATCATATTTCAATAGAAAGATAATTACCATTATCAAATTATTGTTTTGTAAAATGTGCAGTTACAAGCTACCTTTGTAAATATATATAAATGAAATAAAAAATATCTATCTATCTATCTATTTGCCCAGATCAAATTTGCCCGAGTGATTATAACGTAGAACTAAGAAATATCAATATATCAAAATATCAATAACAGTCATCTTGTTCCTTTTATGCAAGAAAAATGTATCTACGTTAATCATGTTGATTGTTACAAATTTCTAGTTGCTGTAGTGATTCGAACCAGAGAAAACAATTTATCGGGCCCATATCATGAAGAAGCAGATACAAAATTATTTTTCATATTTTTAAACTCAACTTGAACGATTCCCCTCTATTCGCAATTAGATGCTCGGATACGGACATTCTTATAATATCTTAGGAAACATGAGCCGTATGAATGAAAAAATCAATATTAGTTTGCATGTTGAAAACAATCATAGACTTATTGATTTAAATAAATTATACGAGACATTAGGTGCAGAATTATGGAATGCACTACCAGCCCGTGCTAATTTTTATTCTAAGGTTACTTTTCTCTAGAAAATGTCTCATAAACATAACATTTTACTATTTTTTTTATGAAGGTAGCATTAATAAAAAAAAATCATCAAGTTCGCAGAAAAGCCAATAATTGTTTTGATACAATTCTTGGGAAAACCTTCAGAAGGTAAAAAAGGAATTTATGATTTTTTACCTACGTTTCTAACAACAGTTAACAAAAAGTGTAGTTTTTAAATAACTAATAATTTACCAATATGTTTTTAAATTTGAATAAGTTTAAAAAGTTTTAAAGCGTGCTCGTTTATTTGACTACAGGTCAAAACCCTCATTTCCTTATCCTGTTCCTTAAAAATTCTCAGAAAGAGTTAGGTTTGGAGTATGAAGGCTTATTTGGAAAATTTAATAAACTAAAATGGTATAAAAGATTGGAAAACAAATCAATTCATCAGTTTAATTTTTTACGCCAAGGCTACAGTTACTTAGAAAGTTTATTTGAAATGTCTGCATTATCCTAACCGACGACTTCCTTTTAAAGGAGTATTTAGAAATACGTATCGAAGGATTCGAGAAATGGGATCAGTTTCAAATACACGACCTCGAACTGAAACCAATTATAGACTGCTATAATTTCCAAACCGTCCTTGACAGTGAGCTCAAATTTTGACACATGACAGATAATTTTACAAGTTATTTACAAGTCTTTTAAACGATTTGCGTCTCAGTTGTATTGAAAAAATTTTATCCGCGATGGAATTCAAACGTAATAGTGTGATTGCTTTATATTTGGCTGGAAAACCACAAGTAGCTATCAAACAGCACCTCAACGTGAATAAATCATAGCTCGTTAGCGTGATACTGGCAGCGTTGCAAAACGCCATGGAGGTGGTCATAAAAAAAACACCAACATCGGCAGAAATAGTTCGGAAAGTGGAGGCTCGAATTGAGCGAAATCCACGTTGAAGTGGAAGAAAAGTGGCTCGTGAGCTCAACATATCGTTGGAACGGAACTGAAACTGCAACAAAAGAGTTAGAGTCGAAAGAGCGAAGAGCCATTTGTTATAGAGCAATATGTCAACAAACAAAATGCCTGAGTTTACTTGCCAGAGAGGTCGTTCTAAAATTTACACCTTCGGACGGCCACCAGAAAACAGGCAGCACCGATGGTGATGGTTTCTGCCGCCATAACCGCCGATGGTCGCTCTCCGCTCGTATTTTTGGACCGTGGCGTCAAAATTAATGGGATCGTATACCGCGAAACTATCTTAGAGGCAGTATTGAAGCCTTGGGTAAACAATCATTTCGGTCGGAGACCGTGGACATTTCAACAAGACTCGGCACCGTCTCACAAAGCTCGCGTCAAACCAAGATTGGTTAAAAAATAATGTTCCACACTTCATTTCTTCGACACAATGGATTGCAAATTCTCCGGATGCAAATCCGTTGGATTTTTCTGTCTGCGGTATTTTGAAGGCAAAGGTTGGCACTAAAAAATACCAAAGTTCGGACCACCTCAAACATGCACTTTGCCGGGAATGGGCCAAAATACCGCAGAGCCACTTGCGTGCAGCGTGCGATGCTTTCTTCGGCCGTCTCAAGGCCATTATTCGCGCCAAAGGTAGACATATTGAAAACTACTGATACAATTTGAAAATTGATGTATTTTCCAACATTTTTTGCTTTGGCACAATAAAATTTATCAAAAAACAAAAAAACTATAGCATTTTAAAAAGTTGCAGTTCGAGTTAGGCAGGGTGTAGTATCAGATGCTTAGCTTTGCAATTCAATACAGTACATAAACAAGGAGAAATAAATCGTTTCAACACAAATTCGGCGTCAATATGTGGACAGGTGTAATTGGAAAGAAGTTAATTGACTCGTTCAAACTACCACCTAGGCTGTTAAGAGGCTGTCAGGGTTAGAGAAATGTTTTTTCGGTCCTACTAGACCAACCCGACAGAAGAAAACCGGAAAAAGTTGAAACGAGCCGTTAATGACTGCAACACTTTTTTTAAGCATGTGCAATTCCAATACGACCAAAACTTGAGGCAAATAATGCCCCAAATGTAGTAAACATTTTTGATCGTTCGTTAAAAACATTAAAAATTCTGCTACATCCAACGCTCATTTACAATGATACTCGTATTCCGCTGCGTAAGCTCTTTTCATCACTCCTACTTTTTAGGACTCTTTTCGAGCAGATGAAAAACAGTATTTGTCCAGCCCGTCCCTAAAAAAAGCAAATCTCTCTCTTCCTACATACCTATTGTACTTAAGTCCCTTCTTTCAAAGATCATAGAAACGCTGATAAACCGTCAGCTAACGAAATATCTCGAAACGCGAAAAATTCTCAATGACCAACAGTATAGTTTTCATAGCAACAGGTAAACTGCTGATTTGATGGCATGTTTCACCGAGAAGTGGTTTCAAAGCGTACATCAATCTGGCAAAAGCAAAATAGTTGCACTTGATATTTCTAGGGCATTTGACAGAGTTTGGCATCAGGCTCTTTTTTTGGAAAATGCGTGCTTTTGGGATCGATGGCTTTATTATTCAATGGATTACAAATAACCTTTAGGAAAGTTTAATTCGAATTTTCTTGGATGTTTTAAAGTCTAATTTTCACAAAATAAATACAGGTGTGCCCAAGGGTTTTATTCTGTCGCGACACTCTTTTAATTTTGATTAATAATCTCTTGTCTGCTACTTCTTATCCAATATATTCCTTTGCTGATGATAGTACTCTCATTTCTAAGTCTTCTTTTGAGTTTATTTCCATAAAATTGTCGCAATTCGCCAAAATATCAAGTTGCAGGAGTCTTACAGTTATTTTAAAATTTAGTTAATTTGACTTTTTTACAATTCCTAATGTAGAAATTTGTAACAATTAGCAGGTTGGGGAAATGAATTACTCTCTCAAAAGCGTTCTCTTTTACAATATTATTTCTCATTGAAATAATTTACAGTGTACTGTTTACAAATTTTTAATATGTTGGTAGTAGAATGTCATATCAACAGCACTGTTATTAGTTAATACAGGCCCTAATAATAAATTACAAAGAGGACTCCTCTGAAAGGAAACAAAAGTAAACACTTAAAGAAACATCTAAAAATAACGTTAGCATAAGACCTAGCAATCTTACTGGAACCTCATGAGGTAACAAAATATAAAGCTACCGTCATTCTCAATAATAATGAACTAAATGACCACAAAGTCTCAGATACCATTCAAAAAACCTCATGGACCAGTATTGGAGTTAAATAACTGCTCTTCAGTTAAAGATGTATGATATAAATATTTCAAAGTTGAGGTGATCCAAAGCAGCAGTAATTAAACTACAAATAACAACTGAATGGTACACAAAATTCAATCTTGCAATAACAGACTCACAATCATTGTTACATTTGCCGAAAAATTCCATACCAATATTTGGCAACAATTTCAAGATATAATTTAAGAAAAAGGTCTATGAAGCCCCTTTACCCCAATTTGTTTTTTATTTTTTTATTTTAAAGAACTTAATACTTAAGTGGGTATGAGACTACACTTAATAAAAGTGTAGAGCACATGTTGAGTCTTTAGGAAAATGGGATGGAGAGATAATGAAAGATTTTTGGGTTCAGTGCTTACTTTCTTCCATGGGTGGCATCCAAAATTTAATGGGGAGACTAAATTATTAGAGTTATTGGAATTGTTTTTGTATTCTAGGCAACCTCACACCTTACGTTGCCTGCAAAAAATATCTTTCGGACGCTTACATGCTAGACAAAAAAAACTCTTATGAATTAGCTTAAATGTAACTTAAAATTATCTTATTCTAACTTACTGGCGCCATGTGGGAACATTAAGTAAACCTAACACTTATAGTATGTCTTTCGATGTATAGTACATTGCATTTTGATTACTGTTTCTATATTCAGTATAATTAAAATCAAGAATACATTTTTTAACAGCAAAAGAACTTAGTAAATGGACTTTATTTTATTTAGTAATAAAACTTACAAATTATCTACATATAAATAAATCTTAATCTACTTATACTAGCTTATTGTATATATCATCCATTTTTTTATGAATTACCCCTTCTTTAAAAAAGTTTTACCTACCCATTGTTCTTTTATAATTTTCTTTTTAATTTTTTATTTTTTATAATTTATTTTGTCTTGTATATGTATACACTAATCCTACCTAAATCTATGTAAGTCGACCACGGCTAAAAAACTAGGCTAGCCGACTTTCCTCCCCATTGGAGCTACCCAATATTCGAGTACAGCGATGAAGAAGAAGTATCCCTTCCATCAACTAGCCACCAAAATTGTTGATACTGCTGAGCAACATCCTTCATGTAGCGACTTCCTACCACCCTACTGAACCGGAGATGCTCCGCCCTGTAGTGTTGGGTCACCTGTCCGCAGCTGATCGAGAGATGTGGAAGATTAGTGGCAACGGTCTGAGTCAGACCTTTCGTATCAAGGTAGAGGAACTCTTTTGGAGGGATAAAACCGTCAAAGCGCACTATCTCATGATACATATAACATAATAAGCCCCGGAGATGGACGAGGTCATTACGCTTGCCTTCGAGTCAATTTAATGACGAAATTGTCTACTCTTATTAGGCTCGCCATATTTTACAAAACTTCATGACGATAGAATTCTATGCACACAGAACCTGGTGTTCTGTATAAGCGAAATCAAGGTTTAAGGCAAGCCCTCTTAAGCACCCGAATCTTTTCCAATAAACTTGCTATCTTGTTAAACCACACGGGGCATCCAAATACAAGCATAGGCAGAATAAGGACCATCTAGCAGATCACCTTCACTCTCGCATCGCGTTGTCCACTATAAAACAAACCTCTTTGTAAGGGCAAAAGCACCTTTGGCTCTCACCAGTGCAATATCTACATATATGTTTGTTAAAATGAACATATTCCAAGGTATCGGACAAGATTTCGACAAGCAAGTGGCTGTTCGTGTTGTCCGAAGAAAGGTCCCAGACAAAGTTGTGCTAAACAGAATGGTTTCCGTTTTCTGAAAGTTGATCTTCAACTTACAGTCGTTGCAATATCGTTTGATTTATTTTATCGAAGTCACGTTGCAAAAGTATATTAAAGACCGCAATTTTTGGATCTGATCTATACGCGATTAAGTCTTTTGCTATGGCATGGTGAAGTTAACCTATCAGATCACTGTAAATGTGTAAATATTGAATAGGATCGGGGAATTTACTGCACCTTGTTTCAGACCGTTTTTAGTGCGAAATGTTTCAGCAGAAGTCAGTTTAGACATCATGCCCCGCCTTGAAACCGAATTGATCATGTTTATCCTCAATCCAGTTAGTCAGAGCTCTATTGATCACTTTCTCGAAATAGGCATCATTCATTGCATTATAAAACAAGGTGATATAAATGTCCACTGCTTCTACTGGGAGATGTCGAGCACAACGTTCGGTATTCTATCAGTTCCCACTGATTTCTTACTCCTGAGTGATTCAAAGATGATCTGGAGCTCTTCCTTTAGGGGTAGTACCTTCTCATCGGCGATGGCTGGTGTTTACAGTCCGAATTTTGTTGTTCCAATACAAACTTACAGAAGCCCTGTAATTTTCTTTTAATAATTCTTGGAGGTTTTTGATCGACGATTTCAGTGTCATGATATCCGGGTTATGACTGTCAGTAAACTGTCACTACAAGGTTTTTAGTCTTGACAGTAATCTACTTTTATATCGGGGCAGTGTGTCAATAGTTGCGATGCGGAATACCATAAGACTGCGTTCTCTGTGTCTTAATACAGAGGTATTGTTTTATCCATTGTTCGTTTAATTGTCTCATCCATTAGTTTTAGATACCTGTCAATCTCCTCGTTAGACGGACTTCTATTGGACGGTGGGTAGAGCGAATTCGAGGAGAGTGCTCTGGTCAGTGTTTTAGAGAAATGTGTCAATCGCACCCTACTATAGTTGTAGGAATACCTTTGAACCAATTCAACCAATTCCGTAGTTTCGTTGGGAACAGTTATTTCGATGCTGGGACCACAAAAGTAATGTCATACATGAAAGTGCGTAGACATTTTGTATTATGTTGGCTAGTGCCTGTTACTTTCATTCAAGTCTCGAATAGCAGAAGATCCAATAGGAAACGACGGATTATTCGTCGCCTTCAGGTCGAGTCGGTACATTATAATGTGCTGACCCCACCAATTGAATGATACTTGATGTATTATTTTAGCAATCTCTATCTTTGGCGTTGAAATATCCGCCGATAATAAAATAATTATGTTCTAATTCCAGCCTTATAAATCAAAAAAGCGTCTCGAGGTCTAAGATGAATAAGATGGATTTAGTAGCTTTAGGTGCGTAGACAGACATCATGTACAATCGCTTTCCACTATGGAGAGGGATATACACGATGCATGCTTCCAGCACCTGCAACCTACGTACTAAATGACTGTGAACTGTTGTAAAACGCAGTCCTTTGCTTATAAAGATCACAACGCCTGCTTCTTAAATAGAGTTGGATCAGTTCCTTTGTACTATTTTATACTTTCTGTGCCTCATGTTGTGGCTTTTGAAAAGCTTAATTTCGCTAGCCAAAATCACATCAGGGGCTTGGTTTTTAAGCATTTTAGATACTGCAGCTTTTTGTTCGAACTTAATCAGTAAATTGACATTCAGTGCAATGGTAATGGCAATGGCAATGGCAATTTCAGCCAACCATGAGCTGGAAAGTCAGTGCCGTTTTATAGTATTGTAAAACACAAAATTTTTGCAAAATTCAACTTTATTTGTCAATATATTGTAGCTGCTTTCAAGGGCGATGCATACACGATTTTTCAATCTTTCGATACCAGTTTTGTAGCACGATTTCGGTTTAGCCTCAAATTCATTCAATTTTGCCATCATTTTTATCGACTTTTGACACAGCACTTTCTTTTTCTTCAAATGCGGCCCTTTTTCTGCGATTTCGTCTCTCAAACGCTACAACAACGCAATGTAATAGTCGCTCTTGATAGTCTGCCCCTTTTGGAGATAGTCGATGAAAATTATTCCATGTATATCCCAAAATACGGATGCCATAACCTTGCCAGCCGACTGTTGAGTTTTTGGTCATTTTGGACGAGGTTCGTCGCCTGCTCGCCACTCAGCTGACTGCCGACTTGACTCTCATGTGAAGTGATGGAGCCAAGTTTCATCCATTGTCACATACCGACGCAAAAATTCGGCTTTATTGCTGTTAAACAGCTTTAAACACTCCTCTGAATCATCAACACGTTGTTGTTTTTGGTCGACTGTGAGCAAACGCGGCACTCACTTTGAACAGAGCTTACGCATGTCCAAATATTCGTGTATAATATATCGAACACGCTCTTCTGATATCTTCAGAGCCTCAGCTATCTCGATCAACTTCACTTTACGATCATTCGTAATCATTTTGTAGACTTTTTTTGACGTTTTCATCTGAAACAGCCTCTTTTGGACATCTACTGCGTGCATCATCTTCGGTGCTTTTACGACCACTTTTAAATTTTTCAATCCACTTGCGAATGGTTCGTTCGGCTGGTGCAGAGTCCGGGTAACACTTATCAAGCCATTTCTTTGCATCGGCTGCATTTTTTCCCATCAAAAAGCAATGATAAATCAACACACGAAATTGCTTTGAATCCATTTTTTTTTTTCACAATAACAAAATTTGCTTCACTCACAACGCTATATCTCGAGAACTAATCGTCCGACAGCTGTCAAATTTATACACGTATCTTTTGAAGATTGATACTAACTGAAAATGGTATGGATTTAATTCAAGCGGTGCCCTCTCTTAGAAACGGCACTTTTCAGCCTATGTATTAAAAAGTTTGCTCCACCATGTTCGTATTCATTACGCCCGTCATTTGGGCCTAGGTAACTTGGGGAGTACCGGTTGGTACGTTGAACTTCCATTTTATGCTGCCGATCTAGATTTACTCTTTTGATATATTGGAATTTTGGGTAACCCCTATAATTTGCGATGTATCCCGTGTTCTTATTTAACGCACAACAGAGTTGACCTTTTTTTGACCCTCCGTTCTTACCTAGAGTGGATTCCTGGGACTTGTGGTTCTTTCAGGACTTTACACACCGAGGCTGCATTTCGCAGTTTGAAGCGGCGTACTCGAACCTTTGGCAGCGAACACTTTTTTAAATGTTTTTGCTCCGCTATCATGACACAATTTGGTAGTCTAAATCTTTGATGCCCTTTAGACTACCGAGTTTGCTATTAGGAGTTAGCTGAACCAGGAAGAATGGTAGTTTCTGCGTCTTGCTTTTGAATCTAGCCGTGACAAATGGCTTAACCCCCACTAATTCTCTTTCGGCAGTGCATGGAGCTCTTTCGAATCAGTCGACGGCTCTATCCCCCCTAGCAACATTGTTTGCAGGTTTTCACATTTCGGCGAATGAGAAGAACTCTGTCGTCGAATCACTTTACAGGGTTTTAATATTGTGGTAGCGTTCCACTGTGTTACAGTGGATCGAGTGCCTATATTAACTTTGTATTTTAATAAAAAAATTACAGCCAATAGCCATCTTACAGAGTTCAATGGTGTCCTTTAACTCCAATTTAAAAGTGGGTTTCTTTACCCGCAGTTGTTGTTGTCTCTGCTGCTGTTGCTTTAGCCGAAGTTGCTGCTGTTGCTGTTGTTTCAGTCGTTTTTGTGGTTGTGACTGCTGTTGTTGCTTTTGTTATTGTTGCGTTTGTTTCTTCTGCTTTGTCTGATGTTTCTGTTTTACGTCGTTGCTCTGTTTCTCTCCTCGCTGTTTGCTCCGCCTTAATGGCAATCACTTTTTTTTTGTAGCTGCCTGATGCTGCTATTCGGTGGATTTTGATAGAGAGTGGCACTTCACCATATTGGGGGTTGGTTTTAACTTCATCCTCCGCTTGGCATTACCTTCAGCTATAATAATTGGTCGGTGGCTTGATGTATTGTAACATCCTCATCAGGTGTTTTCTTGCTGCCACTAGTTTTTTCTGCTAATAGGAGAGCGGAGCGCTCTCTGTCACCTATCACGTGATTTTTTTATTTTTTTTTAGTTCACCATTTAATTAAATAATAAATAATAATAAAGAAAAACAAAATGTTTGGATTTGTGATTGAACCCCAAACCTCCCGATTGGGACACCAAGTCTACCACTATTGGGCTAACTGGTTTCCCACACAATTTATAACAAAAAAACAAGCTATTATGATGTGTTTTTCACTTGTTGAAAGGGAAAAGCTGAAACATCCGCACTCAACGAAAGTCAATGAACGACCCATAGATAGCAAATTTTTTAGATATTTAAGAAACAAAACCCGCTTTCCACTGATCGCCTCAACCCGTATGCTATCCTGTCTGTAAATATACAATATATTTGTGAATTATCATCAATGCCAATCTTTTTCTCATTTTACTCAAAAAACGTCTTTCACACTGCACACACATAGTAAACTTTTCATGCAAATCGCTCTCATTCTAGCAACTTTACTTGACATTTCTCTCGTTCTAGCTGGCTGGGCTAAATGTAACGAACTAACAACTAGCACGTACTAAGACCCACTGGTTGAGGATATTTCTGGAAAAATATCGAAACCTAATACACCTGAGCTTAAAACTACTACACCACCCGCCCGCGCCCTAGAGAAAAGCCGGTAAAAGCGTATTTATATCCCCTTGGTGCGCGCGCAGGATTAAGTAAAAAATATTAATACATCATATAATTCTAAAATAAAACAGAACTTTTTTTTTGTTGAAAATTTAAGAAAAGAAACAATAAAAAAAGTATATGTAAATTATTTTTTGAAAAGAACAAAAGACCAAAATATCTAAAGCTATAAACAAACGGATTCCAAACTATTAATATCATGAGTTGAAAGCCAATGCCTTACATGATTCGTAAATATATTTATGGGACTAAGAGTCCTTAGGTAAATTTTAAGCTTATTAAAAAAAAGGCGTGAGGCAACAATATACAAATTTTTATAGGCTGTAAGGAACAGGAACAGCTTTTTACTCGATGCAAGTGATTAACATGTACATTATTATTTTCGAGAACTCTAACTTTAAAGTTACCAGATCTATAAAAGAATAATTTTAGGACAAATTAGGACAGTACAAATGACGGACGGTAAGAGTTTTCTGATTGTAGAATAATCTTTAACTCGGGTATATTTCGATTCTTCCCACATATTTGTCTTTTAATATATTTCTGTAAAACTAGAAGGGGTTGGAATTTGTTGAAATATGCTACCCCCCAATAAGCAATGCTTTATTGGAGTTTGGAGTGAAAAACTCCATGAATAATTATTTTAAGAAGTTTTGTTGACCCTACACATCTCAAATAAGAGAAACTCCTTAGTGTTGTGCGAATATATTGCCTCAAGTTGTTGATGTGGCTAAAAAAAACACATTCTGGAATCGATAATCAACCCCAAATATTTAAATTTATTGACGCTTCCAATTTGAAAACACTTTCACTTAAGACTGCTACAGAATGTCTTAGTGGAGGGGCTTCAGCAACAGAGGAAACTCAACAGCTTAAATCTTTGGCACTCAAATTGGCATCTTTGGCATGAAAAAATAACTTCAGGCAGACTGAAAAACATTATATTTGTTTTGGCAAAACGAACCATGTTCTTAACAACTCTAAGTCAGAATTGAACGAATTGAATTGAAGAACTCCTTTAAAAGGTAGTTTAAACGAGTTAATGTAGATTAAGAAAAAAATCGGTTCTAATACAGAACCTTGAGGCACCCCTAAATTCATAATCCTAGCATCTTCAATTTTTACTTTTTGAGATCTATTTGCTAAATATGAATTAAACCACTTGAGCACAAAACCTCGAAAAGCAGTGTTTTGTATCTTTTGAAGCAAAATTTTATGGTTAACCATATTAAAGGCTTTAGAAATATCGACGAATACACCTGCTGTGAACTTTATACTGTCTAAGCTATCGAAGATTTGTGAACAATGCATCCTCCATACATTTAACTTTTTGAAAATCAAATTGTAATGAACTAAAAAACATGTTTTACTAAGAAAACTAACAACTTTATTTTTTATTACTTTTTTAAAAGCTTTGTTTGTTGAGGAAGCAGCGAGATGTGCCTGTAATTTCCCATATCATTAGCAGCATCTTTTTTGAAAAATGGCACTACCTCCGTACATTTAAGAACTTCAGGGAGGACTCCGGATAAAACACTTTTATTAAAGACATTCGATAGTACATCCACAACAAAGCATGAAATGCTCTTTAGTATCCGATTTGAAATGCCATCTATGCCACAAGAATTTCAATTTTTTAGGATACCTATGGTTTTCAACATAGCTGAAATTCTTGCAAGAGGATATAGTAGAAATCGGATGGATAGTGTTGGCAAAGTAATTATTGAAAACATCAGCAATATCTACCTTATCAGAACAATCTGATCATCAGAGAGAATCATAGTACGACTTTTAGAGTAGTTTGAAACTCAGGTGTATTAGGTTTTGATATTTTTCCCAGAGGTGGTTGTCAAACTGGACGGGACGAGCAAGTGCATCCTCAACAAGTGGGTCTCAGTACGTGCTAGTTGTTAGTTCGTTACATTTAGCCAAGCCAGCAACCATTTCAACATAAGTGTTATGCCTTCATGTCAGAGTTGACGCCGACGGGATTCTCATATAACTACATGCAAATTCTACGAAAAGACTTTTTCAGAGAATTGCATCGCACGGGATTCGAACCCGCGACCCTCTGCTTTAGGAGTGTATGCATATACCACTACACCACGGCCACCCCCTTCGCAGAGTTTCACGTCGGTTTTTGATGAACCGCGATTAGGTGGCCCAAGAATGGTTATCACAGAGGAATCCGTGGACAAAATCCATGATCTCGTATTGGCGGACCGCCGAGTGGAAATTCGCCATTTGTCTGAGATAGCAGGCGTTAGCCGTATCCTCCTCTAATTTCTCCGGATTTGGCTCCCTGCGGCTTCTTTTTGTTCCCAAAACTTAAAAGATTTCTCGCCGGAAAAAAATACGAGTCGAACGTATTTTGCAGTCCAACAAAATTCGTACTATACCGTGGGGCTAAAAAAATGCAGCACCGCTGGGAAAAGTATATCAAATTGAAAGGGGATTATATTGAAATCTGATTCAAGTGTTCCTCTTGCGAAAAGTCTTTCATCCCATTGAAAACATGAATACGAGGTTCATGGGAAGTGCTTTCATGTAAACGCCAGTGTAAATAGGTACTTTCATGTGAACACGACGTTCATGGAAAGAACATTCATGCCCAAGCCAATGTGAGCAGGTACTAAAAGAGGTTTAAAAAAACTTAAACGACCAGGTGCAGATCGGAGCTCCTACGAAATATATATAGGTTGTTCCTGATAATGTATCAAAAACTTTAAGGGGAGATTCCTTGATATATTTTTTTTTGAAAAAAATCGTATGATGGGGGTCGGAAATGGAATTGTGTAAAAAGAAAGTGTTTTTGTATTAAAGCTTTCTTGGCTTCTAAAGTTCATTCGACTCAAATTCGAGTTGAGAAGAGAAACCTCAGCGCCAGAGGATAAAGCGACTTGATACTCTGACTTCAGGACGATATGGGATATGATTCAGATACATAGTCCTTTGACGTTGACAATGGAATACTACAAGTTACGCCATCTCTTAGCAAACCGCACGAGTTAAGTTATAGACCCAATAAATGAAAAGTAAATATATATAAATATTGAAACTAGAATTTTCCGTCATTTGCAATGTGAAAAAGTGTTCGAATTAAACTAAATATATACAAGAGAAAAAAAAAGTCAATCAAAGCAACGTCCAATCTGTGAAAAGAATATTTAAAAACTTGAACCTAAAATTTACAATAAGTGAAACAACAAAACGGAAGTGAAACATCTGAAAGGCAATCTGGACAACGATGACAAGATGACTTCAGAGGGAGCATCGGCAGCGGTAAGTCCTCTTACACTTAGTTTAGATCCCCTAAAATATTTAAACAACCTTCCTAATTATGATGGAAATAGGGATAATTTACATAACTTCATTGACTTAGTAGACAGAATTTACCCGACCCTCGGTAGGTACGATGAAATAGGGCAAATATTCTTTTTCGCTATTATTAAAAATAAACTGGTAGGTAAAGGTAGTGAAGCTATCGAAATTAACAACAGTGTCAGTAATTGGGAACACATGAAAAAGTTATTTTTCTAATACTTTGGCGATAGGAAAACAACCGAACAGCTTTACGATGATCTTAGGAGTTTACCATTCACAAATAACTGTCATGAGTATTACAACAGTATTAAAGTTATTTTGAGGCGACTTAATAACAAGACTAGAACTATTAGAGCCCATAACCCCACTAAAGTAGAGCAAAACTGCAAGGCAGCTATTCGAATTTTTACAAGCAAAATTCCAGAGCCAATAAAGGGGCTCCTGCATTGCAGAAACCAACAAAACTTAGAAGAGGCAATGCAAATCTTGCCGGAAACAGGATATGCATATTCAGGAGGTATTTCTAGAACAAGTAACCCCAAACAGGAACAACACTCCAGTAGAAATTTTCAACAACAACATTACGATAGGTTTTACAACTCAGGCGATAGGCCCTACAAACAGCAATCTCACGGAAACATTCCAGATAAAAACCAGACTAGAACAAATCAGAGCAATCAGATTAGAACAAATCACAGCAATCAGTTTAGAACAAATCAGAGCAATCAGTTTAGGACAAATCAGAGTAGTCAATCTAGAGCAAGTCCGAGAAATAATCACAATAACACAATAGAACCAATGGACACACCATCGGCCGTAAACAGGCAAATAAACAAATTAGAAAGAAACGAGGATTTTCGGAAGAGAAGCCCAATAGCCGATTACCCTATATAGTTTCCGAAACAAAAAACAACTATGGACTAAGAATACTGATCGACACGGGATCAGAGACCAGTATTCTTAACCCAGGTGTATGCCATCCCAAGTGGCAAACAAAACTACAAAAACAACTTAAGATTCTAACAACTAGCACACCCATATATGTAGATAGGAAGGTAAAGATCCCACTGTTTAGGGAATTTGGGAAGCCAGATAAATCAGCTGAATTTCTAGAGTTTAAGTTCCACGATAACTTTGACGGGCTAATAGGAAACAACATTCTACTCCCAATAGAAGCTATTCTTGATTTCAAGCGCAGAATTCTCACAATAGATGGACATTTTTCGCGATATTTCGTATTTTTCGAGTAATTTTAATGTCTTAAGTTTTATGGCGCCCCTGAGGGGAAAAGAACGCATTTTTGAAAAAAGTGTTTCATGTAAAAGAATTGTAATTTTTCACGCAGATTACAATTCTGTCACAAAAAAATAGGGGTTCCCATTAAAAAATCAAAAGTGACCTTCGTTTGACCTTGAAACGGGGCTCAAGTTAATCATATCTTACAGGAACATCAGTACTGGTATATGGGAGGAACATTAGTAGGACATTAGTAGGAACATTAGGACAACAGAAGTACGTTACGTTATGAAAGACAGCGACACCACATCACGCAAGAGAAGACAATCCACAACACCCATCTATATAACCTGTAAAATGAATTTTGTATAACACATATTGTAAACACATATTGTAACAAACACATATAAATACAACATTAAAAATAGGCAATAAAACAAAGTCAAATTGATAACGTAAAAGAACAAACAGTGCATTTTATAAATACAGCAATTCAACACAACACCGTACAATACAGTACATTTGGTCCTTTCGGTCCGTTTTCTCATTTTTAAATACAAATTTTAAATTAACTTAAGTAAAATTTCTAACACAGAAACTTAGAATAATTTGTGCATAATTGATAAATAAATAACCTACATAAGATTACAACAACAACAATTGTAAGCAAAGTGTAATTTATACATGATGTGAGTGTGAAAATATCTTAAAAATAAAATAAAATCGTTGAGTAAAGATTTAATGAAGATTCAAGTAAATTAAATATATCTACTAACATAATTTAAACATCATACCCAATAAGCAAGAGGATTCTACAAGCCAGGAAATCGCAGAAAAAATTATTAATTTTGACAGCCGAAGCAGTTGCAGTGTCACATCAGCAGTGAGTAGCAAGTAGCAACAGTAGCAAGGAGCCACAAAAGAACAAGTAAGCGCGTTCCAAATTCTTATTAGTTGAATTTGGGGATTTAATCTAAAATTAAAATAAGTTTCAATATATAATCGTACATAAATAAAATGTTGTTTTGGAAACTTACGAAAAAATGTTGTTAGAATTTCTAAAAAGCTGACAGCAGTAAGTTAAAACGGGCAAATTATCTGCAAATGCGTTTGGTTTTGTTAGAAAAGCATATGTAGTTCACGGAGAGGTATAATGAGGAGATTGTTGGCACGGGGAAGGTCGAAGAGAATTTAAAAACGGGCCAACTCTCGGTTGAGTTCAATCAAATTTCAATAACAAAGAGAGAATATAAGCCCGATCTGTTGGATGCGATTGGAAAGTTGCCTCCAGATATACCAGTTTCAATCAAGACGTCCGATGCAACCGCCAACAACGAAAACAAGAGCATCTAACCACGATTGCCGAAAATTAATCTGCTTGTCTTCAATCGTGGATATGAGACATGAACGTCATTCAATGACATATTTGTTTCACTAACACACACGAATATGTCTCTCGCAGATGTGCAGAAGTTGCATTACCTGAAATTCAGTCTCAGCGGTGAAGCGAAGAGACTTCTTCAGCATCTGGCCATCGAAAAAGATAACTATTTGCGGGCGTGGGATATCCTTAAGGAGCGCTGCGACCATTAAAGGATTTTAGTGAATGTTCAATTTAAATTATTGGGTATATATTTTAATTCGTGCGGTTTTTTTTCTTCAAAATTTGAACGTTTATTTAAGAAAAACATATACAATAGTATTATTCAAAGTATTGCCCATCTGAAGCTATGACTTTTTCCCATCTTTCTGGCAATTTGTGGATCCCATCCCAAAAGAACTGCGCCAAGAATGAATCAAGCCAATTTTTGATATTCTGCTCTGATGTGAACCGTATTTTAGTGAGGGCGTTCTGCATCGACCGGAACAAATGGTAGCCAGAAGGGGCAAGATCTGGGCTATAAGGCGGGTGGGGTAAGACTTCCCATCCACTGTTTTCCAAATAGTTCTTAACCGGAATAGCAACGTTTGGCCACGATATCATGATGGAAAATTATTGCCTCGTGTCTGGTCGCATATTCCGGGCGTTTTTCGGCTACTGCTCTCTTCAAATGGATTAATTGTGTTCGGTAGCATTGTCCATTGATGGTTTCACATATGATTTTTTGCGCTTGCGGTTGTCGTAATATATCCATTTTTCATCACTAGTTACAATCCGATGCAAAAATGAATTCCTTTTGTGGCGTTCCAACAGCATTTCGGACATGCAAAACCGCCTTTCGACGTCTCTCGGCTTGAGTTCATGTGAAACCCAATTTCCTTGCTTTTGAATACATCCAGCTGCTTTTAAACGTTTTGAAATGGCTGCTTGAGTGACACCCAAAGATTCTGCGAGCTCTTCTTGTGTTTGGCAACAATCTTCATAGAGTAATGCTTCTAGTTCTTCATCTTCAAACTTTTTTGACGTTCATCGTCTTCGAAGCCAAAATCACCACTTTTAAATCGTGAAACCACTTTTGGCACGAGCGAACGTGCTAGCTAGCGCATGTTCACCATACACTTCCACCAAAATACGATGACTTTCGGCAGCAGTTTTCTTCATATTAAAGTAATGAAGAAGAACTCCCCGCAAAAACACTTTTATTATTATTATTATTGTTGTTTACACTTCAAATGAATGACATATACTAAAATGGTACAATGACAGCAGCTTTTCAACGCATGTTCCAATGGAATAATAACAATGGAACAATACAAATTACGCCATCTCTTAGCAAAACGCACGACCGTTATAGACCGGGCAGAGAGTACTTACCAGTAACTTACATCAAAAGAATTCTCGACACATCACAAGAAATCATCCATGCTTTGGAAAGTCTAGGTTTGCCGGTTAGTTACTGGGACACAATCGTCATTTTCATAATCCTTAAAAAATTAACCCCTCACACGCAACCTTGGGAAGAGAGTTTAGGTGTCTTAAAAGGGCTTCCAATATTTAAAGATTTTGTCGAATTTCTTAAATGTCGTTTTTGCTCACTGGAAGCGGTAGAGCAGCAAGCTGGCACTGGCAAATCATGGCAAGGGAAGTCGGCTTCGCAGCAGGTTCTTCACATTCAGCAGCTGCCAAAGAAGAGCTTTGATTTATATTGTGTCAACAGTGCAGTCAAAGGAGTGCAGATTTTCTTGCAGATGGAACGGACGATGGTTCCATCGGTTCGCTCGGTTAAGGTATAAGAAAATTGACTGCCGTACAGTCACTTTAAGCGCAGATATCCAAGCGACAAGTGTGTTAATCCTGCAAGGAACGCCATCACTCTTTACTGCACGATGACACCCACAACTCGAGGCAAACACCCCAAACACTTTCATTACCTACTCAAACATATCTACATCCACCTGCCAAATTCGTTTAAAATTGGCTGACCCCACCTTGCACCAACCCTCGAAAATCGATATGCTATCGGGCAGTGATGTCTACAGCGAGATTGTCTTTGGAGATGTGGTCAGGCCACAGGAATGCAAAGGGCCGATAGCACAAAAGACGCACCTATGTTGGATATTGCTGGGAAAGTTGGGAACAATCCAAATTCGAAGTTTTTCCTCTCAAATAAATCTAGATGCAGCATTACGACGGTTTTGGGAAATCGAGGAACAACCAAACGAGAGATGTGAGGAGCACTTCATAAACTTCATAAGGTGTGTCTACCATTTAGGGAAGGGTACTACCCTTGTATGGGCCAACTCGAAATGGTGCAGTCAAATGTCTTATTCACTTGGAGAAGAGGCTCGAAGCCAACACAGACTAACGAGAGGCATACATCAAATGTATGTCGGAATACATAAAACTCGGACATATGACACCGCTGAAAGAAAATGGTACCGTTTTGAATTCACTATTTCACTTTTTTTATTCACCATCACGCTGTCTTTGAGAAATCCACTACTACCACGAAGTTGAAAGTCGTAGTTGACGCAACATTCAAACCATCTTTTGCCTCCTCCTAAAACGATATGCTGATGGTGGGCCTCAAAATACGGACTAATGCCATCGGTGTTGTATTAAGATAGTGTAGGTATAAATTTATGTTTACTGGAGACGTTGAAAAAAGTATCGCCAAATCCGGGTAGACGAACGAGACGCAAACTACCAACTTATCTTATGGACAGAAAATCCGCAGGAAAGTCTGAAAGCTTACAGGTTAAACACTGTCACATTTAGGACAGCATCAGCTCCATCCCTCGCTATATGGGTACTGCTAAAGCTTGAGACGACGAGGCACATAATTTTCCGGCAGCAACTTTTGTACTCAGAGCGGAGGCTTATGTGGATGATGTTATCAGCTGAGCGTACACTCTTGAAAAAGAACAGCACAAACTAAAAATGGTGAGAGAGCTGTTAGCCACGGCGGGTTTTCAATTGCGGAAGCACGTTAGCAGCTCAATGGTCATGTTACAACACATCCAGCCAGAACAACGAGCGGTCAATTTCTCCCTTCCTTTTGACGAGGCAAAAAATACAAAAACATTGGATGTAAAATGGTTACTAGTATCGGACAGCTTTTCTTTCCAGGTGAGACTGAACGATGATGCAGGTTACACGAAGAGGTCCATGCTGTCACAAACTGCTCGGCTTTGCGATTCACTAGGTTGGATCTCTCCATGCGTACGAGTAGTATAGGCCAAAATAATGATGCAACACTTGTGGGGGAAAGGTATGGATTGGGACTAACCAATACCAACTGAGGTAAGGCGAGAGTGGAAAGCCATCCGAGAAGATCTACTAATCCTCGAAAAACTGAGGATACCCCGCTGGATTAACACGAACAGAGGATGTACAAATGAAGTCAATGGGTTCTGCGATGCATCGGAGAAGGCATATTCTGGGATCAGATGGCGTAGTACATACGCGTCTACTTACATCAAGAACTAAACTAGCTATGTTGGAAACTTTGCGAAGCAAGACTGCTGGAAAAGCTTCTACATTACACCACATGCAAAAAAGCGATGCATTTAGAGGCAGTCAGCGACATGACAACGCAAGCGTTCATAGAAGCGTTCTGGCGATTCTCTGCATGAAGAAGGCGAGTTCGAAATTAGAGTGGAAAGAGATAGCAGAAACATTGGTACACAGTACAACAGTACAGGTACACATGGGAAATTTTATTCCCCGGGCTTCTCCAGACAGAAACATTGGTACACAGTACAACAGTACAGGTACACATGGGAAATTTTATTCCCCCGGCTTCTCCTCATATTGACTAAATACGTTAAGTCGAATGCACATATTACGGTGCATGGGGATTAGAACGCCTGACTCTGCTCTAGACGCATTGATGAATCTCTCTCCCTCTGAAATACTAAATTGGCTTTCCCTGTGCCC
Source organism: Volucella inanis (assembly GCA_907269105.1). Lineage (NCBI taxonomy): Eukaryota > Metazoa > Arthropoda > Insecta > Diptera > Syrphidae > Volucella > Volucella inanis. The sequence goes on along the minus strand of OU026154.1, from coordinate 69,476,655 downwards.
AAAACTGGCTTCGGCCAGAATCTGAGCCAGGAGAGGAATTTAGCCAGATCTTCACGGAAGGCTTCAAAACTGTTTTAGTGTGCGGCACTGGTGTCTTTTCAGCGGAGATATGCGAAATCTTGATGGGAGTGAACTATATTGTGAAGAATCGGTGTAGGGGCGAGACATTTCTATCTGTAGTGATAGCCACGTTGCGCTTAGAGCCTAGCTAAATTCACTTGTCCCCATAGGATCACGGGAAAAGAAATCGTCCATAGTTGATAGTTGGGTTTCATATAAGTACAACTCCAGATGGAATGACTCTCCGGCAGACTAAGCAAAGGCTTCCCAACATTTCTAAGAGTTCACCGGCATTCCTCCTGTCCGTCAGTAGGAAAGTCTGCACTCTGTTTACTGGGGTCGTGACGCGATACTACAATTTTTATAAGAACTTAAATCTGCTGAGCATAAGTGATACAACATCCTGCGACGTCTGCTGTGAAAGTGATGACTACACCGTGAAGCACTACTCTGTGAATGTCACTCTGCAAGTACTCGGCGTTGACGCTTACTCGTATTTTTTCGGAAAACTGAGAAGTTCCATTCAAAGGAACTTACTAACTTACTTCTTACCATTGACCTAGTTTCTGAGAACTCTGTTCCGACGGCAAAAAAAATTAATAAAGAAACGAACTATACAGAGTCAATTCTAGTTCTAGTTACTCTGCCAAAGTCATTCGACTATGAAGGAGGATAATGGCGAATGCACGCTGCTCCGTCAAGCTCGATAATGACAACACCGAAACCTTCACTATCAGAAAAGGATTTAAACAATGTAATGCATTGTCGTGTGATTTTTTCATCATGCTTTATTCTTGAAAAAATTGTGTTAAACTCAAAAGTCAATGATAGAGCCAACATCTTTCTGAAGTCTGTTCAATTACCCGGATGTGCAGACGACACTAATATGATGGGAAGACTACAGTGAGCTGTTAATAGAGCGTCTGCGGCTATTGAAGCAAAACAAAGAAAAAACAAAGTATATGTTGTCAAAAAAGAGGGACACGCAAAATCGAAGTTAGAACAAACCATCTAGATAGGCAGCTACAACTTTGAGATAGTAAAAGACTTTTCTTGCCCTGCTTCCGCTATCAACCCTCAGAATGACATCAACGTGGAATCACATTTACTAATCAATAATGACCTAGAGGGCAATTGAGTAGTAAGGCCTCCTCTCGAGCAACCAAAAAGACATCATAAAGGGTGAGCCAACAGACGGTGTGGATGTTGGCTGTCAATTACTGTCATTTGCTGAATTAAATTTGGTTGATCCTTTTAACGTATGTCACAATCTTTGGCTATTTTAATCATATATATGTACATATACATATGTATACGCATTTTTACTACTCAATCTTAATACGAAAATGGGTCATCTTCTTGTTGTTATACTATTTATTCCTAATATGAACGTTCTTATAGCTTTTAATTCAGCTTCTGTGCTTAATGCTCTCACAGCATGCTAATTTGTCTATGAAGTTCCTATTTTTTTTAACACCAAATTTAACTTTTCATTAATTTTATCGTGATAATCAGTAATTGTTGTACTTCCTTGTCGTATTGAGGTTAATTAATTTTTTAATACATATAATCGTAAAGGTCGTTTATCGCCATAAATTGAATCTAACCTGGCTATAATAGCATTTAAGTTAAATGTTGTATTGTTATTTATCAAAGCTGGTTTCGATGTCTTATCTTCCAGGATTACTAATGCTTCTGTGAAGATATGATGATCTTCAAAATTCTTTAACATTTCGAATGCTCTAACTACAATCTATCTCCATGAACGATATTCTTTTGCATTACCCAAAAAAATTTGGTAAACTTTTGAATACTTTCAGTTTAATTTTTTTAAGATCGGTACATCTTGTTTCATGATCTGTATAAGTTTTTATTTGTATTGGTGTTTTTATTATATTCAATTCCGTCTGTAATGCCTTTACTTCCTGGCTTAATACTTCTATTTGTGCCATCATTGTTGCTTCCATTTTGTCAAGTTTTAATTTTCACCAGTAATTTTTTTTAATAATTTCTTCCACTTTGTATTTATATTAGCTACCTCAACTATCTGATAGCTGCATGAAGTATTTCTTTATCTTAATGTTTAGTATTAATATTTAATATTTTTCTTACATCTTAACTTGCGCGAATATCTCGGGAAAAGACGAGACAAGCGACCCTTAGCTAGCTTATTTAGCTACTTCGGGACTGTTAAGAATAGCGGGTCACTCCATCGACGAGTGTAATGCTAACTCCGTTAAAAATAAATCGTCGAGCTCCAACGGAGCCCTTATAATATTGTGGAAAATTCTGTTTTTTATTTAATTTTGTTAAATTTTCAATTTCGAAGAAGATTTTCTGTTTGGTCGAGGCGTTTTTTTCCTTCATTTTTTTTTTGCAATTGAAGGTTTGGTGATTCCTCCAAAATTACGTGGTGCTCAACTTCAACTTTGTTTCTTTTGTTTTCCCAGGTTTAGCTGCCTCTTAAAGCGCTACCTGGAGTTCGAACGAACCTTGTTTTGGAATTAGTAGGGATTCCAAGATATTTTTGGTTCAGGGCAACTAGACAAGTACCAGGAATTAATCATACAATAACATAGTTACTCTGGTAACTATGGTAACTAGTACAGACGAATCGTGTCTCTGACAAGAACACAACGTGTTTAAATTCATTCTCGGCTCAACAAAACATTTGGTGGTAGCGGTGTGATGTTAAGGTAAAGCATCTGCCTAAACTCCTAAATAATTTCTTTTTTTTTTAATACAAAACATTTAGTACATCAGTCACAGTGTTTCACAAATCAAATCACAGAGTAAAGCCAAATTCTGCAATTCTAAAAAAGAAAGCAAGAAATTTTCAAACCGGGGCAATGAACGGACATCACCCCACGAACACCAGCAACAAAAACAAAAACAAGAAGCACCAGTAAGCTAAATTTTATTATTTTTTTTTTCGTATTATACAAAGTGGTATTAATTTCATTTCTGTTCAAAGCTTTTTTATATATATTATTAATTTAAATTAATTTTATTTAATGTGTAACCAAATTCTAGTTGTTTATTTTAAATAAAAGAACAAAACCCCTATCACTCCTTACTTACCTACTTTTTCACAAATATCACTCGGTATATGGAAAAAGCGAACGACATGACATTGTACACACTATTCTGATGATATATGTCGGAATTCAATCTCAATATATCTATAAGAAGCTGTAAAAAGGTCGGAAAGACATTTCTGAACTTCGAAAATTCTGAGTTAAGATCTATGTCTATTCTACGAACCCGTACTAAACTTAAACCGCAAGAGGAAAATATCGGGGAATTCGACCATGTAAACGAATCAACGCTTTTAAAATCTCAGCTCAAATTCAAAACTCGCCAATAGGACCAGAGTTACGTCCCAGTGGCAAACCAATAGATCGTCAAACTCCTTCACCTATCGCGCAATCGTTCACTAATTCTCACGTTAAAACCGTTAATATTCACAAATGGCCCCAAGTTACTTTAATTCATCTCACACCATCAAACTTATACATGAGTTTCATAGATCAGCTAAAAACCCGGACAGATTTATCCAGTTAGTCGACCTACAGTCAAAAAAAGCGATTGACGACGTGGATAAACTAGAATAAATAATATAGTGTAGTCAAAACTAACTGGGCGAGCTTATATTGTTATAATTAAATATAACGATTGTACAGAATGGCCTGAGTTGATCTACACAGGTGATACAAATGGAGATTTTTCAATTCAGGCAAGGCTACAACGACCCAGTAGCATCCTACATGGAAAGAGCAAACCCATTATGTGACGAACTTAACAATGCAGGGAATGAAACTGCCGATAAGGCAATCCGTGCACTCAACGGTGCAATGATATTGAATAGCTTTTGTAACGGTTTAATGCCTCAGATAAAACTTCTCGTCAAAAGTGCCAGATATAAGGAAATTGACGAATCAGTTGACATAGCAATGGAGGAAGAAAGAAAAACTAATTTCATCCGTGAGTAATCAGTACCCAAACAAACCTAATATGTATTGTTAGAACTGCAAGACGAAAACCCATAATAGCAACGAATACCGTAAGTCAAGAAACAATAACTCCCACTGCCCTAACCTAGCTAGTAAGTCATTCACGATTAACCATAACCGCACTAATATCCAACCACTATTAAAAGGTGTCGGTGTTAATACGGTGAAAAATAAAATCTGTAGGCACTATAAGAACCCAGACCATTCTATAAAAGGATGCCGTAAAAGAGCTTTCAAAAAAACCAGAACTCCGATAACCAAGTTCACTCAAATCAAAAAAAAAGATATCAATCCCCGTTTGTAAATGTCGTTAAGTCTCAAAATCAATCACTGAATCAAATTCCAAATCGAGAAAATGTCCCTCGAAATCAATCACTGAATCAAATCCTAAATCGAGGAAATATCCCTCAAAACCAATCGACGAATGAAATTCTAAATCAAGAGGAAACTACTCAGAATCTAAAATCGCATTCAGTGTATCAAATATCCAAATCTATGTACATGCGATTAAGCAGTGGAAGCAAGCCACTGTCTCAAACCTCCAAGTCCACTAGTTTGAAAGTACTTTCCAAAATACAAAATCGAAATCAAATTCCTTCACTGAATCTTATACAGAATCAAAACCAAAACTATCAAGTTCAATACCAAATTGGCTCTCTGAATCAATATACTAAATCCGATTCACCAAACCGGGCGATAAGAACACAAAACCACGAATCGAGCCCACAGTTTCAAAATCCTAAACCATTAAGATCCAAGCATATCGAAAGCGAAGTAGCGAAGACAAATTTAATTCCAAATTTCCAAGTGTAACTAACGGACGAGATCCGGAACAAATTACAGATGGAAACACACCGCTAAGCCAAACCTTTGCTAATGGACGAAGTCAAAAACAAGAAAAAAACTAAATAAATTCTTGAGTGAAACACCTAGTTCGAAAAATAAATCGGTGGTTCAATTCTCCTAGACACTTGCGCCGCATTATAGTAAGTCTAATTAAACTAAAAACACTAAAGGATGATGCTTGGGTAAATACGGAGAATATATTACCCAATTAACTGGCATCTGCGTTACACCTACATCAACCCTAGCAACCATTAATCTAGGGTTGATAAATATTACGCATTTATTGCACATAGTGCCTAACGATTTCCCAATTTCACAGGTTGGTATTGTAGGCGAAGATTTCTTCCGAAAATTCAACGCGGTAATACATTATAAAGACAACTCTTTCAAATACCGTTACAAAGAGAAGTAACTATTCCAGAGGCATACCCAAATCCTAATAACGATGACATTCTTATGTAGTTCGGAGACTCAAAGTATTTTACCACGTTACATTTGGCAAATGGGTTCCACCAAATCGAGATTACTGCAGAGGACAAAGAAAAAACAGCGTTTAGCACTACCTACGGTCATTTTGAATTCAACAGAATGTCGTTCGGGTTAGAAAATGCTTCCCCTACATTCCAGAGACTTACGAATGTCCGGATTAAAAGGGATAATGTGTTTAGTTTACCTCGAAGATATAAAGATCTACGGGGAAAACTTGAAAGTTCATAACAAGAAATTGATTAAAGTTCTTAAGGCCTTAGATAAATACAACCTAAGAGTCAAATTATCTAAATGCAAACTCTTGCAAACAGAAGCTATGTATTTAGGCCATCTCATCACACCAGACGGTCTCAAACCGGACCCCGATAAGATCGCAGCGATTTACAATACTGAAACCCCAAAAACCCAAAAGCAAATAAAGTCCTTCTTAGGTTTGTGTCTGGGTATTACCGAAAATTTATAAAGAATTACTCCTAAATAGGTAATCAACTTAACAAGCTACTGCGCAAAGACTTCCCTTTTGAATGGGATGTTTTTTTTGAGGATTCATTCAGGAAATTAAAAAAATCGCTTATCGAACCTCCAGTACTGATACACCCAAATTTTGAAAACACTTTTTATATTACTTCCGACGGGAGCAACGAAGCCGTAGGCGCTGTACTATCTCAAAGAGACTCTAAAAGTAGCGACCTACTAATAGCATTCCACAGTAGAATATTAAACAACGTCAAAAAAAATTACTCTACTATTGAAAAAGAAGCTCCCTCGGTAGTATTTTCAGTCACAGACTTTCGACCTTACGTGTATGGGCGCCACTTTGAAGTCATTACTGACCATAAGTCACTAGTGTGGATATTTAATTTGAAAGATCCTACTTCAAGAATAATACGCTGGCGCATAAAACTTGAGGAGTATGATTTCACGGTTTCGCATAAAGCAGGGCATCTAAATACTAACGGAGATGCATTGTCACGGTTAAATATGACTGAAATAATCGTAGTAACCGTAGTCGTAGTAAAATTGTCTCAGACAACCAACAGCAAGTCAACCAAGTGATGGAAATTACAGACCCAGGAAAAATACAGCAAATACTGTACGAATATCATGACACACCCTTGGTAGGTCACCAAGCGCACATTAAAGCCTTTTTGGAAGGCATACAAATAGAAGAACATGTATGTGGACATAAAGAATTACATTATGGCTTGTGAGGCATGTCAAGAGAACAAAAATTATGCAAGTAAAAAACTCCTTATGCTATAACTACAACGGCAAAAGCTCCTTTCGAAAGGGTAGCCCTCGATATAGTGGGACCACTACTGATAACAGAAAATAATAATAACTATATACTTATATTCCAAGATGATTTAACAAAATTCATACAAGCAGTAGCGATACCCAACCAAGAAACCAAAACGGTTGCTGAAGCACTTATAAAGAAAATAGTGCACGATTGGAATACCATGGGCAATAGTGACCGATCAGAGAACAAATTTCACAAGTGAACTTTTCAGAAGTGTTTGCAAAACGCTGAAGATTCAAAAGATGCAAGCTAGGCCATACCACCAATAGTCTAATGGTGCACTCGAAAGATCGCACAGAACCCTAGGCGAATACATTCGAACCTCATTTCGGTCTAAAAGCCCCAATTCCCTCTACCCTGAACAGATGTATATAACCTACATGCAATTACGATGATTATATAGCTGAGATAAAGAAAAAATTGCAAAGTGGTTATGAAATAATCCGCAACAAACAAGTTAAGGCAAAAGAAAAGTCTAAAGCCTGCTACGATCAAAACTGTAAGCAAATTATCTACAACATAGGAGACAAGGTCTTACTAGAAATAAAAAACAGAGTCAACAAAAAACCTACCCCGATATTTGAAGGACCCTACGAAATCACAGAAAAAGTCATACACAATAACTTAATTAAGTCTTACACAGAGTCATACACAAACACATAACACTAAGCCCAACATTAGCCACATAATTATATACCAAAAAAAAAAAAAAAACAAAAAACACCAAGCTTTTCATTTTCAGCTACATTATTTTTACATGCGTGGTAAGTACGGCTATAGCGCAGTTAGAGCAACAACTACCACTAAACACTACAGGTTTCTACTTGGAACCCGTGGGAGTAAACGATAAATCATTTACAAATGGACATTAGTATTTTATTTCAATAATTTTCCAACCAACGCCAATACCAAAACCCTAGAAAACAATATTTACAATCTGTCGAATCTCTGCGAAACCATCATAAGAGAATATCCATTAGAGCCCTGTAGAATGACACTTCATATGTTAAAAACTCTCTTACTGAAATACAGCAGAACAATAGAATACTGGATAGCATATTACTGAAGACAAGACTTACTAAACGAAGTACGACAAACGAAGGTCTGTTAAAGGTCATATAAAAAAGTTCCTGTTCGGAACGATGGATTCCCAAGACGCCGCGAAGATAGAGAACGCTTTACAATCCCTAACGGAAAACCGAAATAGTCTTTATCACATTACCGAAAACCGACGAACAATAATATTGAACGTTTTCGACGCACTTAACGATACGACTCGTAAAATAAACAACAACTTTAATTCAATAACGGAAGAAATAAGGGAAAATTCAATAAAATTGGCAAATCTCACGAAATTCGAAAAGGTGTTACACAATTTTGACGATATGTCGAAATTTGTGTCAGTTAGAATTACTGGATACAAGCGGAACTCTCACAAAACGTGAAGTTCCCACATTCAATTCACTATCAACAACCACGCTAGTGTATGTGAATAATAAGTTTATGATTCAAGTAAACATACCAATGGTCAATGAAGAGTTTAACCTATTTAAATTAACATCGCTCCTTATCAAATGACCTCATTACCGTCAACGAAAACAACAGACGATACATATTTCTAAACTCCAATGATTTAGAAAAGTGTGCATTGGGTGAATCAAAACATTTCGTATGCGAACAAAATTTTGTTGTACACAACCGCAATAGAAACAATTGCATAATACAACTAATTTCGGGTAACCCAAACTCACAGACTTAAGAATATAGGGTATTTCAACTCGAACACAAAATCAAAAAACGTGCGAATCCTTTGTAACGACGCTCCATACACAATTAAGTTATCAGATAGGGGAATCCTCAAAATAAAGCCATACTGCGAAGCAGTAACAGGTGAAGTCTACCTGCAGGCGTCTAACGACGTTTATAACAATGTACCTATCCTCTACTATTTCCAGGATAAGCCATTAAACGAAATAGACGATTTACCCACTAACCTTTCCCAAATCTCTAGCAATTTGATACATGTTGAAAAATTAGATCTAAATAAATACAACATAAAAATTTGACAAAACAACGTGGAACATTTTTATGTTTAAATCACGAACATATGTATACTTTCTTTTCTGTTATTTTTTAATTTCTATAATTGCCTTATCATTATTTATGATACACAAATGTTTCAAAAAACAAATATTCAAAATAAAATTTTTTTTTCTTCTGTAATTTCAATTATTTAAATCTAATGAGAAAATGTATTTGTACAATATTTAGAGTTAAGAAAAAAAAAAAATAAATAAATAAATAAATAAAACACTCCTTGTCCGGTTGACTCCTATATGTTTCCCGCCGAAAGTTCTCACTCGTTACCTCATGCACCATTCGTTTATTAAGGGGGGAGGACTTTTGTGCCCACACAAAACGCTAACCCACTTCACACACAACGCTGTGCCCGCACACAACGCTAACCCACTTTACACACTAAACCATTTCAGTCATTGCAATGCGAGCAAGCATGCAACTGTCCCACTGCGGTGACACATTCATATACCCACTCAAGTGCCCGAAACAAACAACCAAAAAGGTCACAAAGTATCGATGACTATTACGTCGCTCGAACCGAATTTCTTTGATGACCCATTAAACAGACAATGGGTAAGTGCTTCCTCTAGTTACTCTGGTTACCCAGAAAGCGTACGGTATGGGTAAACAACGAAAAGAGACTGAGAGGAAACATTATGAACAACTGGACAATCAGTCGAATCTCACCTCTGACAACACAACAATTTTGTGTTTCACGATGGGCACAATTACCATAATTTGTTTTTGACTATTTTTTTTTTTAACAGTTTTTCTTCTAATGACCGTACTGCTTGAATTGAAAACATTTATCCGGGCGTTTTTGGCTGATATAATGATTATTACTGCTGCTGCTGTTACCTTGCTGATAGCACCCTTTTTTTTATTGTGAATAGTGCAGTGTCTGAAATGCTACGTTGATGTTCATTTACACACAACCGTGCTTCTTCCATGATCGAGATCTTAAATCGATGGTTTGCTGCTTAACGTTTGTTGACTAACACGCACTGAACTGATCCGGTAGGATCATTATTACTTTGGTTATCAGCATTGACTCAGAAACTGTTTTTCGGGCATATCTCAACTGTTGAGTTAAACTTTCCAGTTTGCTAATATGTGTTGCGATGTTGTCATTTTGATCCTTCTGAAATCAATAGAAACGTTGTTCAGCATACACACTGGTTTTGGATTTCTGATCGTATATAGAGCATAGCTTAGACCACATCTGAAATGCTGTTGAACAATGCATGATGTGCACAAAAATTATTTTCGGTATTTTTGCTACCAAGCCTTAAGCGCAATTTTCGACTCCGCATTAGATTCTATCACCTCCGGTTGCTGCTCGTCCACATTCAAAAACTAAAGAATATCGCCTGCATTTAAGAGGATGCAAATTCGAAACTTCCACGTTCACTCTTGTTCCGCACATTGAAGTTAATCGATTTTTACTATTTTTCCCTACATTTCGAAAACTATTTTGAGTTTTTTGTTTTCAATTAACCCAACTCTACTTGACCAGTGGTAGAATGTAGCGAGTCTCGTGAGCTAAGACCTTGGCTTGATCGAAATGTATCCAGTGTTGTTCATTTGGATTATTCAAGATATGCTTACGAAACTCATTACATTGCACGACTGGTCCGCGAAGCGCTTAAAATAAAACGGCACAAAAATTTCAATCTTGACGACTGCTTCAGACTCTCACGCGCATGGGATCCCGTGCTTAACATCTCTCGTTAACTCCAGTTCCCTGCTAAAACCCCCAGTGATATAGTGGTGAGTACGGTTTGCACCTCAACAACAACAACAAGATCAGTTAGAACCGTCTACGCGCCGCTATAATTTGTGGAGCCAATCTAATCTTCAAAACTTTACAGCAGTTACCCAGTTACCACGCCCAATGCAACTTGATGCGAAACGTTCGGGGGAGTTAAGTATTCGACTCATTTATTTTAATTAATGCAATTAATCCCAAAATAATTAATAACGATCAGGTCATTTTTGCTGATCCCATCAAGTTCACGCAGGAAATGACCAGCACAACAACCCGTGGAGCTAAAAATTCTGAAAATGCAAATTCCCCATTATTACCGCAGGTATAACATAAATAAGATAGCGTTAAGTAGAATAAGTTGAGTTGTAATATTGAATAAAACGAATAAAATTGATTTTTTTTGCTAAAACTCGCGAACCGTAGTTTAACTTATACGCAGAAAGTGATCCATCAATTGCATATGACTTACTTATAGAATCACTAAAAGACATATTCAAAATTGTACAGTAACTGGTTAACAGGCTTAAAACGTTTTAAAGTTAAAGAGTGTCGAGATAAATACTATTTAACTAAACTTTATAACTGCAAGTTAAGTTTTTGAAAAATGGAACAGAAAGAGAAAGAAGGATGTTTGCGTTCAGTGGCTATTCGCTCCATGGACGGCATCCAACATTTAATGGATATTGGGCTTATTCCTGAAGAAATCAATAATACAGTCGAGTTTCTATCCCAGTTGTGGCATTTTTGTCATTTTATATTTGTCAAAACCGTAAGCAGTGACAGCCGGTTTAATTGTATCGGTTCTTTTAGACGACTCCAATTCCGAATGCGAGCAAATATTTGCTTTTAGGTAGGTAGGTGCTTTAGTAAGCCAACTGGCAAACTAGGAGCTCTTCCCAAACAGATCAGAAACCGCATACATGCCTATTTATATTTACTGACTACAGCAAGCAACTTACCAATGATGAAGTACGTGTTTAGCACAATAGTTCTCACTTCTATTGCAATCATTGTATCTCGACTACCTAGAGCCTGCTTTTGAGCTATCCACCGCGGGGATCGAACTCCTTTTCTTGCTTCATCTCTTACCATCTATGTTGGATTTTTTAGGCTATCCAACCTCTTTCAGTTTTTAATCCGTCGGTGTTGTTTGTAATTACCACCGACCCATTGAGTAACCCGTGACGTTAGCCTTCTTCATGGAATGGAGGAAAAACCCGTTCGAATTGCGATTGGACAACGCCAAGCACTTTCGAATTTGTCACACGAAGTTTTATTTTTTTTACACTTTCGGGAAAGTTTAGTCAGTTATATGTTTTCAGTGGCTTTCATACACAAACCAAATGACACTACTAAATGACCACGTGTACACGATGTGTAAAGGTTTTTTTTTGTGTCATTGGGTCTCGACCTAAAAATGATTTTATTTAAAAGATAAACAATAAATAAGTAAATAAATAAGCGTATGCTATTGTTCGAATTGTTAATCACTTTGTCGACCATACTATTCTATCTTCTAAAGCTTCAATTACTACTGTTTAATTCACATAAACAAGCGATTTTACATATATGCCCCCACATGAAATGATCGAGTTATGCTAGACACCAAGATCTTGGTAGACAATTTCCAAATTACAAACTTAAAAAAAACTCACTCACTAATTTAATTTTGATTTCAGTAAGTCGATAGTATTGGTCGCATACGACACGTAGCCCCATTAGGCAGGAAACATATATCATGCACATCCATGTCAAGTATACACATGTGTTGATCATAGTTTTGTATCGGTTGCATGTTACAATCAATAAGAGTTTCTGCCTCACTTGTGAAGAAATAAGACCCAATGATCCTGCCAGCGTAAAAACTAGTACATTTTTATAGATACATATATGGTGTCTGAAGAATCACTTACGGATTGTTCTTACTCCAGAAACGGAAATTTTGCTTATTAACCTATTTACTGAGCAAAAAGGTAAGCTTCATCGCTAAACACAATTGTGGCATAAAATTCTGGATCAATTCCAATTAGTTTTGAGTACGCTTGGCATGATCTAACGGCTCCAATTGTTGCACCATTTAAATCTTTATGGACTAGGCTGAATTTCTTTAGCATAATGTTCCAATTTATGGTCCAACAAAGTCAAATGGGTACACCTGCGAACGGACAATTTCGGATTTCCATTAATACTGGCCTCAATCTATGACAGTATTTAGTTCGGAAGGGGTTGGGCTTTCAATTATTCCGAAATTTGTTCAGAACACGATGAACATCATGTTCAAATGGGCAATTAGTCGGTACATAAAATTAACGAAGTACTCGATAAGTTTGTGTAACTGAACAATTGACTATTTGGTAATGTTGATGCGATGTAAGTCTATATATAAAAGCTGGACTATTATTTCTATTGACAACCCAACTAACTTTTAGTAAACATCATATAATCTATTTGTCGTTATTCATGGCACCATTTGAATGTAAACGGCAGCTAAGCTGAAATGGAGTTAATAGTATTAAGTTATTTTGTTCTAATTACTCGTATTCGTTGGTCTTCAATACGCTTTGATAGAATACTTCAATATATAAACAGCAACAGATGCAAAATTTTACTCAATTTTTTTGTATCTTTCTCTGCGCTATAGTATCTCCTTAGTTTTGCGGGATAGGGTCTTACTACTCAATTGCCATTTTAGTACAAAGAAACAGCGATTGTCAACACAGATTCTTCGTTTTGTTTATGCTCAGGTGTTTTTGGCAGAATTAGTATCACAGCTAGGGAAGGCAACTTCATTTACTACCTACAAATTATAGCTGTCGATTTTGACGTTCTGTCCAATTCATCGATGTTGTGTTTCCTTTCTTCACTTTGTTTTGCTCTTATTTACAGCTAAACTCATTTTGGTAGCTTTCGTTTTAACACTAGAGAACGCACCGGTAACAAACCGCTGATTTCTCTTAATCTTCATTCTGCATATACGGACAAGCTTGACATGGAAATTTAAATCAGACTTGGACCTATATAGTTTGTCTCTATAAATACTGTCTTATGCGACCTTCAAATTGATGAAAAGGTGGTGGGCATTGATTTGGAATTCTTGAGTTTTCCAGAATCTGCTGGAGTAAGAAGATTTGGCCGACTGTTGACTTTTCTGGTCCGAAACCGCACAGATATGGACCAATCAGATTGTTAGCGAACGGTTTTACAGGTTATACCAATACCATATTACAGTTAAGACCAATGTTGGAGAGACTTGTACCTCGGGATAGGTACAACTACTGGCGCGGTTGAGTGGGTCTCCATTTTCATTTTATTCATCAGCCATACACTCTTCTAACCAGATCTGAAAAAAGAGTTCACGCATACTCTCTACAAAGTCAAAGTCAGTAGCTTTGAATACCTCAGCCAGTAAGAAGTCAGGTTCAGCTGATTTGTTAGATTTCAGCATAAATACTGCTATCCTTACTTCGTTTGGTCAGATGAGCGGAATCCATTTTAACATTTAAGAAAGCGAAGAATCTGTTTTAATACATATATACTATATATTCCCATGGGCTTGCCCATTTTATCAACGAGCCAACAAGATACATTCAGACACTTGTTTCGACCACATCTATTCATTTCACTAAAGTGATGGAGTCAGACTTACTCAATCGTCTAACAACATTACAAAAATTGGTTTTACAAAGCTAACAAATAATCTTCTTTATGAACTCTGGGAAAATATTTCCTCATAAAATAATGCTTCTACATCCTATTCAATAGTCATCAAAATATAAAAAATTATATTAAAAGTTGAAAAAATCTGATAGAAGACTTAAGCCCTGAATGATAAAGAAGAGAATCATTAGATAAAATTATAGCTCAAAAAAACAAATCCCTGTTTGTCTAGGGAACTATTACCGTACGCAACACAATCTAGAAAAGTAAATGGCAAAATTGCAAATAACATTCTCAATGAACCCTCGTTTGTAAAAACCTATGCTGTCATTCGTTCTGTTGTTAATAATTCTGAAGTTTCTGACAGTTTACGACGCGCCACATGGGCATAGTACCCCGGCGTTAAATCCCGGACCCTACAAATTAAATTTGTATCGTTCCCTTGATAATAATAATAATATTAATAATAATAATAATAATAATAATAACTTTAGAAATTTTGAAAGCTAAGCAAACTTTAGATCTCTAATCCTTGTAGAATTAATAGCAATTTAAATCTTATGCTAAAAAATTGCATTCTTTCTAGTTGACATTTTCAACGGCAGTATACGTTGTGCAGACGTTGTTTCTATCTTAAGAAAGAGATCAGTAAATAAAATGAGTAACTACAGACCAATATCACTTCTTCCAGCATTGTTTTCGAAGCAATATTATTAAGGAAAATATAGTTTGGCTTTTAAATAATGCAAAATTCTTGAACCAGTTCAATTTGTGTTTCAAAATAAAAATCTAACTAAAATATTGTTTGTTCTCATATTTTTTTGATGATAAAAAGGTTGCGTGAAAAAAACAAGGTTTTGTTTTTTAGTCTACGAGGGCGGTTCCAGAAGTACACGGTCTGACCAAGCCGTAGCGGTAGTTGTTTGAAAATATCACTGTATTGGAAGTACGCAGTCTATAAAGCATATATTTTAAGTTTCAAAGCGCCACGTTATTTGTTTGGCAGCCATCAAGAGTGAACGTTGTCAGTGAATTTGTGAAAATGGAGAAAATTGGTCATAGTTATGTGATACAATACTTTTATTTGGCTTCAGGCTTCAGCAAAACCAATTTAAAAGCTGAACTGGATATCAAATTTGAAAATTTGGACATGAGAAAGCTGTGTGCAAGATGGGTGCCGCGTTTGCTCACATTCGAGCAAAAACAGTGTCGTTATTGCAATGGCCAAAATTAATAATTTAAAGTTTGAATTGCTACCTCATGCACCCTATTCGCGAGATTTAGAATCTCGGATTATTTTCTGTTTTCAAACTTGAAAAAATGGCTCAGTGTTCAAAGATTTTCCAACGATGAAGAAGTGAAGAAAAGAAGAAGTGTATAGAGCTGAAAAGTGATTATGTTAAAAAATAAATAAATTTTTTCCAAAATTTTTGCGTTTTCTTTGTTGGGTCGGATACTTGTGGGACCGCCATCGTACATTAATTTATGACATTTAAAAGCAGAATAACTGCATTTGCGGATGACATACTATAGGTTGTATTTACGGTGCGAATAGTGTTGCACTTTGTTGCTGACTTAAATTTGGATCTAGATTTGTTGAGGCCGTGGTTTGATGAACTCAAGTTGATCATTAGTCCGAAAACAAAAATTATGTTTTAGTTGTTATCCCTAAATCTGATTGAAACTGATGTTCACTATCATCCCCTGACTGTGAAAGATTTAAGATTACCAGTTGTCAATGTTCATTAGATTGTTCATCTTCTACTTTTTATACGTAATAGCCGTAGTTGCAGCGATAAATGTTTTGTGATAGAGAAAGTTAATGCTTTTAAGTACTTAACGGAGTCCTCAAAAAAATATTTCAACCGGACACTGAGAAAATTTTATAATCTGCTCTATAAAACTCCTCACAACAATCTACTACGATATCTTTCATTTCAAGTTACAGTACGGAATTGCTTGATGGGAAGGTGCGTACTTGTATAGGAACAAAACTCAACCGCTGCTTATATTCCAGAAGTTCTTAGTTACAAAAATATGCCATAAATATCACAGTTTCGAATTATTTCGCAATCTGAAGATGCCTCCTGTTTGGCATTTGTATTGCCTTAAGGTAATAAAGACATTCTTTTTGAGGTAAGGGAATCCTCAAATTTTGTATTGAGGAAAAACTGCTTTTCGTAGTTTTTATTTTATATTTTCATACCACATATTTCCATAACTCATTTCTTGAAAGTTTTTAAAACGTGTAAAATATTGAATTTTTGGTTTTGACATAGAAAACCTATTTTCTGACATCTTGGTATAATAAAGTGTTCAATGATTACTTTTTTTCTGTTTTTCCTTCTCCTTTTTCTTCTGTTGTAATTGATTAAAATATTGTATATAATATTATGATTTCTACTAAAACTTGTCTGAAAAAAATTGCTGTATCTCTGATTAATTTCAAACTACTTGATTAAATAAATCGCCTAATAATTTTTTAGCATCATACTTACGACATTTCTCATATGCCTTATTGTGGAGCTCGTAGAAACATTTTTTGGTGTCGTTCATTTATTCCGTTAGGGCATGGGCGCATATGAGGCTTATGTTAGCCTATTGTCATAAGGTCAAAGCTCCCTACCTAACTCTGCCGCATTTGGCAAATCCGCATCCGAATAAGAGCTATTCCTTTTTTCCATAGCAGTTGCCATAGTATATATATATCACAGTTTTTCATCCTCCTTATGTTCAGCGCATTCCATCGTTTTTTTTGTATGGATGTGATTTCTGCATCATAGCAGTCAATTGCTAATTGTTCGGTAACGGTTTGAACATTCCACGTTCCAAATCCAATCAAGGTCATTGTTCTTTAAACATGTGCTAGGGTCGTAAACAGTCTATTTTTATCCGAGTCAATTAGTTGGTTAGTCGCATATTTTAATCTCTTTCGTATAAGGTTGTGAAGACTATGACGGCATAGGCCAGTAATCGCTGTTTACTTGAGCCAAAATTAACGGATAAATCAGCAATATAGAAATGCTATAGAAATGCAAGGTTAAACTCAAAAGAGATAGTGAAGGGGTGCTGAGGTGGGTACGCTCACCGCACACCTACTATATAAGAGAGTCTGGATTGAAAACTTGGTTTGGTGTTAACCAAATATAGCTGGAAAAAGCTAACATACACGTAGAAGGAAGTGAATATTATAAATTTGTTAAATAGTCTATGGGGAAATGCAGCACGTAATGCAAAAGCCCACTTCCGTTTACCAAAACTGTTATGACACGAAAATATGGTAGTCAGGCACACTACTATTAATCTTACGCAGGACTTATACCAGACTTAAATTCTTTTTTGAAATAAAGAAGTAGAATATAACAAATTATAAGTAATTAGTAATAAGAACAAATAAACCGAAAATTAATATTATGAATTATTTTATATTGATGCGAGTAAGATTATTAGGCACTATATACAATGTACACTTTTAGTGTTTCGTCTTGAAGTCGAAGACATTATTATCTTCAATTCAGATACGTGCAATCATATTCCATTTCTGTGTCCGAGGACCTATAAATATGATTTGTTTTTGCAAGACTTTATTTAGTGACAACATTCTTTCTGTGGTTGATTTTGTCTAATTGTAGAATTCGAAAGTGAGTTCAAAGTTGTGTATAAACTTTAGATTTTTTAACAGATAATAAAGAATTGTTCGTCAGTTAATTTTATGTTTTTATTTTATCTGAAACCGTTAATCAAAATTGTCCATAACTAAAACTGTATTCCAAAATAACTATTTTAATTAGTTTAACTAATGTGTGAATAAAATTTTTCCAAAATTATTTAATTGTTTTAAAGTTGTTGTAGAATTTATTAGAATTGTTAGAATTGTTGTTTACATTTATCATCGTCATCGCTCTCAATATGAATTCTCTCCACGAATTCGTTAAATGTTACAGTTTCACGAGGTGGAAGGGGATTATTTAAAATATCACTTTCAGTGTCGTTATTATTTTCTCCTAAAGTATCGTTTAATTTTAAATGTTAATTCTCGATTTGATAACGTTTTTCAGCATCAGTAGATTCTTGAGAAGTTGTGCCAAATATTTTAACAGATTCGCTTTTGGAATAAAGTGATGGTTCATATATAGTGTCACTATAAAAATTAGCATGTTTTTGCATATAATTTTCAGCACATTGTTTTGAGCCTAAATTTTGATTTGTTTCCTCTTGCATTGGTAGACCTACAGTCAAGAAAGAATTATATGCAAAGATTGATTAAAACATTAATCGACGTTAATCACAAACCAATGCAAACAACAATTATTACTGCCGTTATAGATAACCCAGCAATGAAGACTGCCACATTTTGCACTGTAGTAAACTCAAGTTCATCAGATGTTTCAAGAACTTCTTCTAATGTTTGGGCAGAAACAGTCATATCATTCCTGCTTTCTGACAGCAATATTTTTAAAAAATATTTAAAAATGAACACGTGTCTTTATGATTGGTCCTTTTCAAAACCATACGCCCAGACACTAATTCCGAAAGGAAAATATGCTTATGAAACTCCATATTTCTAATGTAAGACGTACGAAATGCTCAGCCGTCAAAGTTTTAATTGTTAATATAAATTTTGAGCTTAGGCCATCAGCTGCTCCATCTTTGTCGGTCGCATACACAATTAGAAGTATTTCTGTTATGCCTTTCATTGCATTAACATAAGGGTTTACCTTACCATCATAAGAATCTATTTTAAAATGCTCTTTTGGCTGAATGGAATACCGAATTTTTACATTAATATTTTTATCCTTATCTTCAGAATTGACCTGAATAACATTTTCTGGAAAAATATGATTTATTAATTTGTCAGCAGGGAAGCCCATAACAAAACTTTTTTTGTTTTGGATAGTCTAATGTCACGTCTTTGCGAATGTAATGTCACTTGTTAAAAACAAAAATCTGTTTTTAGCGAAATAATTTATATTGTTGAAATCTCTTTCATTGTGATAGCTGTCCTCTTTACCTTTTGTTCTTTGATCGGAACAAATTAACTTTAATTTTACCTTTACATATTTGCGGTAGCATCACATTTGGAGAAAATAGGATCTTCCATGTCAGTTGGAGCCATTTTTAACATTTTTTTATCATGATCAATTCTAACATATCCTTAAAATGAAATAATTAAAATAAAATTTTTAATGGTGATAAAACCGTTTACCTTGATTATCCGGTAAACACAAAAACACAATATCAAAATCCATTCAGTATATTGTCATGAGTCATGAGTTGTTTCTTCTTCCAAATATTTTATTAGAAGAGAATTTGATACAGAAATATAATCTTTATATTCTATTAGGTCTTCAATATGTAACCTGCCCTTGGCTCTACCCTGGTCTTTAGTTTCGACATTTTCTGCTATAATCTCAAAATAGTATATTCCTGGGCTAGTTAGAGCACTAAGATAAATTTCTCCGGATACAGTATTTATATTTATTCTTGATGTCAAAAGCTCTACACAAAAAATGGGTTAATGAAACATTTTTATATCAAACAGTAATACTATAAACGAACGTACCATTTTTAACATTAACAAAGTATCTTACAATAGCATCGGATTTATTTACTACTGCATTAACTCACTGGAGGGATCCTGCATATAACGTTGTTGCATACAACTGGTAAAAAGGTTTTTGAAATTCAGGGAAAAATGTTGGTGGATTTTGACTAGTACAACTTATTTGATATAGGGAATAAAGTAAATTTAAATTAATTAGTAATGGAATTAAGTAGAGAAAATAAAAATTATACTTTTTACTATTTATTTAATACAACATTTATTTAACAAACCGGATCTACACATACACACAAAAATTACTAAGAGAGGAAGATCTTCATGATAATCTTACTTTATCGTACTTTCACAACTATTTACTTTGTACAATGGGTATGAATTTTATTCTTTTTGTAGGGAATTATATATATATTAGTAAAATCCAAAAAATTCATATATATTTATATTATGTTAAGTATTATTTAGTAAATGTTCGATGTCAGTTTAGAATAGGGATTTGACAAATAATATGATCTGGCGAAGGTACCATCTCAATTGATCTTAATTGAGCCTAATAAAATTTAACAAACAAAATCATTGAGAAGTTTTTTAGTATAGGCGAGGTCACCTGCTATACAAAAATGCGGTCGTCAATTATGTGTGACACCTGAAGAACATCACACCACTGAGATCTCCATATTCCGAACTGGGAGAACAAATTGTGGAAGGGTGGGAGGATGGCAAGAGCCGATCTGTCCACCACCCGATGAGATGGCGCCTTATGAGCTATTGACAATCAATATGTATGAAAGCAAGACGTGTTTTTAACATTCAAGATAATGAAATCTGGACTTGCTACAAGGCTTTTCTATTGCACCAATTGAATGAAGTGGAAACGATCATGACAAACATTCTTTTAACGAGCGATCTTTAAAACTTGGTTAGAGAAAATAATGACTGCTTTATTTTTAAATAGCGCGCGCTCAAGGGATTAAGACACCCTTAACATCTATGTACATAACGCGGGCGAAGGAAAATTAGGGAGGAAAGAAAGATAGGTCTGGGTATACCTTGGTTTTAAATATCTGATTGATACAATGACTAGGAAATAGAGAGCTCAGCAGTCCATTACACAAGCGAGTTACTTGGCTTAGGAACGAATCATGATATTTCAGGGTATATCCGAAAGTAAGTTTGAGGGCTGTTACTGATGAACATTCATAGCGGGGCGAGTAATACGGTTGAAAGTTTGAAGGGGTGGAATGTTACAGCCAATTTTTATGGAGCACTGATGGTAGAAGCAGCGAAAGAACAAAGTGAGACACGAGACATTTCATCGGTGTTCAAGAGTGTCCATTAACTAAGTAATATTAGCATCACCTATGAGTTTTATTTTTTCCTTTATTTTGAATCCTATCTAGAAGGTGCAGAGATGATTTATGTGCAAGTGAACAGATGTGTAAATTGAAATTCAATTTTGGGCGGATAAATGCCTTATATATTAAGGCACGTTCAGAAGAGAAAAAGTATTTCTTACATCGCTTTTGCGACACCGAATATGTGATCATTCCAACGTATGTTTTCAATGACACCCATACCGAGAATGGAAAGTTTTTCGGTTTTGACGATTCAAGCCGCATTCATGGATAAAGGCTGTATGTTTAAATTTCGCCTTAACGAGAGCAGACAGCATTGTGTTTTGGAAGCATTGAATTCTACTCTGTTGATGGTTATGCTGTCAACATTGAAATTTAATTTCTACAGCCAAAGAGCAGGGAACGAATTTGAAAAGCAGAGAGTGCTGTTGTTAGCAAAGAAATATATTGGATAAGAAGTGGCAGACAAGTGATCATTGATAAAAATTAAAGAGAGTGTCGGAGACAGAATGGAGCCCTGGGGCACACCAGCATCTATTTTGTAAATATCAGACTTCAAACTATCCAAGACAACTTGAATTGAACGTTTCGAAATTAAGTTTCTAACTCATTGAATAAAAGAGAGTAGTCGACCCCAAAGAGAAATATCAAATGCAATTGTTGCTACGAAAAGTTTTCGTACTTCGAGATATTTCGTGTGCTGACGATTTCACAGCGTTTCATAACCTTGGGAAGAAGGGACGTAAGTGCAATGGGTCTATAGAGAATGGGAAAGAGAAGAAGATTCGCCTTTTTTGGGACGGGCTGTACAAATGCTGTCTTCCATCTGCTCGGAAAGAGTCCTAAAAAGCAGGATTGATGAAAAAGCTACGCAGTGGTTTTGCTAGCGCGAAAGAACACCTCTTCAGAAGAAGGGGAGATATACCATCTGGATCAGCGGATTCCTGTATATTGACATCTTTATGTATTATTGCTACTACTTGAATGCGAAAGTGGATTCGCCTCATTGAAGATTCGACGTACTCAAGTGTAGGCGAAGAAAAAGCGCAATCAATGTAGTATTTTTTGCCTTAGCTTTTTGTCGTATTAAAATTTCACATGCTTAAGAAAGACGTTGCAGTCATTTCTGACTCGTTTAAAGTTTTTCGGCTTTCCTCTTTCGGACTGGTTTTGAAGGACCGGAAAAACATTTCTCTAACCTATTTACAGCTCGAGTCGTACCTTTTCTTTAGGATAAATGATCTAATACCAAAGAGGATACTATCTGTGATCATATCAGCATCGGCATGATCATTATATCATTAATTTTTGGTTCAATATGTGCACAATTATTCTGGTGGTTGGCCCAAAGTGGTTGGCTTGTTAGCCTATATATATCCAAAAAGTACAGAAAGTTGGTTTACATCGCTCTAAACTTGAAGTCACTGACGGTTACTGTGTCCCATTCCTCATTTCAGAAGAAGTAAGAACCTATGATGCCGCATGATCTTTGTGGATGCATTGATGCTTGGCCGAACACATGTGGATTGTGTTTGTTCAAATAACGGCAGTTTTGTTTGTTGACAAAGCCGCTTAGCCAAAACTGAGCCTCGAACGAGAAGATAATTTTTTGGCTAGAATCTGGATCTCCGGCAAACATTTCCAGCGCCCAATTATCGAACTCACGGCATTGTTTATGGTCGTCTGGCTTCCTGCGTCACCACAGTCTTATATGGATGTAGGCCCAATTCAAACCACAAGATAATTTTTTTCACGATACAACGAATTGCCTGCACACTGAAGCCATAATTACGACCGACCTCACAACGAGATCCACGTTGCGTGTTTACAACTGAGCCGGAATTTCGATATTTTTTAATAATTTTTGCAGGTTTGGCAAGCATAAAACGATTATACAAGAGAAAAACTGACTTTTCTTTTTTTGTAAAAGAGAAATTAATTGCCTGTGATCTACTTCAGCATAAATCTCAGCCTTATGTACCATAGAAATGATTGTGAAATTTTGTGCAGCCGAATAATACAGCAAGAAGCCATTCTTGAACCTCTGTATAGTTTTTCTGACATTCAGTCAAAGTAGTGGATGCAAAACCTATTGGTTTATCATCATGAGGTAAAAAATTATACGTTTTAGATTATATGTATAAGATTACCTTTTGCCGATCTTTCAGGTAGCACAACAATAAAAACACCGTTGTTTTATAATTGTTACAGGAAAAATTTTCTGTTAATCACCTGTTATAGGAGAAACGACATTAAATGTCTATTATTACTTGTGCAAGATCTTTCTTTAACTTAAACTTTCTTAAGCTTTAATAAAAACTTTAAATATTACCATAAACTTAAGACTTATAATCTTATGCTCTTTCTATCTGTCTTTGAATAGTTATCATGACATCATGACATTTAGCAATCTGTCATGATGACAGTTACTTCCATATTATTGTTATGGGCTATTTACATCTTACATTTCCCCTCCCCTCTTACATTTCCTTTATTATTATTATTATTTTTTTTTTTTTTGTTTTAATTCTTTATTATTTTAATTTTTTTCCGTTTCCACGGCTGGGATAAGTATCGTTATGTGGAATAGGTTTGATTCTGATTTTCTGTGTCCGGTGTCAATTTCGTATATTGAATTCGATATTATATTCAAAATTTTAAAAGGTCCATCTAATTTTATCCTGTTTAGCCTTTTTGCATTTGCTACAAAAAACTCTTTCGCCCACTTTAAATTTCCAGTATCTCCTGTTTTTGTCGAATATTTTCTTTTATATTTATGTGATTTTGTAGTGTTTTGGAGAGCAAACTCTCTTTCTTTTAACAAGTCGTTATGAGTTTTTTCTGCTTTAATGCTTCCGGTAAAATCGTGATATTTTTACCTTCTAGAATATAGATATAGTAGGTGTAAACTCAGTGACTGTATAAAACAGTTCATGCTGTTTTTTTTTTCTTTTTCATTTATTTGGCATCTGATTTTGTTTACCAAAGTTTGAGTCCATTTAAAAAAACTGCATTAACTGTTGTGGAAACAATTGGTACTTGTTTTTGTTTCAGGAAGTCCTTAAATTCCTTGGAGTTTATGTCAGGGTATTGGTCAGCCAAAATCATGCCAATTTCATTGTTTTTCTTGACTTTCTTCATAAGTTTTATGAAATCCTTCGCACCCTGAGTTTTTGATATCACTATGTAGGCGTATCGTGTAAAATGATCAATAAATAGGTATAGATATTTCTTTGTTGACCTTGGTCCTCCAACCGTGTCAATTGACATAATTTCGAAAGGCGTTTCTGCTGGTCCTAAGTATGACATAAGTCATTTTTATATCCAATGTCAAATTTATTTCTGTATCAAAAGTTCTAAATATATTTTCTTTTATATTTCTTAAAATCTTATTTTCTTCTTGGTACTTTAGAATATCTTCTATTCTTATTAAATTAACAATTTTGTTGTACATTTTCGTTTTCGTGTGGTTGCAAAACTAGATTAGATTTTCCTGGACAATAATGATTTTCAAAGTCGTATTGCGACAAATAATATATCAGATCTCCTAGTTAATCATCTGTTCTATATTTTATGTTCATATTTTCCAATGATTTGTGGTCCGAAAAAACTGTAAACTTTTTTCCTATCAGCTGTCAGTATTTTACAGCTTCTTTTATGGCTAAGCATTCTAAGTAATTCACCTTTTTTTCTTCTGGGTTTCTTTCAGTTTTTTTTTCGAAAAGTATGCTATGGGTTTTTCTTCTCCATCAGTTTATGGATGTTTTAAAATCTCTCTTATTCCTTTAAAACCAGCATCTGCATATATAAATATCTGTAGTTTCGGTTCAAATATATCTAAAACTTGTCGACAGCAAAGTAGATCTCTTATTTTTTCAAATACGTCTTGACAATCATATGTCCAAATAAATTCTTGATTTTTTTTTTAATAAATTATGTATTGAGTCTAAAATAATTGCGTTGTGTTTTACATACCATATTTATTATAAAAATTCATTTTCCCTAAAAATTGTCGCACATGTTTCCTCGTCTTTGGTATTGGGAAACTCCTTATTGATATTAAATTATCTTTTATAGGCCTTATCGAATTATTGTTTATTATATGACCTAAATACTTCACTGAGTCTGCCGCGAAAGTACACTTTGAAAATCTTAACCAGAAACCTTCTCTCAATATAGCTTTTAATAACTGTTTAAGGTGGTCTATATGCTCAGCAAACGATTAAGAAATCAGGATATCATCAACATGATTGACTGTATAAGAGTTTGTTCTTTCTTATAATGTTTCCCAATATCCTTTGAAAAATTGCAGACGAGGTTTTCAATCCGAATGGTAGGTAAGTCCATTGATAGTGTCCTTTTTGAGTCACGAACGCAGTTTTTTTTTAATCTTCGATTTTTAATGGGATGGACCAAAATGCTGAGCTTACGTCAAGTGTAGATAAGTACTTGCAGTTTCTTGTTTTTTCTATAAGACCCTCAATCAATGGAAATAGTTGTAATTGAGAAACTACAATTATATTCAAATCACGTAAGTCAATGCATAACATTAACCTCTTGTTTTCTTCCCGTTTAAAAGCCAATGTTCTGGGGCAGCAAAAGTGATATAGGATTCTTCGATTAAATTCTTTTCTTATAATCTTGAGATTTGTGTTCTTATTCATTTTTTCTATTTCAATTGTACATTTTTAAGGTCTTTTTTTTGGATATTTATCAATTAATAGGTCAATATGAGCTTCATAATTTTTCACTCTTCCAATATCGTATTTGTCTTTTGCAAAAATCGGTTTATAAGGGGTGAACTATATTGAGGTTTGATTTTCAATAGGCTTTTTTTGACAGATAACGCATGCTTCCTATCAAAATGCTTTGTCATTTTTGTTCAGTATCATTCAGCAAGTCATCATGAAAAGACGCACACCACAACAGCATCTCCAAATTGTTCAGCTGTATTACAAAAATCAGCGTTCTGTGAGAAATGTTTTTCGTGCGATTCGACCAACCTACTGAAATCACTTTTGCCAATACCATTCGCAAATTTGAGTCCAAGTTTACATTAGTGGATGATACTCGACCGGTTAGACTATATTCAGCACGTAGTGAAGAGACTTTAACAGCTGTAACTGAGAGTGTACGTGATGACCGTGACGAATCGATTCGTCGTCGTTCTCAGCAGCTTGGCTTGGCGTATTTGACAACTTAGCGTATTTAACGTGATGATCTCGGCCTAAAAGCGTACAAAACTCAACTTGTGCAAGAATTGAAGCGTCATGTTTTCAGTAAATGGGCTTTGGAAAAACTCAATGAAAATCCGGTGTTTTATCGTGAAATCTTTTTCAGTGATGAAGCCCATTTCCGGCTCAGTGGATACGTTAATAAACAAAATTGGCGTATTTGGACTGATGAGCAACCCAAAGAGTACCAAGAGCTACCAATACATCCATTAACAACAAGAGCTCTGGTTTTAACACGGCGGCGCTACAAGCCATACACCGCGTGAAAAAATTGATTTCTTGAAAAAACATTTTGGAGGGTATTTAATTTCACGTTTTGCTGGAATTGGCCGCCTAGATCGTACGATATCACACCTGTGGACTATTTTCTCTGGGGATATGTAAAGTCTCAGGTCTTTAGGAATAAGCCAGCTACGATTAAAGCCAACAATACTCGTGTTATCCGCGAAATACCAGTCGCTATGCTCGAATGAGTCGTATATTTGGTCCCGAATGGACCACCTCAGACGAAGTCTTGGCCAACATTTACATGATATGATTCTCAAAAAGTAAATAACATAAATTGTTCTCTTAATCGATAATAAAAATTTAAAGTTCACTTTCAAATTTTTGTATTTTATTTTAGATTATAAATCTAACCTTACGATGAATCATCCTTTACATCTGGGTTAAATTATCAATTTCAAATTTCTTTTCATAGCTTAAAAGATTTATAAATAAATTAAAATTTTCTTCAATCATATGCTCATTGAAATTTACCATATTTTCTTTAGTTCTAAGTTTTTAATATTTTATTTCACTTCTTTCAATCTTTTTCGTTGTTATGTCCAGAATTTCTTTATTGATTGATTGATTGTTTTTAAATTCGCGCTTCCATTAGTATTTATTTCATTTCTCCTTAATCTTAGAAACTAAGAGTTTATCAAGCATACATTTGATCATATGTCATAAATCCCACTAACTTCTAAAATGTCATTGATTAATACCTTAACTTTGATCAATGGTGGGGAATTTAGGTTTTTGGAATTTCATTCAATAAATCACATTCCAACTCTAAATTATTTGTACATTTTACTGTATCTCTTTTTTTCTTTATTAATTTTTGTTTAAAGCCAACATGGTGATTTCGGGTGGAGACGGTTTTTAATTTAAATTTTCGCAAATGTGACAAGGTTTTTTCCTTCTTATCTGTTCTTTTACATAATTGTTGTTATTTTTGTTCTCTTTTATTATTCGTCTCTTTATTAAATGTTCTAGACTCCTTAATTCACTGAAGAGGTCTTCCATATTCCTTAATTTTTTCCCATCAATTCTGTCTGTTATAAAGTCTATCAATCCTACTGCTATCAGGTTTATGAGAGTGCATTTATCCATTGACTTTATCCATTTTCCCATACATTTTGTATGGACCGATTTAACGATGCCATCTTCATGATAGATGACGTTTATGTTTACGTTACGTTGTCACGATTTTTTTTTTTTGAAAATTTTTTGCGACAATTGTTTTTATATAGCAGCAATTTTTTTTCACACATTAAAAATGAACATGATTTCATGGTTCCGGTATTGCCAGAAGATATCATTGTGTGCATCAACTTTTGAAGGCTGATTCATCTGCACAGTCTTTCCATCGCATACCATTGTGCTGTGCAGACGTGTGTTGCGATTTATTAGCATTTTTTCAAGTTTTATCAAATTTTTATCAGCTTTCGACAGTTATTATTCAATTTGATTTAATACATTGAAACGATTTTTTGTGAAAATTACCAGCGAAAAGTGATTTCATAGAGGTGAGTTCAGTTTGATGAAGTGCACTTGTGAATGGTTATGTTCTTTGTAATTGCGTTCGCATCGACAATCAATTCAAACGTTAATTTCGGATTATGCAATTAAATTTTTGGTGGATTACTTTGAAAATCAATCCGTATTCGCTGTTCATTTCATTCTGATTGATCATTTTGGTGTGGAATTCTATTTTCAAACGGTAAGTTGCCAAGCAAGATGTTTATTTTGTGAGGTTGTGACATTTGAGCACATGTTTGCATCGATGTTTATTTTGTGAGGTTATGACATTTGTGTACATGTTTGTATCAATAATTCCTCGATCGCTTTTGTGAGATTCATTTTTCAGTGTTATTCACAATGCCACGAGCCAGAAGATTTAATCTTTCGCGAACCCGTAATTCAAGTAGAACTCGGAATATCGCCAATTAATTGAATACGGGTCAACAAGAAATCGCAGAACAGCGCCGTGTTAGTATAGCCTGACTTCGTGCATCACAAACTCAAGAAGAAAGAAAGAAATGAAACGGCTCAGTTAATAATAAAAACCTCAACAATGTGAAAATCGAAACCTACTTGAATAAGTGCTTCAAGTGTTGATTAGAATCGAGTAGCGATTTATTACGATTGCATAATTGACTACAGCTCGCATCCTTCCGTACAAATTGGCCCAATGGAGGTTGTGTGCAACCATTGCGGTGCATTGAAATTTGCTGGAGAAACGCCTGGATTGTGCTGTCTCAGTGGAAAGGTTACACTATCGCCATTGCTTTGCCACCAGAGACGTTGAATTTTTTGCTTCATTGTGAAACACCAGATTCACGTCAGTTTTTATCGAATACTCAGAAATATAAAGGATATTTTCAAATGGCTTAATTTGGAGCAGATATTATTGATGAACTCGGATTCAATCCGAGATTCAAGGTAATACAATTAAAGATTAAAGAAATTAAATTTAATTAAAGAAATTAAGATTAAATAAATTAATGAAAATCATTGATTCTAATTTCGTCATCAACTCTACAGATCCAAATCCAAATTCACTATCGAATTGGATCATTCCTCCAAATCTACTTCATG
Source organism: Volucella inanis (assembly GCA_907269105.1). NCBI lineage: Eukaryota > Metazoa > Arthropoda > Insecta > Diptera > Syrphidae > Volucella > Volucella inanis. The sequence goes on along the minus strand of OU026154.1, from coordinate 69,447,429 downwards.
GGCAATGTGGAAAATCAACTTGATCAGCGCCAAACAATCAATATGGCAATGAAAAGAGGAATTCTTCGACATCTGCAGCAGCTACTTCATAAACATCACGCATTATTCAAAACTGCGTTGGATCGTATGCCGAGTGATGAATATAAAGTCGTGATCAGAGCGGATAGACGACCTGCTGGAAAGCACGAACGCCAATTTCATGCTCCAACAATAGATGAATTTGCAGTTGTGATTGTTGGCGAACATCTGGAATCACGCGATATTGTGCTCACACGTCGGGACTCTGGGCAATTCAAACAAATATCCGAAACATATCGTTCTATGCATTCAATATCCACTGATGTTTTGGCAAGGAGACGATGGATATTATATCAATATCAAGATGATAAATCCATTGACCGGTGAGTATCATAATAATTTTCATTTCAATATCACGCTTATTTCATTGCTATCATTTTAGGTAAGGAAACCACCAAGAAGGTCAGCGCAATAAATGTTTATGCGTATCGTTTGATGACTCGCCAAAATATCGTCATTACGGCCGTCCAGTAACGTGGAGTATTGTAATTCAGTGAAGTCCATCAAGTACATCTGCAAACATTTCATGAAAGGCAGTGACATGGCGGCTTTTGGTCTTTAAGCTCCTGATCCCAATGATGAAATCACGCGCTATCAAGTTGTTCGATACGTAAGCTGCAATGAGGCGATTTGGTGTATATTCTCATTTCCCATTCACGAACGCTAGTTCGAGTTAATTTCACTGCAGCAAATGCTGTTCAAAACCCACCAGCGATAACATTGGCCGTATTTATACAGTTCATCCGAAGAATGATGAGTATTCATCATTGCTGGTGAATGTTCGTGGGCCGACATCATTCGAATCACTTCGAACTGTCAGTGGTGTAGTATTGCCAGTATGTCGTTCTGCATGTCAGGAGCTCAATTAGCTTGATACGATACGCGACACGCTTTGGGGCACAACAATCGCTGAAGCAACTGTTTCCGCATCTCCAAGTCAGATACGAACATTATTTCCATATGTTTTCTATTGAATCCACGTGAATTGTGGGACAAGGATGACATGTCAGAAGATATTTTGCATCAAGTTCGTGTCCATTCAGAGAATTCCCATCTTAAGATAAATGAAGAGATGCACAACCAGGCTTTGGTGCGGCAGTTTATTAGTCAGGTTAAGAATGCCATCGCCAGATCGTGGAATAAACGACGCTTTCGAACGAGAAATGCAGCGTGAACGTGAATACGACACAAATGCATTAAGCCAATTGGTTCGAACGAATGTACCTTTGTTGAGTCCCCAACAAAAAGAAGTGTACGATACGGTAATGAAGGCAATTGATGATGGAAATGTTGGCATGTTTTTCCTTCATGCGCTTGGTGGCACTGCAAGACATTCCTCATATCATTGATTTTGGTTACAGTTTGTGCAAGATCAGAAATTGCTGCAGCAATTGCTTCTTCTGGAATGGCGGCTACGTTGCTAGAAGGTTGCCGAACCGCTCATTCAGCATTGAAATTGCCATTAAATCTTCAAGCGGTTGAAGACAAAACATTCAGCAATGGCCAAAGTTTTGGTAGCAAGCAAAATCATTATCTGGGACGAATGCGCAATGTCGCATAAACGTGCGTTAGAAGTTCTGAATCGCACTATGAAGGATCTGCATAATGACGCAAGACGTTTTGAGGGTGCATTGTTTCACTCAGGCGATTTTCGACAAACACTACCAGTAAAACCACCATTGACCGCTGCCGATGAGACCAATGCTCGCCTCAAATTATCGACATTGTGGCGTTATGTTAAGAAACTTCAGCAGACGACAAATATGCGAGTTGCATTGCTAAGCGATCCATCTGCCGAAGTGTTCTCCAATCAACTCCTAACTATCGGTAATGGTCGTGTTCCTGTCGATGCATCGAATGGATTGATTTTGTTTCCTCTAAATTTTTGCAATTTCATCTCAACGGAAGAGGAGCTAACCACATTGCTAACCACAAAAACTACGATTGATTGAGTGAAAGAGCAATTTTAGCGGCAAAAAACAAGGATGAAGATCACTTAAACTGCACAATTTAAAATCAACTCGTTGGTTCCCCGCATTCCTTCAAATCTATCAACTGTGTAACAAACTGAGTTTTTGAATTCATTGGATGTGCCTGGATTGCAACCGCACAATTTACAAATGAAGGTTGGTTCAGTCGTCATTATGCATCGCAATCTCAATCAACTAAAAGGAAAGTTCAAAGGTGAGGAAGTTCCCATTCCGAGAATTCTAATGATCCCAACCGATATGCTATTCGAGTTTAAGCGGATCTAATTTTCAATTTGTCTCGCACTCGCTATGACAATCAATAAATCACAAGGCCAATCATTGAGTGTTTGTGGCCTGAATCTGGAAAATGAATATTTTTCACACGGTCAACTCAATGCCGCATGTTCCTGTGTCGGAAAACCATTCGCTTTGATCATTTTCGCACTTGACAACAAAACGAAAAATATCGTAAGGGGAGGGGAAATACAATTCAAAATCGACTCGACCGCAACCCATCCAGCAAATATTTCAACACAAAGCATCAATTGCAATGGACAATTGACCACAGATTTTCTGCAATATGAAATGACACAGGGCAACGGATGACTGGTCAGCTAGTTACATACTAAACTGGAGACCAACCTTTATCAGCATATGTCTCACAGAAGTTTTCTTTCCAGTCTTTCCATTTCGAGTTCACTGTACATTTTATAAGCATTGAACTATGTATATTAATCTAAGCATGAGCCCTCTAAGAAAATTCTAAAAATTTCAATTTTGTCTGGGTCTTTTTTGATTTCAAATCTTTCACATTCGTGTTCAAAAATATTTATCCATTTTATAACATTAGCGCTCTTACCTCCAAATTTTTCCGTAACGAACCTTTCTGCAATTCTTGTATTTGAGTTTTTAGTTTTATTTTTTCAATAGTTTCGCTTTCGAGTGTACTTAAAACTCTTTTTGGTACATCTTCTGTAATTCCAGCTTCAATAAGCTGGGCAGTTGGTTTAATCTCCTCTAAAAGGTAATCTATAAATTGCACATTACCCTCGTCCACATACATTTCCCTTAATTTCTTTATAAGAGTTATCCATGCCTTCCTCATTTGATGTCTTTTCTGTAGCGAGTGTTTTATTTTTGTATAGATAGAAGTTTTCATCAACTCGATGTTGAATCTCGATAGTTGGAATTTCTCTGGCATGCTATAAGCTTTGCCCTCAGCTATATTAATTGAGGTTAGGCAAATCACGTTTGTCTTGTTATCGTCAGCGGCTTTGACGACAAATTCGAAACAAAGTTTATCCATATTATACAATATTGTTGTTTTTTAAGATTACCTTTTGCCGATCTTTCGGGTAGCATAACAATAATAACACTATTGGGTTTCTGTAATAGGAGAATTTTATTATTGTTACAGGTTCAATTTTCTTTTAATCACCTGTAATAGGAGAGACGAAATTAAATGTTTATTATTACTTGTGCAAGTACTTTCTTTAACTTAAAGTTTCTTTAATTTTAATAAGAACTTTAAGCCTTAAATTTAAAACTTTTGATCTTGTTCCCTTTCTATCTATTTTTGAATAGTTATCATGACATCTAGCAATGACAGTTCCTTCCATATTATTATTATGGGCTGCTTACATCTTACATATGTTTCTGCAGAAAGATCTCATAAAACAGCCTTAATTTTCACCTTTGAATCATCGACGTCAGAGCCCTGAGAATTAAGGGTGTGACCTAAAATCTTTATTTCGGTTTGAAAGAACTTTGACTTATATAATTTTAAGCTAATTGTCCAGCCCTATCCAAAATCCAATTGAAGTCGTGCATTCTTTTGAGCGCCCATACACCAAAAATCGTCGGTATATATTTAAACAGCAAAAATATTGAAAAATAATTCGACAATTTCCCCATGAAAAATTTTCATTGCTAAATGTCGAAATAGTTAATGAAAGTTTTTTTTTATAGTATGTAAGGGTAATTTTAGTTCCATGAATTTGTTTAACGGCATTACATTTATCATTGTTTGTTTATGGGCATATCTTTTGTCCATATTAAATCACTAAGCTGTATTATTTTGTATTTCGGGAGTTCAGAAAACAGTAAATTTTCATTGGTACAGAAACATCTCGTGGATAAGTCAACATTTTTGGTTTAAGCAATTGGTCGCTGTAATTTTTTCGAAGAAACCAACTTATCAAATAAAGCATCACAAAAAAAAATCGTCACTGTACGTAGAACCCATTTTTCCGATTATTCTTTGGCCTTTAGGGTGTTCCAAATCCATGTCTCATCGACTGTCACTAAACAATGCAGAAACTCCTGCGGGTTTCTATTAAATAGGGCCAAGCACGCTTTGAAGTTGAACGATCAAGGGATTAGATCGTCAACCGGAGGATTTCTATTAACTCCTGATTATCGTGATAAGAAGTTCTTGGTTGAAGGGTTGACCGATTGCCAAGGGTTGCGAAAAATTCCGAATGTACTTTAATAATGTAATCGTATGTTACACGACAAAATGTTAAGATTTGGAACCAACACCGAACTGTTGCGAACGACAAATTAAACGATCATAGTTTCCACTGAGGGCTATAAAAACAAAAAATCCTTTTCATTTTATTGTTGCGATAAATCTGTATTAATACAGATTTTGGTTACAGTTTTCCACATAGTACGTTATTTTTTAACGTTTTAAATTTAAAGTGAATTCAACAATTAGAAAAATGTGGCGACTGATATACAAAGAGCACCAGATTTGAATCTGACCAGCATATTAGTCAATACATTTTTAGTATTTTTCATTTGTATGCATATATGTTACATATGTATTTATTTCCCAACTAATGATTAAGATGAAGGTAATTATGACGATGATGATAATGACGATGGGTAAATTGTCAGCCCCAACATTCTGCCCCCTTTGAAAGAACATAATTGGTGCCAATTTGCGAGTAGGTCGTCTAAACTCTCTTCGTGATGTTTTTACATCGGTGACTCTTACTCGACCATCTGGACCTTTAACGACTTGTGTGATTCTCCTCATAAGCAATTTTTTGGGAGGTAAGTTGTCCTCATTTATTATCACGAGGCTACAAAAATCAATATTTGGGCTGGTTGATGTCCACTTTGAACGGCCTTGTAGTTCCTGGATATATTCTGATGACCACCGTTTCCAAAAGTGGGTTTTCACGGCATGTATTAGACGGAAGAGTTGCATATAGCTGATATGATCTATGTCCGTGATCTCCACTTCTGGTTCTGGGATTACTTTCAATGATGTTTTCTTAGTCGTTGGGATTTGTTAACATCGAGGTAATTGGTCTTGAGTTCATTATGGCTTCGATCTCCACCAACGCTGTTTTAAATTCTTCAAATGTCAGCTTAGCAACTCCCAAGCTTTGGTAAAGATGACCCTTTGTTACTTTTACTTCTGCTTCACAAATCCTACAGAAGTGGGGTACTTTTAGGGGTATAAAATGAACATTTATTGTGGTATTAGTACAAAAGTTTACACTCGATTGTTGATTGGCTTTTTTAAGCCACATATTCCATATAACTAAGAGTTTTGAGTGTGCGCCAACGAAATTGGTCGTGTTAACCCCATGGATGTGTCTAGGAAGACCTCCACTACCTATCATCCTTTCTAAAGTGCTTTGTAGCTGCTCAGCAAATGACAGTAATTGACAGCCAACATCCACACCGTCTGTTGGCTCACCCTTTATGATGTCTTTTTGGTTGCTCGAGAGGAGGCCTTACTACTCAATTGCCCTCTAGGTCATTATTGATTAGTAAATGCGATTCCACGTTGATGTCATTCTGAGGGTTGATAGCGGAAGCAGGGCAAGAAAAGTCTTTTACTATCTCAAAGTTGTAGCTGCCTATCTAGATGGTTTGTTCTAACTTCGATTTTGCGTGTCCCTCTTTTTTGACAACATATACTTTGTTTTTTCTTTGTTTTGCTTCAATAGCCGCAGACGCTCTATTAACAGCTCACTGTAGTCTTCCCATCATATTAGTGTCGTCTGCACATCCGGGTAATTGAACAGACTTCAGAAAGATGTTGGCTCTATCATTGACTTTTGAGTTTCACACAATTTTTTCAAGAATAAAGCATGATGAAAAAATCACACGACAATGCATTACATTGTTTAAATCCTTTTCTGATAGTGAAGGTTTCGGTGTTGTCATTATCGAGCTGGACGGAGCAGCGTGCATTCGCCATTATCCTCCTTCATAGTCGAATGACTTTGGCAGAGTAACTAGAACTAGAATTGACTCTGTATAGTTCGTTTCTTTATTAATTTTTTTTGCCGTCGGAACAGAGTTCTCAGAAACTAGGTTAATGGTAAGAAGTAAGTTAGTAAGTTCCTTTGAATGGAACTTCTCAGTTTTCCGAAAAAATACGAGTAAGCGTCAACGCCGAGTACTTGCAGAGTGACATTCACAGAGTAGTGCTTCACTTTGTAGTCATCACTTTCACAGCAGACGTCGCAGGATGTTGTATCACTTATGCTCAGCAGATTTAAGTTCTTATAAAAATTGTAGTATCGCGTCACGACCCCAGTAAACAGAGTGCAGACTTTTCTACTGACGGACAGGAGGAATGCCGGTGAACTCTTAGAAATGTTGGGAAGCCTTTGCTTAGTCTGCCGGAGAGTCATTCCATCTGGAGTTGTACTTATATGAAACCCAACTATCAACTATGGACGATTTCTTTTCCCGTGATCCTATGGGGACAAGTGAATTTAGCTAGGCTCTAAGCGCAACGTGGCTATCACTACAGATAGAAATGTCTCGCCCCTACACCGATTCTTCACAATATAGTTCACTCCCATCAGGATTTCGCATATCTCCGCTGAAAAGACACCAGTGCCGCACACTAAAACAGTTTTGAAGCCTTCCGTGAAGATCTGGCTAAATTCCTCTCCTGGCTCAGATTCTGGCCGAAGCCAGTTTTGGGCACAGGGAAAGCCAATTTAGTATTTCAGAGGGAGAGAGATTCATCAATGCGTCTAGAGCAGAGTCAGGCGTTCTAATCCCCATGCACCGTAATATGTGCATTCGACTTAACGTATTTAGTCAATATGAGGAGAAGCCGGGGGAATAAAATTTTCCATGTGTACCTGTACTGTTGTACTGTGTACCAATGTTTCTGTCTGGAGAAGCCCGGGGAATAAAATTTCCCATGTGTACCTGTACTGTTGTACTGTGTACCAATGTTTCTGCTATCTCTTTCCACTCTAATTTCGAACTCGCCTTCTTCATGCAGAGAATCGCCAGAACGCTTCTATGAACGCTTGCGTTGTCATGTCGCTGACTGCCTCTAAATGCATCGCTTTTTTGCATGTGGTGTAATGTAGAAGCTTTTCCAGCAGTCTTGCTTCGCAAAGTTTCCAACATAGCTAGTTTAGTTCTTGATGTAAGTAGACGCGTATGTACTACGCCATCTGATCCCAGAATATGCCTTCTCCGATGCATCGCAGAACCCATTGACTTCATTTGTACATCCTCTGTTCGTGTTAATCCAGCGGGGTATCCTCAGTTTTTCGAGGATTAGTAGATCTTCTCGGATGGCTTTCCACTCTCGCCTTACCTCAGTTGGTATTGGTTAGTCCCAATCCATACCTTTCCCCCACAAGTGTTGCATCATTATCTTGGCCTATACTACTCGTACGCATGGAGAGATCCAACCTAGTGAATCGCAAAGCCGAGCAGTTTGTGACAGCATGGACCTCTTCGTGTAACCTGCATCATCGTTCAGTCTCACCTGGAAAGAAAAGCTGTCCGATACTAGTAACCATTTTACATCCAATGTTTTTGTATTTTTTGCCTCGTCAAAAGGAAGGGAGAAATTGACCGCTAGTTGTTCTGGCTGGATGTGTTGTAACATGACCATTGAGCTGCTAACGTGCTTCCGCAATTGAAAACCCGCCGTGGCTAACAGCTCTCTCACCATTTTTAGTTTGTGCTGTTCTTTTTCAAGAGTGTACGCTCAGCTGATAACATCTTCCACATAAGCCTCCGCTCTGAGTACAAAAGTTGCTGCCGGAAAATTATGTGCCTCGTCGTCTCAAGCTTTAGCAGTACCCATATAGCGAGGGATGGAGCTGATGCTGTCCTAAATGTGACAGTGTTTAACCTGTAAGCTTTCAGACTTTCCTGCGGATTTTCTGTCCATAAGATAAGTTGGTAGTTTGCGTCTCGTTCGTCTACCCGGATTTGGCGATACTTTTTTCAACGTCTCCAGTAAACATAAATTTATACCTACACTATCTTAATACAACACCGATGGCATTAGTCCGTATTTTGAGGCCCACCATCAGCATATCGTTTTAGGAGGAGGCAAAAGATGGTTTGAATGTTGCGTCAACTACGACTTTCAACTTCGTGGTAGTAGTGGATTTCTCAAAGACAGCGTGATGGTGAATAAAAAAAGTGAAATAGTGAATTCAAAACGGTACCATTTTCTTTCAGCGGTGTCATATGTCCGAGTTTTATGTATTCCGACATACATTTGATGTATGCCTCTCGTTAGTCTGTGTTGGCTTCGAGCCTCTTCTCCAAGTGAATAAGACATTTGACTGCACCATTTCGAGTTGGCCCATACAAGGGTAGTACCCTTCCCTAAATGGTAGACACACCTTATGAAGTTTATGAAGTGCTCCTCACATCTCTCGTTTGGTTGTTCCTCGATTTCCCAAAACCGTCGTAATGCTGCATCTAGATTCATTTGAGAGGAAAAACTTCGAATTTGGATTGTTCCCAACTTTCCCAGCAATATCCAACATAGGTGCGTCTTTTGTGCTATCGGCCCTTTGCATTCCTGTGGCCTGACCACATCTCCAAAGACAATCTCGCTGTAGACATCACTGCCCGATAGCATATCGATTTTCGAGGGTTGGTGCAAGGTGGGGTCAGCCAATTTTAAACGAATTTGGCAGGTGGATGTAGATATGTTTGAGTAGGTAATGAAAGTGTTTGGGGTGTTTGCCTCGAGTTGTGGGTGGCATCGTGCAGTAAAGAGTGATGGCGTTCCTTGCAGGATTAACACACTTGTCGCTTGGATATCTGCGCTTAAAGTGACTGTACGGCAGTCAATTTTCTTATACCTTAACCGAGCGAACCGATGGAACCATCGTCCGTTCCATCTGCAAGAAAATCTGCACTCCTTTGACTGCACTGTTGACACAATATATAATCAAAGCTCTTCTTTGGCAGCTGCTGAATGTGAAGAACCTGCTGCGAAACCGACTTCCCTTGCCATGATTTGCCAGTGCCAGCTTGCTGCTCTACCGCTTCCAGTGAGCAAAAACGACATTTAAGAAATTCGACAAAATCTTTAAATATTGGAAGCCCTTTTAAGACACCTAAACTCTCTTCCCAAGGTTGCGTGTGAGGGGTTAATTTTTTAAGGATTATGAAAATGACGATTGTGTCCCAGTAACTAACCGGCAAACCTAGACTTTCCAAAGCATGGATGATTTCTTGTGATGTGTCGAGAATTCTTTTGATGTAAGTTGCTGTATCACTGGTAAGTACTCTCTGCCCGGTCTATAACGGTCGTGCGTTTTGCTAAGAGATGGCGTAATTTGTATTGTTCCATTGTTATTATTCCATTGGAATATGCGTTGAAAAGCTGCTGTCATTGTACCATTTTAGTATATGTCATTCATTTGAAGCGTAAACAACAATAATAATAATAATAAAAGTGTTTTTGCGGGGAGTTCTTCTTCATTACTTTAATATGAAGAAAACTGCTGCCGAAAGTCATCGTATTTTGGTGGAAGTTTATGGTGAACATGCGCTAGCTAGCACGTTCGCTCGTGCCAAAAGTGGTTTCACGATTTAAAAGTGGTGATTTTGGCTTCGAAGACGATGAACGTCAAAAAAGTTTGAAGATGAAGAGCTAGAAGCATTACTCTATGAAGATTGTTGCCAAATACAAGAAGAGCTCGCAGAATCTTTGGGTGTCACTCAAGCAGCCATTTCAAAACGTTTAAAAGCAGCTGGATGTATTCAAAAGCAAGGAAATTGGGTTTCACATGAACTCAAGCCGAGAGACGTCGAAAGGCGGTTTTGCATGTCCGAAATGCTGCTGGAACGCCACAAAAGGAATTCATTTTTGCATCGGATTGTTACTAGTGATGAAAAATGGATATATTACGACAACCGCAAGTGCAAAAAATCATATGTGAAACCATCAATGGACAATGCTACCGAACACAATTAATCCATTTGAAGAGAGCAGTAGCCGAAAAACGCCCGGAATATGCGACCAGACACGAGGCAATAATTTTCCATCATGATATCGTGGCCAAACGTTGCTATTCCGGTTAAGAACTATTTGGAAAACAGTGGATGGGAAGTCTTACCCCACCCGCCTTATAGCCCAGATCTTGCCCCTTCTGGCTACCATTTGTTCCGGTCGATGCAGAACGCCCTCACTAAAATACGGTTCACATCAGAGCAGAATATCAAAAATTGGCTTGATTCATTCTTGGCGCAGTTCTTTTGGGATGGGATCCACAAATTGCCAGAAAGATGGGAAAAAGTCATAGCTTCAGATGGGCAATACTTTGAATAATACTATTGTATATGTTTTTCTTAAATAAACGTTCAAATTTTGAAGAAAAAAAACCGCACGAATTAAAATATATACCCAATAATTTAAATTGAACATTCACTAAAACCCTTTAATGGTCGCAGCGCTCCTTAAGGATATCCCACGCCCGCAAATAGTTATCTTTTTCGATGGCCAGATGCTGAAGAAGTCTCTTCGCTTCACCGCTATGACTGAATTTCCGGTAATGCAACTTCTGCACATCTGCGAGAGACATATTCGTGTGTGTTAGTGAAACAAATATGTTATGGAATGACGTTCATGTCTCATATCCACGATTGAAGACAAGCAGATTAATTTTCGGCAATCGTGGTTAGATGCTCTTGTTTTCGTTGTTGGCGGTTGCATCGGACGTCTTGATTGAAACTGGTATATCTGGAGGCAACTTTCCAATCGCATCCAACAGATCGGGCTTATATTCTCTCTTTGTTATTGAAATTTGATTGAACGCAACCGAGAGTTCGCCCGTTTTTAAATTCTCTTCGACCTTCCCCGTGCCAACAATCTCCTCATTATACCTCTCCGTGAACTACATATGCTTTTCTAACAAAACCAAACGCATTTGCAGATAATTTGCCGTTTTAACTTACTGCTGTCAGCTTTTTAGAAATTCTAACAACATTTTTTCGTAAGTTTCCAAAACAACATTTTATTTATGTACGATTATATATTGAAACTTATTTTAATTTTAGACTAAATCCCCAAATTCAACTAATAAGAATTTGGAACGCGCTTACTTGTTCTTTTGTGGCTCCTTGCTACTGTTGCTACTTGCTACTCACTGCTGATGTGACACTGCAACTGCTTCGGCTGTCAAAATTAATAATTTTTTCTGCGATTTCCTGGCTTGTAGAATCCTCTTGCTTATTGGGTATGATGTTTAAATTATGTTAGTAGATATATTTAATTTACTTGAATCTTCATTAAATCTTTACTCAACGATTTTATTTTATTTTTAAGATATTTTCACACTCACATCATGTATAAATTACACTTTGCTTACAATTGTTGTTGTTGTAATCTTATATAGGTTATTTAGTTGTCAATTATGCACAAATTATTCTAAGTTTCTGTGTTAGAAATTTTACTTAAGTTAATTTAAAATTTGTATTTAAAAATGAGAAAACGGACCGAAAGGACCAAATGTACTGTATTGTACGGTGTTGTGTTGAATTGCTGTATTTATAAAATGAACTGTTTGTTCTTTTACGTTATAAATTTGACTTTGTTTTATTGCCTATTTTTAATGTTGTATTTATATGTGTTTGTTACAATATGTGTTATACAAAATTCATTTTACAGGTTATATAGATGGGTGTTGTGGATTGTCTTCTCTTACGTTATGTGGTGTCGCTGTCTTTCATAACGTAACGTACTTCTGTTGTCTCCACATAATGTTCCTCCCATATACCTGTACTGATGTTCCTGTAAGATATGATTAACTTGAGCCCTATTTCAAGGTCAAACGAAGGTCACTTTTGATTTTTTAATGGGAACCCCTATTTTTTGTGACAGAATTGTAATCTGCGTGAAAAATTACAATTCTTTTACATTAAACACTTTTTTCAAAAATGCGTTCTTTTCCCCTCAGGGGCGCCATAAAACTTAAGACATTAAAATTACTCGAAAAATACGAAATATCGCGAAAAATGTTTCAGACAAAAGTCACAAGGTTCTCATTGCCATCTATTGTGAGAATTCTGCGCTTGAAATCAAGAATGGCTTCTATTGGGAGAAGAATGTTGTTTCCTATTAGCCCGTCAAAGTTATCGTGGAACTTAAACTCTAGAAATTCAGCTGTTTTATCTGGCTTCCCAAATTCCTTAAACAGTGGGATCTTTACCTCCCTATCTACATATATGGGTGTGCTAGTTGTTAGAATCTTAAGTTGTTTTTGTAGTTTTGTTTGCCACTTGGGATGGCATACACCTGGGTTAAGAATACTGGTCTCTGATCCCGTGTCGATTAGTATTCTTAGTCCATAGTTGTTTTTTGTTTCGGAAACTTTATAGGGTAATCGGCTATTGGGCTTCTCTCCCGGAAATCCTCGTTTCTTTCTAATTTTTTTATTTGCCTGTTTACGGCCGATGGTGTGTCCATTGGTTCTATTGTGTTATTGTGATTATTTCTGAAGGGGTTACTCGGACTTGCTCTAGATTGACTACTCTGATTTGTCCTAAACTGATTGCTCTGATTTGTTCTAAACTGATTGCTGTGATTTGTTCTAGTCTGGTTTCTATCTGGAATGTTTCCGTGAGATTGCTGTTTGTAGGGCCTATCGCCTGAGTTGTAAAACCTATCGTAATGTTGTTGTTGAAAATTTCTACTGGAGTGTTGTTCCTGTTTGGGGTTACTTGTTATAGAAATACCTCCTGAATATGCATATGCTGTTTCCGGCAAGATTTGCATTGCCTCTTCTAAGTTTTGTGGGTTTCTGCAATGCAGGAGCCCCTTTATTGGCTCTGGAATTTTGCTTGTAAAAATTCGAATAGCTGCCTTGCAGTTTTGCTCTACTTTAGTTGGGTTATGGGCTCTAACAGTTCTAGTCTTGTTATTAAGTCGCCTCAGAATAACTTTAATACTGTTGTAATACTCATGACAGTAATTTGTGAATGGTAAACTCCTAAGATCATCGTAAAGCTGTTCGGTTGTTTTCCTATCGCCAAAGTATTAGAAAAATAACTTTTTCATGTGTTCCCAATTACTGACACTGTTGTTAATTTCGATAGCTTCACTACCTTTACCTGCCAGTTTATTTTTAATAATAGCGAAAAAGAATATTTGCCCTATTTCATCGTACCTACCGAGGGTCGGGTAAATTCTGTCTACTAAGTCAATGAAGTTATGTAAATTATCCCTATTTCCATCATAATTAGGAAGGTTGTTTAAATATTTTAGGGTATCTAAACTAAGTGTAAGAGGACTTACCGCTGCCAATGCTCTCTCTGATGTCATCTTGGTTGATTGCAGGTTTCGGTTTTTGTCGATTTCTTCTATCCTACGTCTTCTTCGTAGATCGTTGTCCAGATTGCCTTTCAGATGTTTCACTTCCGTTTTGTTGTTTCACTTATTGTACATTTTAGGTTCAAGTTTTTAAATATTCTTTTCACAGATTGGACGTTGCTTTGATAGACTTTTTTTTTTCTCTTGTATATATTTAGTTTAATTCGAACACTTTTTCACATTGCAAATGACGGAAAATTCTAGTTTCAATATTTATATATATTTACTTTTCATTTATTGGGTCTATAACTTAAATCGTGCGGTTTGCTAAGAGATGGCGTAAATTGTAGTATTCCATTGTTATTATTCCATTGAAACATGCGTTGGAAAGCTACTGTCATTGTACGTCATTTCAGTATATGTCATTCATTTGAAACGTAAGCAACAATAATTTTTTTTCACTCAAATATGTCGAACTTTGTTCCTGAAAAAGTGTTTTTGCGGGGAGTTCTTCTTCATTATTTTAATATGAAGAAAACTGCTGCCGAAAGTCATCATATTTTGGTGGAAGCTTATGGTGAACATGCGCTAATTGAGCGAACGTGCCAAAAGTGGTTTCCACGATTTAAAAGTGGTGATTTTGGCTTGGGAGACGATGAACGTCCTGGGCAGCCAAAAAAGTTTGAAGATGTAGCACTGGAAGCAATACTCTATGAACATTGTTGCCAAACACAAGAAGAGCTCGCAGAATCTTTGGGTGTCACTCAAGCAGCTATTTCAAAACGTTTAAAAGCAGCTGGATATATTCAAAAGCAATAAATTGGGTTCCACATGAACTCAAGCCGAGAGACGTCGAAAGGCGGTTTTGCATGTCCGAAATGCTGCTGGAACGCCACAAAAGGAAGTCATTTTTATATCGGATTGCTACTGGTGATGAAAAATGGATCCATTACGACAACCTCAGCGCAAAAAATCATATGTGAAACCCGGCCAACCAGCCAAATCAACGGCAAATGTAATGTTCTGTATTTGGTGGGATCAGATGGATGTGCTGTATTATGAGCTGCTAAAACCGGGTGAAACCATCAATGGACAACGCTACCGAACACAATTAATCCGTTGAAAGGGAACAGTAGCCGAAAAACGCCCGGAATATGAGACCAGACACGAGGAAATAATTTTCCATCATGACAACGCTCGGCCCCACGTTGCTATTCCGGTTAAGAACTATTTGAAAAACAGTGGATGGGAAGTGTTACCCCACCCGCTTTATAGCCCAGACCTTGCCCCTTCTGACTACCATTTGTTCCGGTCGATGCAGAACGCCCTCACTGAAATACGGTTCACATCAGAGCAGAATATCAAAAATTGGCTTGATTCATTCTTGGCTGCCAAGCCGGCGCAGTTCTTTGGGATGCGATCCACAAATTGGCAGAAAGATGGGAAAAAGTCATAGCTTCAGATGGGCAATACTTTGAAAAATACTATTGTATATGTTTTTCTTAAATAAACGTTCAAATTTTGAAAAAAAAACCGCACGAATTAAATTACATATCCAATACTTGGCTCACTTAGTTCTGTTGTGTTTCATACACCAAAGTTTATCGCACTATTATGATATGCTTAGCTAATATCTATGCACCTCACTAAGCTTAATCGCTTTAATTGAATTTATATATATATATATATATATATATATATATATATATTTTTTTTTTTTTTTGCTTGACCTTTTAGCACGCTCAAGTGACTTGAGTCAAATTATTAGAACTAACCGCGGATTAATCGTTCTTCAGCGAACACTTTTCGCGTACTCAAGGAATACCGACTGCGCCAGTTATGTTTTCATGCCAGCGGTTTGACATAAAAAAAAAAAAAACACTTTTCTTTTTTTCTCTTTTTATTTCTTTATTAATATATAAAACCTTAAAATTAGGACGAGAAACTTGAATTGAACTTTACTGCGAGTTGTAGGGAAGAACACGAACTATATTTTACTGCGAGTTGTCGAGAAGACTGACTGATTTTGCTGCATGAGCACAGGTTGGTCTGTGGGAAAGGAATGCGAAAGTTGGTGAAGGTTTTAAATTTACCGGCGCAAAAGTAGAAGTGTCTGTGAAAATGATCCGCGTATCGTTGATCATGCATTTTGCGCGTAGTTGGAGTATAGTACATGTAAAACGATGTTGATCATGAAAGGGGATAGGGTTAAGGGGTGAAAAACGGAAGTGAAGTCTCCGACGTAACTATGTATTGGCTAGTTAGTAAACAACACAATGTTGTTTAATTGTATGGACTTATTTTCCTGCAAGTGGCGCAGGCCCATCTTATGAATTTAAAGTAAGTATGGACAGACTTAAGCACAAGCCAATCTTGGAAAATGTAATGCTTTCATTTGCCGAGTGGGAGATCCTACTTCAACGGATGTTTCAATAGAACAACGGTTCAAAACACACGTCGGAATTGGTCGAAGAATGGATTCAGGATAATGTTATTCAAGTCCTTGATTGGTCGCACAATCACTAGACTTGAATGCCATAAAAAACCTGTTTGGCATATTTAAACATCGAGTCGACGCATTGAAAACAAGTTGGATCTGTATAAGGCTTTAACATATGAGTGGAAACTTAGCTGTGGACATAATTACAAAGTTTTTTGATTTTATGCCTCGTCGATGTGACGAGGTTATCATATATAAGAGATACAACAGTAAATATTCAAAAGTTGTTTGCGTTTTGCACAGACCATTTTGAAGTTGCATCGCCATTTTATTTTATAAATTAAAACTCAAAATAACATTTTTATGTTTGAATTATAAATAATAATAAAAATACGGTCCTTAACTCTTTTTATATGGGATCAGAAATAGTGGTTAAACCTTTACCTGAAATTCAGTTGCTTAGGTTTGCACAATACTGTAGGTACTTACCACGGTCCTTCGTTTCAAATTTTGCCACATATCGCTCTGAAAGTGTTTCCGTATTTTTTTACTTAAAATGTCATGAGATGTTAGGGGGTTTTAAATATTTTTTCATTCATTCATTTTTATCTCAAAGAATTGGCTAAAGAATTTGAAAGCATTTCAAACAAAATGTCATATTTATCTCTAATTAGGGACGCAACAATATTCTTATTTTGTTAGTTCATTGACATAAAGTTTTCTCTACGACGTTCAACAAACTTGTGAGAAAACAGTTGTAGATTATAAGTCATTTATAATTCCGGTGCTTTGGAAATTTATAACGTTTGTGATCAAAAATTGTTAATTCACAATTATACATTACATGTAATTACAATTTTGTGGATAATAAATAACACATGGGCTGAAAAGTGCCGTTTCTAAAAGAGGGCACCACTTGAATTAAATCAATAGCATTTTCAGTTAGTACCAACCTTCAAAATATAGGTGTATAAATTTGACAGCTGTCGGACGATTAGTTCTCGAGATATAGCGTTGTGAGTGAAGCAACTTTTGTTATTGTGAAAAAATGGACTCAAATCAATTTCGTGTGTTGATTTATCATTGCTTTTTGATGGGAAAAAACACAGCCGATGCAAAGAAATGGCTTGATAAGTGTTAGCCGGACTCTGCACCAGCCGAACGAACCATTCGCAAGTGGTTCAAGATTATGGCATCCGTATTTCGGGATACACATGGAATAATTTTCATCGACTATCTCCAAAAGGGGCAGACTATCAACAGCGACTATTACATTGCGTTGTTGGAGCGTTTGAAGGACGAAATCGCAGAAAAACGGCCGCATTTGAAGAAAAAGAAAATGCTGTTTCATCAAGACAATGCACCGTGTCACAAGTCGATGAAAACGATTGCAAAATTGAATGAATTCGGCTACGAATTGCTTCCCCACCCACCGTATTTTCCAGATTTGGTTCCCAGCGACTATTTCCTGTTCGCAGACCTCAAAAGAATGCTCGCCGGAAAGAGATTTAAGACCGATGAAGAAGTAATCGCCGAAACAGAAGCCTATTTTGAGGCTAAGCCGTAATCGTACTACAAAACTGGTTTCGAAAGATTGAAAAATCGTTTCAATCGGTGTATCGCCCTAGAAGGCAACTATATTGATAAATAAAGTTGAATTTTGCAAAAATTTTGTGTTTTACTATAAAACGGCACTGACTTTTCTGCATATGTGTTACATTATACAGAGTGTCGCGTTATTCGTCAAGGATAATTTAAAAAATGATTGTTGGGTTTATTCTAAGAAAAAAATTGTTCTTCAGTAAGGGTCTATATATTCAATGTTGGCATTATTTATCGAGGATTTAAAAAAAGGCTTACTTTGGTGACCTCTGACCTATATTAACGGAAATTGCTTTGTCAATACTAAATATAGAAGAAACTTCGTTTCGGACTATATTTTTGCAAAAAATACTAATCTTTGTAAGTGCTTTTAAATAATGTTGATATCTTCTTTGAGTCTTCAGGTATCCAATTTCTAAGCCTTTTTTTTTGCCTATGCAAAAAATGCGTAATAAACATGACGTTTAACTATATTTTTTTTTTTTTAAATGAACGTAACAATAATAATTTTATGATACTTTAATCGGTTATTTAAGAAAGGAAACAAGTCAATTACACCTAATTTTTCAGGAGGTAAGAAAAACTGTTTATAATATAACGCCTATTTTTTAACTCATATAGTTAATTAAAGGTAAAGTCAATATTTAATTGAATGGTTTTTCCTATATGTGGTATGCATCTTTTTCAAGTTCGTTGACTTATAGTATTTCGTTTCTTAACTAACTGGGTGTAAATCAAAGAAAAACATAGGATACTAACATAGAATACTAACATAGGATACTAACATAGGATATTAAAAACACACTTTATTCCTTATTGTTTACATAAGTATTTGGCCAGTTCTCAGTAATAAGTATTAACAAAAAAATTCTTGTAGTTATGTGGAATGTACTGTTAAGAGCGTCGCAGGTCATCAATTTTCTTCACATTAATGGGTATTGGACTATTGTACGCTCTTTCCGAAGGAAGAGCTAGAGTTTGTGCTCGATTTTTCCTCAAACCGAAAGTATTCACACTGATATTATTTTCTATGAATGGAAGGGCTATAACACACCCCTTTAGATTTGAAGAAAATTGTAATTTAGAAAATTGTGTAACCAAAAATTGTTGCTTATTTGCTCGTGGAACCTGACGTGATTGTGTCTCTAGTGATATAGAATTTCCTTTATAGTATTTCGTCCACCAGTTCTTAAAGTCCATGATGTTGTCTGTAGAAACCATTTAAACAGTGAATTTGGAATGTACTTGGAATATAATTTGATCTATTTCCATGGGAAGATAGTACCTGTCCTTCCTCTTTAACACTTTCTTATCAGTTCTAAATGATTGGTCATTAGGCAGAAATGAATGCCCACGAACAGGAAAACGGTGGTAGATCTTATGAAAACGACCTGTATCTACAAGAGGTTGACATAGGCTTATTATAATATGGTTACGGTTCTGACCACCGCAGGGGTTAGTAAAAATATGTAGTTCTTTAATAACTGGCGAAAATTTCACATTAATGTATTGTAATAAAAATGAGCAGATTTTATTGGGGCCCTTTATTTCATGATAAAGAAAGAAACGGCTTTCGTTTGTTTTAAAATTTCTTATACAAAATGGAAGTGGTAGGCAAGGAAGTGAAATATTTTACATGTAATCGAAGCTTAACCTAATGATATCATTTTTCTCCTGACACAGCTTTTCAACTTCCTTAATACTAGCATAAAATTGCTCTTTTCTTGTGTACATTCTTTGCTGCCAACGGCTCTTACATTTAAATCAGGTGAGTGTATTCTCACACTAAGTCTTTCTCATTCAAAGCAAGTGTCCACTTGAGATCTTCCAAAATGCAAGTCGAAATGATATTTAAAGACTTTATAATAAAATGATAGTTTAACTGATGATGTCGGAAATTTTTCTTTGAAAAGCTGTTACATTTTTTTAATGTTCAAATCCGCCGATAAGTAACGATTTTTCTTCGACGAATAGTATGAATTTTTTACAGCAAAACAGGAGATATGTTCTTTGATTTCTTGAATAATGGATTCAGGCATTTTTTTTTTTGATTGATTTGCTTCCCTCTTTTATCACTAGGGATTTCACCAGATTTTAGTAAACGTTGCAGTCGAAAAAAAGGAAAGGCTGAAAAATGTCTTCTTGCATACAGGTATTTTATTTTCATAGTCCTTTACATAAAACTTAAAATAAGCACTTTTAAGTTTCTTTCTTTTAGGACTAATAACCCTCGCACATTTCTGCTAAACAATTCTGGCTTCTATAAGTTCATAGAGATGTCTTGTTCGTTTTTTGTGCCAAGATTGAGTAATTCAGTCAAGGCTTGAATTCGCTTATCTTCGTTTATCTTATCAAAACTTTGTAATCTCTAATTACATAACTCACCAAGTTTTCTAGCTGGAAGCAAGTTTTCCTTGTTATTTACATATGGCAAGCCTCTAACATGACAACGTTTAATTCCTTTAGTTTTGTATTCATTCCTTAGGCCTTTTCTGCTCTTGATATTAGAAACGACCTCTCCCCTTTCCTCAGCTTCAGACTCAGACATTTTTCGAATTGAAAAAATAAAGTTTTACACACAAATAACTTCTTAATTAGATTATTTTATTAAGGGCAAGGTCCAGCCGCAATAAGTAACCAGAAATGAAATAATGACACACGTCAACTTGACAGACAAATCAGTGCTACCACGATTAGTTAAGAAATAAAACAAGTCACTGACTTGTTCCGTTTCAAAAGTAAATAGAAAATTTGTGTGCCTCTATGGTACTTCAGTGTTAGAATCACTTGACTTGTCCGGTTTTTTACTCATAACATAGATTTTGGGTCAAATCGACATTTGTGAAAAAACCTGACTTTAAAAAAAGGCTATGAATAAAAAATGATTTTGTGTGGTTTTAAATTATTTTTAATTTATGTGTGTACTAAAACAGTTATAACAGGTGCTCAAAGTGTCCTCTTTTGTTTTTTATGCATGCTAGAGCCCGTTTTTGGATTTACTATAATTGCGAATTTGAAAAGGATCAACTGATGAAATATTTTATCAAAGGCCTTGGCAAAATCTGTAGTAATAAGATTAATTTCATGTCCCTTTTCTTGAGCTTAAAGCGCAAAGAATAACCGTTCAACTAAGTTCTTAGCACTTGATCTACCTTTCAGAAATGCTGACACTGAACACTAAGCACTTCATATAGTATAAAATACTTTCGAACATCTCAGGTACACGAGAAAGTTTACAACTAGACATTTGTTAATCCCTTTTTATAAACCGGTTCTATGACTTACTGGCTATCAACAGGTTTTTCTATTGAAGTAGGGGTACCTCAGGGCTCGGTATTTGGGCCAAACCTATATAATATTTACACGTAAGATTTTCCAAGATTAAATAACTGCGAATCTGCTGTTTTTGCAGATGACACATGAATTTATTCTTCAGATTCAATTGGCTTGAATATTGAAGCTTACAAGGTTTAAATGTCATCGAAAAATACTTTGAAAATTGGAAGATTAAAATTAATGCTTCAAAGACACAGGCTTTCTTTTTTACAAGAAAAAGAAAAGGCTGCTTCTTACCTAGCAACATCCTAGTACTAAATAACATACAAACGGATTGGAAATCAAGTGCCAAGTATCTTGGGGTACACATTGACAAATCATTTACAAATCAAAAATGAGTATTGAAAATAAACTTATTATTTTCAAAGCAATTTTCCCAGCAATAATGTTTTATGGATCGCCAGTTTGGGGCAAATGTGCAAAAAGTCACCTCCGTAGATCACAAGTAACATAAAATAAGCCGAAGAGTTACATGTTTTATCAAAAATAGAAAAAGTTTCCTTAAGACTTGACAGAATATTTGAACGCTACAGGTGGTCTTGCAGTTTATCGTACAATTACTTGATTTCAGGCTTACTACATCAAGCAAACATCTAAAATGTAACAATGTATATCGTAAATATTATATACTTTCTATTATTTATTAATCTTTTGAATAAATAACGAGCATATTTATTTGAAATCATACCATTGATCGCAGGAAGATTATAAAAATTAAATTTGAACCAAATATTGAAGTATCTTCTGCATTTTGACATTCCATTCCAATAGTAAGATACAGCTTTTGCTGTATGATATCGATTGGTAGTTCTGCTATCAGTTCTGCTACTACAATTAATACCTCCGGTAAGACTACAAGTAAGATTAGCGACGTTATATACTGTGACTGGTTCAATGTTATCCAATTTTATTCTTTGAAAACACTCATCATTCAAAACTTGGTCATTTTGAATTGTTTTTTTTTTTTTTTTTTTTTTTTTTTTTAACGTTTGACAAATAACGACTTTGTGAAAAGTTTATGATAATAGTTGAGAATCTTTTGGCTCTATTATTGCTAGTAACTATAACAAGCACAACTGATTTGCTTTCTTTCACTTCTTCTAGGAGGTTTGCATTAAGAGTAATACAATGGGCTTAAAATTAGAATAGTTTCCTGTTAGTTCAAACAGAGTTGTTTTTTTCCATGTAGATATTTAAAGTACTAAATTTTCTATAGTCAAGTAATTCTAATCCATTAATTGCCCAACATACATTGGTTTTTCAAATTCAGGTATAATATCTGGAACGATTTTGGCAAACAACTACTATATAGTAAAACTTCAAGGTCATCAACGCCTTGCTTTCCAGTTAGAATGCATTTGTATCATTGAATTTTGTATAATTTAAGCCTTTTCTCAAAAAAAGATTGACAACATTTTTGGTGTGTTGAAATCTAAAATCCACGTCAAAAAACTGTGCCAACTTTTACCGTAAAGCACGGAAGATAATATGGTAAATTAAGAAAAAAAAAATTAAAGAAAAAACACGTATCTTATCGAGAAGGAAAATGGTGAGCTTCGTAAACGAATTCTAGCTCTACTAAAAACTTAATAACCAGGGGTGGTGGCCGTGGTGTAGTGGTATATGCATAGACTTCTCAAGCAGAGGGTCGCGGGTTCGAATATCGTGCCAGGCAATTCTGTGAAAAAGTCTTTTCATAGAATGTGTATGTAGTTGTATGAAAATCCCGCCGGCGTCAACTCTGACATGAAGGCATAACACTCATGTTGGAGTGGTTGCTGGCTGGGCTAAATGTAACGAACTAACAACTAGCACGTACTTAAAACCCACTGGTTGAGGAGGATGCACTAGCTCGTCCCGTCCAGTTTGACAACCACCTCTGTGAAAAATATCGAAACCTAATACACCTGAGTTTCAAACTACTACATCACCCGCCTGCGCTCTGGAGAAAAACCTGTAAAAGGGTACTCATATCCCCTTGGTGCGCGCGCGGTATTATAAAAAAAAAAACAAGTCTTAACACGTTGAATTATTTCTGATTAGTGTAAATACAGAATAAGACTCAACTGAAATGTAAACTATCAAATAAATAACATAAATGTTAAATACATGTAGGAACTATAATATTTGTTCACTTTTTCTTAAGTGCAATTGTAACATTAGATAAAGAGTACAAAAACTAGTTACAATTTATTAACAAGTCCACGACCAGTGACCACCATGCTGCTGAAGTGCGTACTGTCAACTCATCCCATTCCGTTGTCAGTTCTTCTTTTTATATTCGACGTCATTGCTAGTCTATCTAATTCCAGATGGCTACTGCATTCAGTAGCTTACGCCTCGTCCATACCTTCAGAGCAATCAGTTTAAAACAAACTCTGATTGTAAACAAACTCCAATCGTCTGAGTCAACAGACGAACATACGACGACGACGACTACTCATGCTGACACGTTATACCCCACAGTCGGTGGTCGTCGATCGTGGATTATTCATTGATTACAACATACAGATATCCGCATTTCTTCAACTATATAAACATACACATAAAATATCAGAACTCCTACATACATATGTTATATGTAAGTATATTTATTTTAAATTTAAGGAAATTCACGAAAAATTTTCGCTTAAAGATGGAATATACCAACGTATTGCTCAAAGTGCGCACAGATGAATCGGAAACAACTTCTGTTTTATTTTTTGATAACCCAATTTAAGAAACTAATGACTGAAAAGCTTGCATCAGTTGGTATTCTCATAGACAAAACCGTTTGTCGGAAAACGCAAAAAAAGAAGAGTTTGAAACAAAGTTCAAAGAATCAAGAATCAAAAGAGGCAAACAAAAATTATAAAACTCTTAAATGCAAAATCATCCCCAAACTCACGGTTGGTTCGCAAGCACAGCATTATCCATAACTGGCGCAAAAGTAATTCAGACACATTATAGAAATCGTAGTATTAGATTGTATCCTTAACTCACTACACATTCCTACCAGCATTAAAAAGCAAGCAGATTCTAATGATTCAAATTATAATTAGAAATGAATATTGAGCCACTTAATTTGAATATTAAAAACTTAAAAGGGTGTTTGCTAAAGGTGAGATAAAATGCCTTATGATTACGGCTCTATGTATCGACACTTTAAAGTATGGTTTGCTTTATAACAGCCTCAGAAATGTTTTAAAGACTATCTTTGCACCAACGTTTTTAATAAAGTGACCTTCGTTTAAGGAGTCGCCTCCACGCCACTAGAGATACCGAAGCGTTTGCAAACCATTTTCGACCAGCCGTCTATACACCTGGCGCAATTTTTAAATGAGTGTACATGAAGCAGCTGCTAATATAAGCCCCAAAATATTATTCAACTGTTACCTCAATATTGCTAGAAAAGGAATTCACTAGCTATAGGAAAGTAAAGAATAACATCCAAACTGTAAAATCAAAGAGTGTCTACTTGATTTTCTAAGAAGATTCCAAGCTGCTTATCCTATTCCTTGCAATTGTGCTTAATAATTGCGTGAACCAAAGCTATTTTCCTCAATCCTGTAAAACAGCCACAGTTGTATCGGTTATTAGATATCTGCCAATTTTACCTTGCTGACAATATTCTTGAGTACGTCAAAAAATAAATAATATTCTTGTATATTTATTACCTTACAAAACGTGTTTATCGTTCGAATTCCTGACTTCTAAGTGTAGAAACTACCTTAATCTAATAATATCTTACGATCTAGTGCGAACACTCCAACATTATATATTGAGAAGGTAATAAGAATTTGGATAGGGCGAATTCTAGCATGCTTGACGTTTTATATATAAATATCAACTGTGGCAAAGAGAAAGCCGTTTTTTTTTTTTTGGCTTCAACATGTGTTAAGTTTTCTGAATAAAAACAAACTACCTATACTACAAAAACAATTCGAATGTGCTACGGACTTGCTCCGGTTAATATACATAGTAAAATATTTAGGATTAAATGATTTGCGCGGGTGGAATTGGAATAGTCTTCCATTATCCATAAGGTGAATTTCGACACAAGATTAATATTGGTTATAAATATTGGATATGAATGACAATAATGTGCGGGTGCATTTTGAAGTAAGTCAGAAAAACCAATCTAAAATAGAATTTATCATTCTATTTGGCATGTATCAATTTAACCGTATACCATTCAGATTAACCAATGAGGGAGCTACGTTTCAGAGACTCATTTGCAAGTTTTATATTGGACTTTCCGGGGCGACATAACCAAATTGCTCGTCAATATCTTATCAATATCTGAAACATTTTCGGAAAAAATGTTTTTCTTTCCAAGTTTAATAACAATGAAATAAAAAATATTTATGGGTAAGACTGATCTATTGAAACCTTACGGTACCAACAATTATGAAATGTTTTCCTTTTTTTTTTAAATGTCCGTTAAGTAATAATATTATTTCACCTTCTCCCATTTTACTAAGAATCGTTAATTAATGTGTCTTAAAAGTAGAAAATTTGTTATAAGAGAAATATATTTTCGGATTTACTCATATTATCAAACTGCAGTTGACGTTAAGTGCCAGAATGTGTTTAAACCTCAATCCAATTAAATTTTTGCTATTTGCATCATTAAAATGAACACAGACTGCAAATTATTTAATTATGTGCTGTTGATTAAGTGAGAGCTCAAATGTGCAACTTATATATTTTGTTGAATTTGCCCATATGAAAATGAGGGATCTCAAGTGTTTTTTCTATTTTTTTATATCCAGATATCTTGATGTGAAAACTGTTCTTTTTATCCACCCCTAGCACTATCTCCCATTCGGCAAAAACCATCATACCAGAATTTTTTGCCGACAGCATTTGTGGCAAACAACAACAATGACAAACTTTTTAATGAAATATCAAATCTATTTTATCTATGTGTTCAACGTTTTTGATCAAGCCTTAGATACGTAGAACCCTTAAAGATGGCATTTTATTTTATATTTTGCTAAGATTTGTACTTCATTCTTCGCAATAACTCTGTTTTTATTTTAGATTTTGCGTTTAGTTTCCAAGTTTTATTATTATTTTTTCTTCATACATATTTCTACATATTCAGGCAATATTGTAGTGTCATAACCATACATAAGCATCCTGAAAATAACACCATCTACTAGAAAATCACATTTCAAGACTTCATATATGGTAGGTCGTTAAACAACAGTAGAAGCAGTAGCGGGCTGAATAAGCAACATTATTGTATGCGTACACCTATATACTATAGGTGTAATAATATAATTACATAATATTATTTTATAATATCTCTCTATTATATAAAAAAGTTTGCGCATCTGATTTTTTAACTAAAATAAACAATTTAGAAAAAATATTCATGTCCATAATAATTTATTTGCATTTGCTTCTTTTGTCAAGTCAGATTTTTTTTTAACATATATAGTGTCATAAGCACAAGCCGATTATTTGATCATTGGTCGAAAAAAGTAAGACTTAACACCTGAAGAACGTCGTTTGCTGCGACGTTATGCATAATTTTCACTAAAGCTTTGCTAGCAGATAATTATCAACTTCTCTTATATTATTTTTTTTTATAAAAATATTGAAAGTAATTGTTTAAGGAGTGCTATACCCGACTTTTCCTGGGTTCATCATATAATAGATTTTAAAATTACAGTTTTAAAATTTCAAGTCCGGGTATGCTGACGCTTCCCAAATTTTATTTGTTTCAAATATTTTGGGCACTTTAATCACTCGTATATGATATATCGAGTGATATTACTGGATACTGGATCCGCGACGAAGCTTTTCTGTTAGGCATCAGAAGCAGTAGTGGCTGATAATAATTTGTTTTAATCACGGCATTCACTGTGCTGCGGTACTTGCTATAGATTAGTATAGACCAATCTAATTATACCACATACACAATGAGCGTTGTCCATCGTCCAAAATATAACCGTATCTTTTGTTTGACAAGTTTTCAGCTGTAGATTTCTAAGCTATCAGATATTTACAATGATTCAGAGTATGGGAACTGATGTAGAGGAAATCGGCTGTCCTTGATAAGTACCTAATATCTAACTGAAATTAACATATTTTTTTTCCAACATACCTTCCACAGTTATTTTAAAAAAAAATCTCCGCAAAACAAACACCTCCCTACACCTGTATTCACCTTTTTTCCTTGGCTCAGGTCTGTAGCGTCATTATAGGAGGAGTGATACGTCTTTTAAAGTATTTTCTCTTATTCCATGCAACCTTCGAAAGTACCGTGAAATTGCATGACACCGTTAAACGCACACTTTTCAATATTTAATGTGCACTTGACGTTTGAATATAAAATCATGGTATTCAACTAAAAAAGTATGATAATTAATAGGTACTATCTACATATATGGTATTCAAATAATTTTTTTCATCGAACTCAAAGCATAAGTCATAGGTATAAAATAATTTCTAATTACTTCAAACATAGTCAGCTCAAACCCTTTATATAACGGTGTAGGTATTTATAATAAATTTATATTAATCTTGTGAAAATATTGGTGAAAAGTAGTTGCCCTCATTCAGTCGTTAAACAATAAATAAATTTTAGGTAGTTTTATTCGTTATTCATTATTAAGATCATCATATTTACAAGAGTTCTTTTAGTTCCTCCAGAAAAAGAAAATATTACAGTCAATATTATTTGCATAAAGTTTTAAATATAGTTAGGTCAATAAGGTCATCGAATTCGTCCAATCTCGCGTCAATGTATTTATTATTATTTTTCGCTATTGGGGACGTAATTCTAACGTCAAAAGAGGTTTTTATGTCCCCATTAAAATCTAAATCCAGATCCGCGCTGTCCTGTTCTCGAGAGTCGTCAGGATTTTCACATCCTGCAAATTAATAAGTATAATAATTTTTTGTCTGCAGTTAAAATATCAGTTTTTCTCTTATTTATTATGAAAAACAACACTCACGCGTTGTGAATGAAACGAATGATACATACTAGAATTTATGGCGATCACTCGTTAGTGTCAAACTTTATAACCTTATAAATTGGTGATAGCCTAAGATGAAAATTATTGTGTATAAACTCAAATAGCACACGCAAATTATAAAAAAAAGAAAATAAGAAAAAAATTATGATATTTTAAGGTATCCCGATCAAACTTTCTTTTGTGGAATAAGAAACAAATAATAGGGAAGAGCATTTACCATCATCCTACCCCACCTTATAAATTCCTTTGTTTTATTTTCTTACGTAAAATACAAATTGTGATTTCATAAAAGGTTTAACGAAAGTGCAATGAAAAAAATATATTTTTAAATGAACAAAATATTACAATTTTTTATATATTTTTTAAGACAAATTAATCTAATATAAAAAAAAGTGGTAAACAAAACTAAAAATGACAAAAGTTCGTTTGGCTGCTTTGTTTTCATTAACATTAACTTCTTTGTGTAACTTACAGCTCTTGTTTTACTTAAAAATAAAATAAAAAAAAAGATTAATTTTAAAATAATGATAACGCTATCATTTCTTACTCAAATGGAAGAGTAGGCATATAGGGCACATTTGGTATAGACAACTCGTACGTATATGAATGCCATTTTATCATTGTCAGATATGAACAAAAACTTATAAATAAAAAATTTTCTTTGCATTTGTTCTGAACCACTAGAAAAAACATTTTGGGGTTGTAGAGCTTAAAAAGAATGTCACCGTGACGTTTCAAAATTATTTTTTGCATTCTTTTTAGAATATACACGTATTCAAAAGTTTTTCAGTTAATATTCCAAAAAAAGAAAAAAAAACATGTACCTTAATGGGTTTTGGCTGATTAGGCAGTTGCATCCATTCTATGATTTCCTTGTCAGTTTAAAAATTGCAAGGAATATACAAAAGGCGCAGAATCGCTGCAGCGTCTGTAGATCCGGAAAACGTGGTAATCACGGTTAGGATTCCTACAACGAGAAACGTGAAGGAAGTCAGGAGTTTCATAGGTATAAGTTTTGTGATACAGGCGGTTTGTACCAAATTTTTTGCATTTAGTTGTTGAACAACGAAGAAAGTTTTAGGAAAATGAACGGATGTCTAGTTACGGCCCCTGTATTAACGTGTCGAGATTTCGAGCAACCTTTAATTGTCCAGACCACAGAATATTAATTAAATAGTAGGTTCACTGCGCAATATTTTCCTCATGTTTTTGTGACCTTGGTACAGTTATCCTTTGTGTGTATTGGAATTTTGTTAAAAGTTTATAGCAACACACGCCAATAAGTAAGAAAAAGATACAAATCTGAAACATTGCAACAGGGTGTTTGTGTAATAAAATTAAAAAATAATAATTCTTTTTTCATAAATGTGCAACGATAAGAAGTTTATTTTTGTTATCAAATATTTTAACAGCTTTGTTGTTCTTTGTTGTTCTTCTAAATTAAAAAGTATATTATTACTCTTAAAAACAAAGTAATTAAAAGTTTTTTATTCTGCCTGGCACAAAACTTAAAAGTAAATTCTGATTTCAACAATTCGTACAATTTTGCTTCGATGCTACAGCTTGTTATGAAATTGTTGAAGTTGGCAGAAATTTTATTTTCTAATTGCTCAAGGGCCTCCACAAATAACCTTGGTGGTCTTAGTAAATGTGCATTATCATAATGCTTGAAGTTGATGAAAGTAGCGCCTTCTTCGCCAGCTGGTTGCAATTCACAGCCATGGTGCTCTCTATATTTTCCTAAAATCCAACCTCCAAAAATAGTAGAAGGCATTAATTTCCCCCAAATTTCATTGATTTGTAATCGATGTCAAACTTTAAACAATTATTTTTGCCAGAAGTTTCTTTAACCGTTGATTTTATTTCTTTTGGAAATTCTATTTGATAAAAATCCATGGACATAGTTGCTTCGCAATTGCCAAATATACTGATTTTTTCCATATACTTTGAACACACAACTAATTTGGTATGGAGTAATATGTTTATTATTTCCTCCTCTCTTCAATAGCCCGAAAGTATTTTCCAATGCATCCTGATTTATATTTCTAGTAAGACAAAACTAATATTGTATTATCAACTTTTAAATCTTGATGCAAACTAACCAATACAGAAATATTCTATATCCAACCTTTAACGAATTTCACGGTATTCGTAACATTATATTCGAATTATTCGACGACGAAAAAGGAATATTTAGCTGTGCTATGAGTGGTTAAAAAATTACGGCTGTACATTAAAAGTATTCGATTCACGGTCATGACTGATCGCTACTCCCTGATTTGGCTTACAAATCTGAAGGACCCGCAGAATAGACTAGCGCGTTGGGCAGTCTATATACAACAATTCGACATTGACATTGTTCACCGTCCCGGTCGAGATCGCAGAAGTGGAATCGGACCCTTGAGTAATAAATTTGATGGCTAAGGTTGAGAAAAATCCACTTGCTTCCCAGCGTGTAGAGTGGGGTATATTCACCACTTTAAGTTTGTGAATTCAAACCACGTAATAGAATACAAAGTTTTTTTTTCATATAATTGGCGCGCGAGTTATATCACATAGTGAAAAAAAAAGAACCTTAATTTCTATTTGAAGTCGATTTTTATTATATTTAGCTCCGTTTACAATCGTTGTCTATTCTCGACTGACTCGATCACTCAGCATCGGTACACAAAGTTGTTCTTTTTGGAAAACAAAAAAGTGGAGATGTTTATACAAAAGGACGCTTATCATAATCACGCACAAAACAAATTGGTGTAGACAAAATTGGTAAGAGACGCTTTACGCATAAAGAAATAAAAGGAAACACAAATAAGACAAGTGCATTGTGCACCAGCAAGTGGTGGGTGATCGAGAAGGGGGCTACCAAGATGTAACCACCAACGAAGAATCGATTTTATACGGATTGTGCAAAATCGTTAAATAAGCTAGAAATAATTCACAAGGCATATATTCGAGCACGTATGTACATATGTAACTTAATGTAATTCCCTTATATCTATCAACTTTGACATTTTTGAGTTTGCATATAATAAACGTATGTATATGATAGTATATGGTAGTATATGATAGTATATATTATTAGATTTAATTTTTTTTTTTTTTTTTGTATTCATTCGTCTTATGTAATAAATAAATGTAAGATATGTGCATGTGTGTGTTTGTTTAATTTTTATTTTTCTGATTTAACAATTTTGAAATTCTAATTTTATTATTATTTTGAATCAATCTTCATTATTAACGATATTCTCCTTAGTATGTTTCATATATATAATTATATTTGTGTGACACAATATTTACAAAACAAAATTTTTTTTATAAACTTTTCTCAATCCTACAGTGTACAATAGAGGCGTAGATAGCTATATATGTATATAAACTGCTTATAGAACTCAACTTTTCTTCTTGCATTTAATTTTCTCCATATGGATATTTCGATTGTTGCCTCAAAGAAAATATTACCAGGATCATAATTTTAAGGGTCGGCGCGATTTTGGTTATGTTAAGTAATATATGCAGTTTTGTTTTGTGTGTAGGCTTCGCTCGTATATAATTTTTTTAAGGTATTCAAAATTTTGTTTGTGCTTTTGGAGGTATTCTTGTTCACTGTTGAAAGTATCTGTGTGTGAAAATGGTGCATTTATATTTATATATCCTGTTATTAGTTCAAAGGGGGTAAGTTTGGTTATAGAATGGATTGAGTTGTTATACGTAAGGACCGCTTCATTCATTATTTCGGTTGTGTTGTGTGATTCAATATTATAGAGTTTAAGGAAATCCTTTAAGATGGTAGAAACGAATTTTGCACTATTATCGGACACGATTTTTTTGGAATTTCATGATGAGAAAAAAAAATGTCGTAGTGACTTAATGAGACTTACACTTTATCTGCTATTCAAAAGATATACGCTAGTAAATTTACTAAATTAATCAGTTATCGTCAAAAAGTTTTCTTTGGATATACTGTAGATATCTATATGTAAAATATCTGGTGGTTTCATTTATCCCCCTATTGTTAGATTTTGTATGGTATTCTCTAATTATTCCTTCTTCTTCGTTCCTTTTCGTTATATCACTCACTAGGTTTAAGTCCCTTAACAGTTTTACTTCTGTCCTACGAAAGAATTTTGAGCAGACTGATTGTAAAATGTATTGTCGTCTGATAAAAAAGCTATTGTTATTTTAGCATTCAATTACTTTCCAAAAATTGTTAATAAGAGGTGATTCATCATGAGGTTTGATTTTCAATAGGCTTTTTTTGACAGATCACGCATGACTCTTATCAAACTGCTTTGCCATTTTTGTTCAGTATCGTTTGGGAAGCTATCATGGAAAAACTTACATCACAACAGCGTCTCCAAATTGTTGAGCTGTATTACGAAAATCAGCGTTCTGGGAGAAATGTTTTTCGTAAGATTCGAGGAACTTACGGTGCGCATTATTTTACATTATAAATCAAACCTCACCATGAATCGCCCTTTACAAAATCTTCCTTTGAAAGGTTACTATGTTCTACGAAATATCGTTTTTTGTTTCTGAATAGGACCCACATTTTTTCAAGTACATCTGTCCTGGAAATGTTTTGCTTTATACTTACTTGATGAGAAAATTCGTTAAGAGATTTTTCTGATATTGCGATGCCATCTCCTAAATTTTCCTCAGCGGATATATAGTTGAACGAATTTCCCGCGCGTCAAAATCACCATAAACAGATGCATTCTCTAAAAGTTCACTTGGATTGATTTCGTTAACATTAAGTTCAATACGAAAAAGTCTCTATCGAACTAATTTGGAGTTTTGCTCCTTAAGCGAAAAAAACCATGTTACGGGCTTATGGTCCGTAACTATCTTAAACTTTCGTCCGTAAATATAGAGACGGAAATATTTGGTAGTCCAAACAATAGACAGGAGCTCTTTTTCAATGGTGCTATAGCTTTGTTATGATTTCGATAATATCCGGCTTGCATAGCAAACTAGTTTATCACCTCCTATTTACCCTTGTGACAAAACAGCACCTAAAGCAGCATTACTTGCAGCAGTAGTGATATTAAATGGTTTTGTGAAATCGGGGTATTTCAGAAGTGGATCATTGGTGAGGAGAGCCTTACAGGTCTCAAAACATTCAATGTATTTAGAATTGATTGTAATGCTTTTACTTTTACGAAGGTATTTGGTCCTTGGTCTTGTAAGGTTTACAAAATCCTTAATAAACAATGGCACTTAAAAAGAATTTAATTTGCCTTCGAGTCTTGGGTTAAGGAAACTGTTGAACAGCATTAGTCTTATCGGGATTTGTTCTTATTCCCTCTGGTGTGATAATATGACTGAGAAAAGTTACCTCTTTCCGCAGAAACTGGGATTTTTGTATTTGAACCTCGAGATTAGCGCCTCTTAGTTTACGGAAAACGGCTTCAAGATTGACTTTCAATATACGATAATGTCGTCAACATATACGAGTACTTAACACATTTTCCGCTACAAGTTCTCCAAAACATTGTCCATTATCCTCTGAAAAGTCGATTGAGCATTTTTTAGACCAAACGGCCTACAGAAAAATTCAAAATGACCGTTATCCGCTGAAAATACTGTTTTCGGTATATCTTTAGATTTGACTTCAATCTGATGAAATTCAGAAACAGGATTAAGAGTACTAAAGTACAAGCTTTTGCCTAGTTCATCTAGAATAAAAGTGATGTAGGGAAAAGGGTATTTATCATCGATAGTTTTCTCATTCAGTTTCCTATTATCGACCACTAGCCTCCATATTTCTTTTCCACTTATATCTTTTTTCTTAGGGGCAATCCAAATTGGCGAAAACTATGGTGAAAAGCTTGGACGAATTATTCCTTGGTTAAGCAAAGTCATTTATTTGGATACGTATTTCGTCCTTATGAATAAAAATGTAACTGTAGAACTTGGTGTAAATCTGTATTTCGTCATTAGTTTTAATTTAGTGTTTAATGTTATTTGAGAACGTTAAGTTCTGACCTTTTTTTAAAATAAAGAACATCTTTGTATTTGGAACAGAGGCTAAGTATTTTTCCACTTTTAGGTGGCCATACCACATTTGCGCGGTATAAAGCCCTCGTGAAATCAATAATTGTGGGTTAATATGAGTGGGTTATATATATATACTGACTGTTTCTACACAAACGGCTAAGTGAAAAATGCTTTACATAAGATAGATATTGCGCTTGCTTTTGAAATAAAGTTTGGTTGAACTTTAAGATCTCTTTAGAGATTTCCGTTGACTATTATGATACCTAGCGATTTATCTATGTCGATCCCTATCAATCTGTCGAAGTATTATGAAAGTCAAATACTATGAATGAGAGGTTTTGATAGCTACCTAACTCAGGTAGTTCCGAGATAACGATTTCTTCGGGCAATGGTTGTTTACTGAATACTGTTTTGATTTCCACCGATTCAATTTGCATTCTATTGAAATTGTTTTCCACACTAGTCTTAACAAAAGGTCGATTACTTTCTGTGTCCACTAGGAACTTTAGATTCTTACTACTTAGGCGATAGATATTAATATAAGATAAAAGGTTTGCATTAAAATTGTTATTGCCTCAGTGTCCAATCTGTTTACCAAGGCAGGTAATTGAAAATTTGTATCATTATTTTCAGCTTCGTATTGATCGAAATTTTGTGACTGGTCATTATTTGAATTTAAGTGATCATGTTTGGGAGGTAAAGAAGTCATTTCGGGAGGGCTAAGCTCTGATACGTATTCGTGAGGTTGCGGAATTGAGTGCAAACTATTGCTGTTTTCCATATTGTAAAATTGAGAGGCTTGTTCTATGTATCTTATTTCAATTTTATAAATTTGTTGTTTCTGTTGTGACCTACTTGTTATTAGCAGTGAATAGTCTAAGAGCGCACAGCAAATTTTGGGCTTGAAAATATAACCAAAAGATTTATACATCAACATGGAAGTGTTCAATAAACGATATCAAATCTGGAAGTCTGGTAGCGAACCTTGTCTGCGAAGTTAGTAATAGTAGGTTGAAAACGTTTTATTTCCGAAATCTGGATTTAATATATAACCACTTGAATGTAGTATTAAATGAAAGAAATGCCTGCCCCGATCACGAAAATATAGGTCCCAGACGTTTTACACCAGTCATACCCTTACCAGACGTACTTATAGTATGTTAAAAATCACTTTTTGAAATAATTGGTATAACCACATATTGGTTGAACCAAAAAATTTGTAAGAACATCCTGATCACGAATATATGGGTCCCAAACGATTTACGCGCAGCCATAACCTTGCCAGAAAATTCTCATAATCATATAATGATAGCAGAAGTATGGGAAAGAGTTGTGGGGTAAAATGTAGAAGAGGGATAGAACGTGGAGTGGTTGAAATCTGGAGGACCATATAGAGAATGTGGCATTTTAAAATAAAAGTGATTCTGCTCTTCAAGACAATAGTTAAGGGCTTCTGCCAATTTTGATAGTCTCATGGCTCTCACTTTTAACTCTAGAGGCTCAGCTAAACCAGATAAAAATGTGTTCCGACACATCTCCTCACACAGCGTTTTTTTAGGCTCGATTATTCTATTATTTTGGTTATGTATTCAAACGTAATTCATCATTCTCGAGAATATGTTAATAATCTTAATACGAAAGTTTTCGATAGACTAGCCTCCCTGCCGGATTAAATGTAGGTCCGTTAAAAGAATTGTCTCATTTCGCTTATCAGTGTAGTGAATAATAAGAGTATGCTCAATATCTTTCCAGACTAAAGGGGTACTGAAACTATTTAAGACTCCATTTGTCTGACCTACGATTTTGTTACCAATGACCCTCAAAATTAACTTAGCGTAATTATTTAGAATGTTTAACAATAGTCCTATTATTTCCTCTTCATTATAAAATATAAATATATACATTGTGATATATAAAATCGAATAAGAAACAAAGATTTCCATCAAAAGATGGTATGTCCTTCAAGGCATCTGGAACTCTTAGCGAATAAATGGAATTGAAATAAAACGATAAAAGAATCACCACACGGATCAACTAATTATCTTTAAGACCTTTGATTTATTACGATTGCGAAAGTGATGTGCAAAAGTAAAAAAAAAGTGTTGGTTTCAAAATACTGTAGTTTTGTTAAAAATTAAGATAGAACATTGCCAAGACATGGAGTCGAAAGCTTCAGGTATGTAGTTTATTATTTTAATCAGCAGTAAACCATATATGTGCCTATTTTTAGTTGGTTTAATTAAAAATAGAAGTGTGTTACAGAAACTTATATTTCTTATGTCTTTTCTAAAAGCTTAAGCTTAAAGTAGGTTTCACATCGTTCCACATCAAGATATTTGCATTTCTATATAGTTAAAATTATTGGCTAATAGATTCAAAAAAATCGGCTGCGCATACTTGCGCCCTTTGTTTTTAATTAATTTTTTTAAAAAATGCCATTTTTGTTTGGTTTTTTATGAATTTATAAAATGTTCACGTTATGCCCTAGGTTCGAACTCAAGTGATTTATTTTTATCTCGGATGGAGTTATTCGACATTATGAACGATTCTGGATGGGTAACATTGGAGGAGAAAACTGAATTTTTGAAATTGGACCTGTGGGAACGCACTAATTGTTCTCCGGATAAGATGGTTGCATTAAATCACACACTTTCCCAGTTAGTTTCAAGATTCAAAGAAAAATGGTTTAGATCAAATCGCAAACTAGCACGATTCAAGAAAAATAACTAAAAGTAATTGAAAACATCAATTGATTTCAAGCAATACAATACAACCCCATACAAAAGAGGACGTCGAAAAGCGGACTTTGAATAATGTAGTGATAGATCAAATCGATGTAAAACGGCTGATACACGAAAAGATTTTTCCTCTATGAAATTAGGGTTTGCTGCGAAGGTAAACCTGAGAGCCACAGGTCATGCACCGGCCTCTTAAATGCTAAGGCACATATTGCGTTCAACTAAAAGTGCAACTAGATATAAAAAAGCTTATGAAGTACAGGAAACAAAACAAAAAGTAAAGATGTTAGGAGAAGAAGCCCTTTCGACACTCGTAGAAACAAAATTAACGACATATCAGTACAATACCATTAGACGCAAAGATTCTTAAAGGTTTCTTTCATATAAAGTCATTCAAAATGCCAAAAAAGACTGATATCAAAGTAGATATCAAAGTATCTTCATTTTCCGCTGAAGTTTATTTTCAGGCACTTATGAACCACACCACTGAACGCTTGATAAAATCTCAAAAATGTTTATTCGCGGAATTAAATAACGATGAACTGAAAAAATTTGAGTTGTTATCAAAGTGGAGTTTCTACGGAAGTTCAGGTCATAGTTTATATAACCAAAAATATGAATGGAAGCTAATTATTCCAGTGTTTTTATTATTAGTTGTATTTTATATTAGTACAATTGCAACTGTTTATTAACAATTCGGATAAAAGAGAAATTGTGTGGCAAAACCCGCGGCCTTCTTCCACGAGCTACTGTCGTCCTTTACAAATATGTTTTGTAAAAGGTGCGGCAGAACTATTAACTTCTGAAAATGATGAACAAATACAGAAATTAAACCCTTCGGTAGTGGACGTTGGTGGCAAAACTGTTAGTTTTACTCACAAACTGTTATTCACTATGGTGGATGGGAAAGTGTGTAACGCATTAGTCAATAATACCTCCACTCAACGTTGCTTTATCTTTGGTGTAAGCTCTAAAGAGATCAATGATATAGAGAAGATGTTGTCAAAACCTCATAAATTCGATACTTAAGAGTTTGGTTTATCAATATTACATTGCTGGGTTAGAGTATTTAAATGTCTGTTACATATTGGATATAAACTTCCAATCAAAAAGTGGTAAGCCAGAAATGACGACAAAAAATTAATGGCAGAAAGCAAAGCTCGAATACAAAATGAATTCAGAAATCGAATGGAGCTTAATGTTGATCAACCAAAACCAGGGTTTGGCAACACAAATGATGGCAACACTGTTTGGAAATTTTTTTATAATACAAACCCCGTCTCCGAAATTTTGGGTATTGACAAAGTATTAATTGAAGAATTTCATACAATTTTAGTGACAATATCAAGCGGATATGAAATAAACATTGAAAACTTCAAAAAATTCGCAATTATTGTAATATCGCCATAGGCTTTGTAAGCATCTATCCGTGGTTTTTCATGCCTCCCACTGTGCACAAACTTCTAATCCATGGATCAGATTTAATATTCACTGCTCTTCTTCCTATCGGACAGTTATCTGGAGAAGCTCGGGAGGCGAGAAATAATGATTTTAAGAAATATCGCGAAAGCTACTCCATAAAATGTTCCCAGGAGAGGACTAATCAAGATGTTTTTAATTCTGATTAATTTTAAGTCTGAGAAAACTTAAAAAAAAAATTAAATCATTTCCCAAAGATGTTTTTAATTTTATTCTTTGTGCAGGTGAAGGGGACGCTCTCAAATTTATAGCGATGATGATTCTTCATTAGATGAATCAATGTTTTAATTCCAATGTTTAATTGAAATACAATATTGTGCACTATATATATTCTTTATTATATCTTTATATAAGTATTTAAGTTTGAAAAAAATGTAAAACAATTTTAAATAAAATTGTTCGACTTATGTTCTAAAATAAATTCTTTAACTCTTAATTAAAACGTAAAAAATAAAAAATTTAAAAATGAAAGTGAGTTTATTTGCAACTAATGGGTGATATCTATCTTCAAAAAGTTTCACTTGTCTAAATCCAGCACAGAAATTGTTTCCAGTTTCAAGGGCGTTTTGAAGTTTGTAGTTTGCCGCCGGCGTTTTGAGTTTTTGTGTACAATACATTTTATGAAGTCTTTTATTGCTGATTTGGATGTGTGTGTTTTGTAGGAGATGATAAGCAATTTAATTAATTGTCTTCTTTATATGTGCTGTTGGTCGGAAGTAAACAAATTTTTGTGATCGGTCGTTTTATTTCTCCATTTTGTGCTTTCAACCTGACGACCCGAACCAAGTTATTTGTCCCAGGATACGTGCTTATGACGCATGCTAAACTTCATTTTATGGGGGGTAGGTGATCATCCTTGATCAGGACTAGATATCCTATCTTGGGTTGCTCCTCAATTTTGTGCCACTTTGGGCGCTGTTGCAGACGCGTCAAATATTCAGCCTTCCACTGCTCCAGAATAGCTGTTGTAATTTCTGGAGAAGGTCCCATCGTTGTAAATGTCTTGATCTCCGCTAAGTCAGGTTGAGGGATTGAGTTTAGAGGTCGTCCAACAAGGAAGTGTCTGGGAGTGAGAGCTGTGAAATCGTGAGGATTGTCGGTCATAGGACACAATGGTCTCGAATTTAAACACGCTTCTATTTGATGTAAAAGCGTGGTGAGTTCCTCAAATGTGTAAGTGTCGGTGCCGATGATCCTTTTAAGGTGTTATTTCATTGGTTCTAGTCCGGCTTCCGGCCAAAGTGGGGGAAAGCTGGAGGAATAAAATGACACTCTATTCCTTCTTTGGAGATCGTTTCTACCACATCCTTACAATCAAACTTCTATTTCTCTAATGACTTCTTCAATTCCTTGTTGGCTCCCACGATCCCCACGGTCCCATTATCGTTAAATATATGCAAACATAATCTTCTTTTCGCTGTGAATCGTCGTAAGGCTGCGATGAACGCGTTTGTAGTAAGGTCGCTCACCAATTCGATGTGTATGGCCTTGGTAGCAAAATAAACAAGAATGGCAAAGTACGCCTTAAAGGTTTTGGCCCCCCCGTCCTTTCCATGACTTTACTTCGATCGGACCTGCTTAGTCGACCCCGGAATGTGTAAACGGTTGGGAGATTCGGACTCTTGGGGCCGGTAGATTACCCATCAGTTGGTGAGACGGTTTAGCTCGATACCGAAAGCAGATGGTGCAGCCATGTAGACATCCCTTAACGCAATTTTTAAATTTCAGGATCCAGTACCTGTTGCGCGAGTATGCTGTGGTTTGCTGAAGTCCTCCATGAAACGGCTATCCGGTTGTTAACAAAGGTGCCCACTTATTTGAAGTAGCAGCAATCCACGATAATGCAATGGTTGAGTCAGTCCACGCATACTGCTTCACATCTGGAAAACCTTAAAAGCTCCACAGAGTTCGAGTCGTGGCAATGTCTGGGTTTTTACTGGAGCGACTTTGGTCTTGAACATAAGCAGCTGTACGTGGATGACTTCATTGGAATCGAGAACTTGAAGGTATATAGCGGCACCGTATGGTTACGGATCTTTTCAAGTGATGGCAATTCCTCACAAAAAGCGTTCCACTCCTTTTTCAACTCCAATGAAATAGGCTCATCCCACTTCAGCTCGCTAAGCCACAGTTTCTGCATAAGAATTTTGCCCTTGACGACGCAGGGTAAAATCTATCCTAAAGGGTTGGAGAGCTTAGCGATGGTAGACAGGATTGTCCTTTTATTGGGTCAGCACCGTCGCATTGAATATTCTAAAAGTCTACTGGAAACCGCTTGATTCGTAAAGTGTTGACGTGATCTGAGGTATCTTAGAGCAAATAAAAGGCAACTTCCCGCTAATATAAAGGTATTTATTCCAAGACCTCGTTGGAATTGCTTGAACAGGTCCTCAGTTGAGGCCCTTTATTGCACACCTTGCAGCTGAACTGACTCTTTTGACTCTGCTTTAAGTAAAACGATTTTTTTTTGTTAATGGTGCCCTACAGATCTTACTTACCTCTATATCTTCCCGTTGACCAACTGCTCCAATGTCCAAAACCTCGTTGCAATTGCTTGACCTATTTCCGCAGATTGAACCCTCCCGCGGCGAAGAAATTGTTAACTTCATCACTCTTCAACACTGTTTCCTCAACAGTGTCAGCTCCAGCGAATAGATCGTCTACATAAGTATATTTTCTTACTATTCGTACTCCCAAAGGATAGTTGTGCTCCTCATCAGTAGCCAGTTGATTGAGCGATCGTATGGCAAGATAGGGTGCCCAGTTTGTACCGAACATAACTGTCTGGATACGATATACCTTGATTGGATTGATATCACAGCCGCGCCAAACTATCATCTGGTAATAAGAGTCGGCTGAGCTGACACGGATTTGCCTGTACATTTTCTCAATGTCTGTTGTAAAGGTATATTTATGTTTTCTCTATCTTAATATAATTTAAATAATATCCGTCTGTTGTTTAAGTCCTGTCATATAATGCTGGTTCAACGAAGTTCCGTCTGAAGTTTCGGCTGCAGCATTAAAGATGACCCGGAGTTTTGCCGTTGTGTAGTACACTAGAGTTTTTATAGTGTAGGGTCGTACCTGAATCGTCGTTTTAGCTGAACAAACCTACGCAAGGCACCTTCCTTCGAGGATCCAAGCCTCATCTTCAGTGACGAAGCTCATTTTTGTCTCAATGGGTTCGTCAATAAGCAAAATATTCGTTATTGGTCGGGAGAAAACCCACATATGCTTTATGAATCATCACTTCATCCACAAAAAATAACTTTTTGGTGCGGCCATATTTTT
This sequence comes from Volucella inanis, assembly GCA_907269105.1. NCBI lineage: Eukaryota > Metazoa > Arthropoda > Insecta > Diptera > Syrphidae > Volucella > Volucella inanis. The sequence continues at coordinate 69,405,964 of OU026154.1, read as the reverse complement.
TCGTCGACGATAACGATCGTCACGTTACTGTGAATGGTCAACGTTATCGCGCCATGATCACCGATTATTTTTGGCCCGAATTGGAAGATATGGACTTGGACGACATGTGGTTTCAACAAGATGGTGCCACAAGCCACACGGCACACTATACAATCGATTTATTGAAAAGCAAGTATGGTGAGCGTGTTATCTCAAGACATGGGCTAGTCGATTGGCCGCCTCGTAAGTGCGATTTAACTCCGCTTAACTATTTTCTGTGGGGCTACGTTAAGTCATTGGTTTATGCCAACATGCCGACGACGTTAGAGCTCAGAGCCAACATTGAACGCGAAATAGCGGCCGTTTCGGCCGAAATGTGTGGCCGAGTCGTTGAAAATATGAACATGTCGACATATGAACGAAGTCGAGTTCCATTCATAAATGTTTTGATTGTACTGCAAGCCAATAATAAAGTATTTGAAATATCTGAATTGGTTTGCTTTTATTTAAAAAAAAAAGTTTTTAAGTTGTTATTATAAAATCCTATACAATGTTCTGAGTGTACTGAGAACAAATATAATACCAGTTTTATTTTGACAAATCTATTTTTTTATTTATATGGAAAAATAATATTTACAAAAAATACAATTTTGAACATGATTTTATTTTAAGTTATGCAGAATCATTAGAATATTTCCTTTAATGATTTCCTTATTTGATTTATTCGATTCGCATCTCTAATGAGACTCAAACAGTAACCTGTCTTCCATTATTCGTTTATCTTGGTGAAATCTTTCACCGTGCTTTACCTTTGGTTACCAAGATTTTTATGGAATCGATCCAAATAATTGATACATAATGGAACTTATTGCTCATATTTCAGACGAGATCCTTTATAATACATAAAAAGTTCGCAACAAATTGAAGATAGTTGTGCGATTAATGGTATCCAAGAAAATTTTGTATTACCAAAACAACTGAGGTATAGGCTCTAGTCTCAAGCTCATTCATTAACTGGACAATATTAGGCTCTTAGCCATATTTATAGATTCTATATATACCATGCATATAGTTACAACACACTCTTTGGTCGACCAATGGTTGAAAAAGCCTATGCAAGTCTCAAAAAAATTGAGAAAGACCAACAGATTTCATCTTATGAGATCGCTGCAAAACTAAATATTGACCATAAAATACTTTTCAACCATTTACATAACGCTGGATACAAAAAGAAACTCGATATTTGGGTACCTCATTAAAGCTGAAACAAAACGAAGTCGAGCCATTTTTGAGAAGGTTGAAAAAAAACAATCGATGAAATGTATGGGTCACATACGACAATAATATGCGATAAAGCTCGTGGTTCTCCTCCTGACTTCAAAGGAGGCCTATTAAAATCACTTGATTCAGTTTTTCATCAGGAAATTGCAAAAGTTTTGTTTTTAAAGAACTTAACACTCAAGTGGGTATGAAAACACTTATAATGCCTTAGAGAGAGAGAGAAAGAAATTAAAATGTTTGGCCTCAGTGGTTAGTGGTTAGTGGAAAGTTTCTTGTTGTTGTTTTCTAGTTAAGTATCTTCTTAAGTATCATCTTACTTGATTTTTGTCAACTGAAAAAATGGAAGCTAGTCCACTACCTGTCGAGTCACGGCATAATAGTTATACCAGAAAAGTAAAAAAGATTATCAATCAAAACAGCGCACCTTTAGTTTTATAAGGTTCATTTCAAATATAAGACAAATATTGTACATATATTTGAATTTTGGTGAAAAACTCAACGAACTTTTCTTTGACCCAATATGAAGAACGAAATTGTATATTAATTAAATCTTGTTTCCAAAATCAAAAAGTGTTTTCTTAGTGCTGATATTATAGGTTTTCTTTAATTTAATTTAAGGCTTAGCTTAGCTTACTGGCCGCATAGTAAGTAAAACTAAGGTGGTTAAGTTAATTGAACTAGTTTGTAAGCTTTTCTGTTTTTGTGCACCATTTAAGTATTTAATACGAATGCATTGCAATAAAATAAAATAAAAAAAACAAATAATTTACAAATCAATAATGAAAACCATTTGGACATATGAAACTATGAGTCCATATTAAGAATAACAATCATTCAAAAACCAAAAACAAAATCCCTCAGACAGTAATTGTACCAGGTAGGTACTTAACATAAATATATATACAATATCAAAACAAAACAGTTAAGAATCTTATACAGAAAATATTCGTATTACCAGAAATTTTTACGAACGAAGTTCTAGTATTCGCTTGAAGTGCGTGTGTTTGCTAATTAAGTTTGTTTTTAATTCATTAAAATCATCAAGTAAACATTCAAAATGTTATAAACTGGTAGAAATGTATATTGTCCATACGTCCCAGATGGTCACGTAGGACCTTCATTTCATTTCATTAACTTAAAACTTTTCAGACAAAGATACAAGAGTAAATTTATTAACATATGTAACACATTACATTTACATATGTAAAACACAAAATTTTTGCAAAATAAACTTTATTTTTCAATATAGTTGCCTTCGAGGGCGATACACTGATTGAAACGATTTTTCAATTTTTCGATACCAGTTTTGTAGTACGATTTCGGTTTAGGCTCAAAATAGGCCTCTGTTTCGGCGATTACTTCTTCATCGGTCTTAAATCTCTTTCCGGCGAGCATCCCGGAATCTGGTGAATACGGTGGGTGAGAAAGCAATTCGTAGCCGAATTCATTCAATTTTGCCATGGTTTGATGAAACAAACAAGCCATTGTCTTGATGAAACAGCACCTTCTTTTTTTTCAAATGCGGCCGTTTTTCTGCGATTTCGTCTTTCAAACGCTCCAACAACGAAATGTAATAGTCGCTGTTGATAGTCTGCCAATTTTGGAGATAGTCGATGAAAATTATTCCATGTGTATCCCAAAATCCGGATGCCATAACCTTGCCAGCCGACTGTTGAGTTTTTGGTCGTTTTGGACGAGGTTCGTCGCCTGCTCGCCACTCAGCTGACTGCCGACTTGACTCTGGTGTGAAGTGATGAAGCCAAGTTTCATCCATTGTCACATACCGGCGCAAAAATTCGGCTTTATTGCGGTTGAACAGCTTTAAACACTCATCTGAATCATCAAGTTGTTGTTTTTGGCCGACTGTAAGCAAACGCGGCACCCACTTTGAACAGAGCTTTCGCATGTCTAAATATTCGTGTATGATATATCCAACACGCTCTTTTGATATCTTCAGAGCCTCAGCTATCTCGATCAACTTCACTTTACGGTCATTCGTAATCATTTTGTGGACGTTTTTGATGTTTTTATCTGAAACAGCTTTTTTTTGGACGTCCACTGCGTGTATCATCTTCGGTGCTTGTATGACCACTTTTAGATTTTTCAATGCACTTGGGAATAGTTCGTTCGGCTTGTGCAGAGTCCGGGTAACACTTATCAAAAAGCAATGATAAATCAACACACGAAATTGCTTTGAATCCATTTTTCTTCACAATAACAAAAGTTGCTTCACTCACAAGAAAATAGAAAATCTCAACACTGATTATTCCACTGGATGTGATGGGTTGCCGCATTACTTTTGCAAAAATGACTGAAGATGAAATCTCTAACTATCAACTATCGACGAAAGTTTATGTGAGAGCTAGTGATTTTAACAAATCCTTTGATTAAATCTCTCATAAAATCATTTTGTGCCAACTGAAGTCTTATAATATGGATTAAATTCTACTTAGAGTATAATAAGCTGTAAAAAATCTCTTCGGAGTTTTTTTAACGACGAGTGTTCAAGAGATTTTGCGTATACTTAAAATGTTTGCACATAGCGCAGGTAAAGGAAAGTTACTCCCTAAGAGAGATAGCAATGTATATTGATCTTAAATGTTTGAAAGTTATAACGATTAGGAAATAAAAAGTCAGGGAATCGCATAAGCCAGTTTTACGGCTTGCAAACGAATCGCGATATTTCAGGGTACTTCCGAAAGTGAGCTTAAATGTATGCTGATGGGCATTCAAAGCGAGACGGGTATTATGTTTAAAGATTTGAAGTGGGGATTACTACTGGCAATTCCACTGGTGGTAAAAATAGCAATAGAACAAAGAGACATGATACATTACTTTGGTATTCAAGAGTGTCAATTGAGTGAGTGATATTAGCATGTACTCCAATTGTGGGCGGATGAATGACTTATACATTGAAGCCAGATCAACTGGGGCCAGATCAGATTAAAATAGCTTCAATCATATTAAGATCTACTGCGAGAGACACATCGCACTAGGAACTACAACGCATCTCCGTTCAACTTGGTCGGTGGTGAGAACCAAGAGGGATATGGCTCCGAAATCGTAGTTTCTTTTCAATTCGATAGAGGGTGATCATCAACGTCGAATAGCATCATTGGTAAGCTATTATGGAAAATAAGGTAAGCTTAAGAGCTTAAAACAAGTATGCACAAATAGAATAAAAAAAAAAAGTTTGCAAAGCTTGGACTTATCCTTTTAATGTTACAGCAGAAATTACCGTTTCAATATATTTTAATATATTTCAAATAAATTCAACTGAATAACTTTACTCAATACTTGAAGACAGAATTTTAATGCGGCATTTATACACAGAATGCTCCAAATAATGTGTCGAAAACTTGAGAAACTGAGGTTTTAAGTAAAACCTTTCGCTGCCCTGTTTGACTCCTATTGATACATCATTTCGAATCTCTGCTTTATCTAGTATTTTCAAATTAAGAAAGAAGCATTGCATCTCCAGTCAGTAGTTTTCAAATACGGCACAACTTGTTCGAATTTTAAAACTAAAAAATGGGGTATTCTTTTATAACAACCCTATAAAATAACTACTTAATAGCTGCTTTGGATTTTTTTTCTTTGCATTGTATATTATAGCGAAATGTAGGTTCAATCAAAATTTATTTAATTTTATGACCCCAAAAAAGGACCACCTCGGGTAGGTAATCTCCATTTGCTTAGGTAAAAAAAAAAATAGAGGTCTTTTTTCTAGAGAGAAAAGAATTAGCATAACCGGTAGGTATAAGCAGATATGCTTTATGTATATATATGGTTTCCGCAACGATAACGGGCAACGAGTGAGATTGGAATATTTGGGACAATACTCTGATAGAGCTGCCTCAAATGGCAGAAAATTAATTACCATAACGGTAGAATAATCTCGCATCCAACCACATGTCCTCAGTGTCAATTGAGAAACAGCGAGACAAAATCGGAAACGCTTATTACATCTCTTGCTTGAGTGTCATCCTCAATATGCTAATACAATCAAGTTGAGGAAGATGTTTAAGGCTAAGGCGGCTTCAAGTAACGGGATCTTGTTCAATCAACTCATTTGCCCAGGCTTCAATTGCAGTCCCATATCTTTGATATTGTAAATTAGAATCGACAATACGAATTCGTCCTCACCAGTGATATGAAACAAATAGTCCGCCATTTCCTGATACCTGATCCAGACCGTGAGAAATTCGAAATCATTTAGCGTCCAAACAAAAATAAGCCGTTTTTCAAATACTACATGAGCACCGGAACACAAGGGGTTGACTGTGCACCATGGCAAGCTATCCGGATGGTTCGCCAGATATCATTAAGAAATCTATTTATATAGCTGACCTGTTTCATGGAGCCGAGAGCGTTAAAAAATAGCAAATTGCGAAAATTACCGCTACTCTACAGGTCGGAAAGCTAATCACGAAAAAATAGTGATTCAGCAGCCAAGAAGTTCTTCGTAACGGGGAAGATAGTAAACAATTCAGCGCCTACAAAAATGGCGCCAATCCAATCTTAGGACATAACTACAACCCATGATCCCATGCTCCTCCGGATAAGGGTCCAATAATTGTGGTAACTCAAATCCGACTGGGATGATCAGGTGAATGGGTAAATATAGCACAAATTCGGCATGATTTTACAAAATCTATCTCAGTTCAGTAACATTAAAATGTCGTGTTAGATCGGAGAAGGTAAGGAGATCCCAATGCAGCTCATTGGATTTTATGATGCCTCCAAATATGGGCCGCTTACTTGCGGTCAGAAGTCGGGTGACGCCACTTAAGACAAGGGCAAATAAAGATAGTAAATAATGCACAACCTCCAAGATGGAGTTTTGTTCAACATCATTGCGAAGTTCTAAGTGTTAAACATTTACTGCGAGTAACGGCTTATTGCTTCGGTGGACCAGAAAGAGCCAAACATGTCTAACTGGCCCAATCACAGAGCGTAAAAAAACAATTTTGGTGGATATGCCTATAAACGAAACCACTAGCATAATCTCTTCGATTAGCAGTGCTGCTTCTCCTTCTCCGGTTTCGGCAACTGTGTGTACTGCAAGTACATCGTCAGCAACTAAAGTTCCAATAGCTTGAAACTCCCCTAACAACAACTATACGAGCGTGCTGTATAATGAGATTATGATGCTGTAAAAAGTAAACACTGATGCACTCGCTAAAATTAGATCTTTAAAGACAGAAATAGTTCTCTGACTATAAAAATGTATGTTCTGGAGGCGAAGTTGTATTTACTTGTGAAAAGAAAGAGAGTGTGCAGTTGATATTATTGGCATTCCGGGTGTAAAACTAGTAATGTAAAAAAAGATCTAAAACACTCTTAACAGCTGTAAATGGTGAGGAAATCAATACCAACGAATTTGTGTCGTGCCACGTCAAGAATGTTAAAGTGATTAGCAAAAACAAGAAACATGCGCTTTCAGCTTATGTAATTTGGTAGTCCCAGTAACAAAAACAACATCAGTTGCAACGATGACGGCAGCAACAACAACACATACAATAGCAGCAAGATTTACATAAACGATTATCCCACTGGCTATACAAGATCATTATTGAAAATGGCAATTAAATACAAACGTGAAAGTAAATGTAAATTTGTTTGGGTTAGGAATTCATCTGTTAGGAAAAGGCGACCAGGTTGAAGTCCAATTATGACAAATATTAACGATAGTAATAATTCATTTACAAATCCTCTAGATGAAACTAGTAGTAATAGCTTCTCGCCTGCAATTTCCAATAATAATTTTAAATGTTTTTGTATTGATCACCTATACAACGAGCAATACTCAGGTTTTTCAGTAATTCATCAAAACATTCGTATCATGAGAGCTAATTTTGATATTTTTCTAACTCATCTTGCATCTTTGGTTCATTTACCTGGATTTTCGATGATGAGATTTCAAATTTTAAAATACCAAATTTTAAGTTTAAGGATAATTGTAATGACTCGTATTCAGCTGGTAGTGTTTCGGTTTTTTATCGAAGTTATTTATTAGGTTGCGAAATAAAAAAATGTAATAGATCTGGAAAGCGCTGCCGTTATTAATGTTTCATGCGAAATTTTTGGTATTCGTTAGTTTTTTATTTGTATTTATAGATTACACAGGTTTTCAGTAAAGGCCTTTCTGGACGAATTTACTAGTTAAGACTAGTTTGGAGCTAAAAGCTTGTACGAATATTGTACTGCCATGTGATTTCAATATTAATATTTTATTTAATTTAGCCGAAGTAGATTACTATTTGCCAATTTTGTCTTAGTTTGGCTTCGATTATCTTATATCTCAACCTACTCGTTTGGAATCTTGCTTACCATATAACACATAGGCTGAAAAGTCAGTGCAGTTTTATAGTAAAACACAAAATTTTTTCAAAATTCAACTTTATCTATCAATATAGTTGCCTTCAAGGGCGATACACTGATTGAAACGATTTTTCAATCTTTCGATACCAGTTTTGTAGTACGATTTCGGTTTAGCCTCAATATGGGCCTCTGTTTTGGCGATTTGCTTCTTCATCGGTTCATCATCCTTTTGAGGTCTGCAAATAGGAAATAGTCACTGGGGGCCAAATCTGGAGAATACGGTGGCTGGGGAAGCAATTCGTAGCCGAAATCAATTTTTGCTATAGTTTTCATCGACTTCTGACACGGTGCATTGTCTTGATGAAACAGCACTTTCTTTTTCTTCAAATGCGGCCGTTTTTCTGCGATTTCGTCCTTCAGACGCTCCAACAACGCAATGTAATAGTCGCTGTTGATAGTCTGTCCCTTTTAGAGATAGTCGCTGAAAATTATTTCATATGTATCCCAAAATACGGATACCATAACCTTGCCAGCCGACTGTTGAGTTTTTGGTCGTTTTAAACGAGGTTTGTCGCCTGCTCGCCACTCAGCTGACTGCCGACTTGACTCTGGTGTGAAGTGATGGAGCCAAGTTTCATCCATTGTCACATACCGACGCAAAAGTTCGGCTTTATTGCGCTTGAACAGCTTTAAACACTCCTCTGAATCATCAACACGTTTTTGTTTTTTTCGCACGTCCAAATATTCGTGCATGATATATCCAACACGCTCTTTTGATATCTTCAGAGCCTCAGCTATCTCGATCAACTTCACTTTGTCATTGGTAATCATTTTGTGGACTTTTTTGATGTTTTCATCTGAAACAGCCTCTTTTGGACGTCCACTGCGTGCATCATCTTCGGTGCTTGTATGACCACTTTTAAATTTTTCAATCCACTTGCGAATGTTTCGTTCGGCTGGTGCAGAGTCCGAGTAACACTTATCAAGCCATTTCTTTGCATCGGCTGCATTTTTTCCCATCAAAAAGCAATGATAAATCAACACACGAAATTGCTTTGAAACAAAAGTTGTTTCACTCACAACGCTATATCTCGAGAACTAATCGTCTGACAACTGTCAAATTTATACATGTATCTTTGTTGGTACTACCTGAAAATGGTATGGATTTAATTCAAGTAGTGCCCTCTCTTACAAACGGCACTGACTTTTCAGCCCATGTATTATAATTGAAAAATCTGTGAGAGAGCTTAGTAAAACAAGGTTTTGTTTTACAAAGTTCAACTGTACATCAACAAAGGTTCTATTACGAGCTTCTTTCAGAAATTTTGTTCTCTGACAATTCCTGTACTTCGATCCATTTCGTTCTGCTTATACACGACGAATCAGTTGCTTTGTGTTTCCCATTACAGTTTGCACATTTTATTTGATTATGGTTGGTGCAATCAGAAGTTTTATGTGACCCAGCACATAATGCACAATAATTTTTAACATGACAATTTTTTTCGCCGTATCCAAACATTATCCGAACATTTTTCTCTAAGGCACTTAACTTGACCGTACCGATTTCAAACGAAACAAGGAATATGAAGTCTGTGAAGTGTTCATACCTTTTTGTCTGTGAGAGAGCTTAGTAACACAAGGTTTTGTTTTACAAAGTTCAACTGTACATCAACAAAGGTTTTATTACGAGCTTTCTTTTTAGAAATTTTGTTCTCTGACAATTCCCGTACTTCGATCTATTTCGTTCTGCTTATACACGACGAATCAGTTGCTTTGTGTTTTCCATTACAGTTTTCACATTTTATTTGATTATGGTTGGTGCAATCAGAAGTTTTATGTGACCCAGCACATAATGCACAATAATTTTTAACATGACATTTTTTTCGCCGTATCCAAACATTTGGGAGTTTCGGCATTGTGTGAACTTACCCTTCTGCTTGCGTTGGTAATTCCATTTTACTTCATTATGAAATAGAACCCGAACATGTTTCTCTAAGTCACTTAACTTGACCGTACCGATTTCAAACGAAACAAGGAATATGAAGTCTGTGAAGTGTTCATACCTTTTTGTTATTTTTTTAACTTCTAGGCATTTTAGTCCTACTTTAATAAGTTCAGTTTTTACCAACTGCGGAAGAGAAATACATGAAAATTCCCAACCGGAAAAGGCGAACCAAGAACCAAGTGCCACCCCTATGGACTGAAAAATGAGGCGAGTAATTTTTATGCGGACAGTAAGAAAGATGTTAACGGAGTTTGGTTCCACTTTTCCCAGATAACCCCAAAACGAGTCAGTCTTACGCAGAAGCAATCGAAATCAAGGTCGGACTAATACGATGCTAATACGAGTCATTTTACGTTGGCATTCTCTCACTTACCCGCCATCCAATGCTATTCAATATCAACCAATCTGTTACCCCAGGCATCCACATTCAACGATTAGGAGATGCATCGATTAAACTTTTTAACCTGGAATCTGGGAGCGGACCTACGTGAACAATCAGAATTTTTCTTCCATTCAGAATTTGTTTATAAAAATCGAAGCACTTTTTCCCGGAATTATGTTTACGAAAATAAAAAGAAAACAAACACCGGAGTATCGATAAAACTATGATGATGATATGATATGATGTTTGTTTGCTCTAATCTGCAAAATTGCATTTTACGAAATAAGCAATATTAATTGTTGTAATTATACCAAATTGCACTTTTTAATTGTTAAGTGTTAAAAAAATTGCTAACTTAAATGTTAGAATTATGTACGGATAGAGAAATTAAACAAAGATTCTTCGCAGTGTAACGGGTAACACGCTTGTTTTATCTCTTTGGCTCGCTCCATCATAAAGCGTTCAAGCTTATAAAGGCAAACGACAGCAAAAGCTAACGTTTTGTGCTGAGGGCTTCTAGTAGGCTTCGTAAAGAAAACTTTGTTATTTAGTATTACAATGAGTAATTCCCGTTTTCATCATGCTTTAGCAGAAGTCGTTCGAAACTACAATACGAAAACGTTTTACATTACTTCAGCAACCATCCAAACATACATGCTACATTCAGAAGGCATGTATGCTTTTTATTATATGCGAGTACAGCACCTATAGCCCGGAGACTCAGAGAAGCGTGTAAAATTCTACACTTACATTCTAGAAAGTGTCTTTGCGGAAGACAAAGGAAAGCAACGCCGAACTCGTCAAAGATCTTCCTACCAAAAGCGACTTCCAACATCTATGATATTAACAGAAATAACATAATCAAAAGCAAAACACGAAGAAATTTTAGCTAACGTTGTTGAATTAGAACACAGAAACAAGCAACTAGAATCCCAAAAAATAGTTCAAAAGAATACGGAAAATAAAAATCTCATAGTACGTTTGCCATTTGACAACAATATCGACATGACAGAAAAGGTCAAATCTGTTTGTTTGGGTCAATTTAACCTCGATACAAACATCGAAATCGAAAGTACTTAACTACAAAATACAAGGCCGAAATCAAAGCAAATCGACAACAACCGTGCAAATAAAATCCCGAGATACAGTTTGAAGTGTACTGCGCAACTCTGCCAAACTCAAGGCGACAGGCATTTCTATAAGAGGGGATATATGGTACACCTAAGAACCGGAAAAAATGTAATTTTTGTACATTTTTTAAGGAAAACTATTTGAAATTTTTAATTGAGAGTTTAACCATCTAACAGTATAAATATTTACAAATATAGGGTTTTCTAATAACGACTTGACAACTTATTTTTTTTTAAATAAAAGGCAAACCATTTGAGATATTTCAAAAACTTTACTATTGGCTTGAAGTACAATCAAAACATTTATGAATGGAACGCGACTTTGTTCATATGGCCACCGCGGGCACGTTTGCAGCGGTCAATTCGTGGGACCCAATTTTCAACGACTAGGGTACACATTTCGGCCGAAACGGCCACTATTTCACGTTTAATGTTGGCTCTGAGCTCTTCCAACGTCGTCGGCATGTTGGCATACACCAATGACTTAACGTAGCCCCACAGAAAATAGTCTAGCGGCTTTAAATCGCACGAACGAGGCGGCCAATCGACTGTCCCATGTCTTGAGATAACACGCTCACCATACTTACTCTTTAATAAATCGATTGTAGCGTGTGCTGTGTGGCTTGTGGCACCATCCTGTTGAAACCACATGTCGTCCAAGTCCATAACTTCCAATTTGGGCCAAAAATAATCGGTGATCATGGCGCGATAACGCTGACCATTCACAGTAACATGACGATCGTTATCGTCGACGAAAAAACATGGCCAAATAACGCCGCCGGCATTGCAAACCTCACCAAACAGTTATTTTTTGAAGATGAAGTGGTGATTTATGAAGCACATGTGGGTCTTCACCCGACCAATAACGCATATTTTGCTTATTGACGAACCCATTGAGCCAAAAATGAGCTTCGTCACTGAAGATGATTTTGGGACTCCGAATATCTGTAGAAAATTTTAACAATTTGCAGACGTTGCTCGTTAGTGTACTTTATCATGACGAAAATTTTGAGTTTACTGAATAAATTGAAAGTGACAGTTTGATGATTAGTTTTTAATTGATTATTATATTCAAAGTTGTCAAGTCCCTATTGGAAAACTCTATATTAATAATAATTATTACATGTAAATATATGTATAAAATTATATGTAAAATATGTGCATTTACCTTAAAACTACATACATTGCACAATTTACAGAGTTGTGGTAAACACTACCTTACTGCTGAAACCTTATCAAATTATAAGAAAATATATCACTGTTACTTAATTGAGACTTTAGAAGAAATAAATATTAATAATAAATAATAAATAATAAATAAAAAATAATAATTAAAAAATAATAAATAATAAATAACAAATAATAAATAACAAATAATAAATAATAAGTAACAAATAATAAATAATAAATAATAAATATTAAATAATAAATAAAAAATAATAAATAATAAATAATAAATAATAAATAATAAATAACAAATAATAAATAATAAGTAATAAATAATAAATAATAAATAACAAATATTAAATAATAAATAATAAATAATAAATAATATATAATAAATAATAAATATTAAATAATAAATAAAAAATAATAAATAATAAATAATAAATAATAAATAATAAATAATAAATAATAAATAATAAATAATAATAATAAATATAAATAATAAATAATAAATAATAAATAATAAATAATAAATAATAAATAATAAAATAATAAATAATAAATAATAAATAATAAATAATAAATAATAAATAATAAATAATAAATAATAAATAATAAATAATAAATAATAATAATAAA